>JBBPCW010000154.1:5195355-5214692 GCA_037974425.1 Phenacogrammus interruptus
TACATTGGGAGGCACAGTTATAACACTTTGTTAAAACAAAACCCACCTTGTGAAAGCTGTACTTTAGCCTGGCGGACACTCACTGTGAATTATTTATGTGCTTTAATTGGTGTGTGATTACAGCCACCAAGAGGGTGATGGAAACAACATAAGTGTGAATTTTGGGAGTTGTTCATTTTTGAAAAATGCATGTGACAGAAGTAGTTACTCTCATGGTGCAAACACATGTTTAAAGTAACTTCATACATGTGACAGAAAATTTGCAATAGGGAATACGAGAAATCATATGTTCTACTTAAACCTGGATAGTTGCATACAGAATCTGTGTTTGATAGCCATGCACATCATCATTTTCTTTACACACTTGATCATCTAGTCTCCTTTTAGCTACCTGACCCTAAACTTGACCCTTATTCTTTTATTCTTTTGCTATTACAGACACACTCGTTTGGTTTCTCAGCCACATCAAAACCCAATGGCACCAGCAGCCCAAAACCAGGCACACTCTCGCACTCATCACTTCAGTCGCCAACAGGTGTTTCTCCTATTAAAGCCTCAGTGCCTCCTATGCGGAATAGTTCCTCCCAGCCTCGGCCTTCCCCTACCGGGTCTCCTACCACCAACCTGCCTGGAGCTTCCCCTCCCTTCCTGAGACCTACTCATTCAACAAACATCATCTATGATGAACCTAAGATCACTCATGCCCAGTTCAAGGCTGCTCTGCAAATGGTGGTGGACAAGGGCGACCCCCGGTTATATCTGGAGAACTTTGTAAAGATTGGAGAAGGCTCGACAGGCGTCGTCTGCATTGCACGGGAGAAGCACAGTGGGAAACAGGTAGCAGTGAAGATGATGGATCTGAGGAAACAGCAACGAAGAGAGCTGCTCTTTAATGAAGTATGACTTTCTGTAATATCATTTCTCAATATCATACACTATTTGTGTTGTTTCAGTAGGATTCATTTTAAAAATCTACATTACATTACCATATTACTCTGAATGCTTTAAAAAATGATGCTGAATGTACTCAGTTGAAACATATACATTGTTTCTATATTTACAGTGATACAGTATACATTTACAATGACATTTTTTGAATTTTCTTACATCTTAGGTGGTCATCATGCGGGACTACAGGCATAAGAATGTGGTGGAGATGTATAAGAGTGCTCTAGTGGAGGAGGAGCTCTGGGTTATAATGGAGTACCTGCAGGGTGGTGCTTTAACCAACATAGTATCTGAAACCAGGTGAGAGGCCCAAATATTATGCACAATGTTTAAAAGAATACAGACTATATGAACCAAAGTATTGGGACGCCTGACCATGACTACCAACAGGGACACGTTGCCACCCCCAACTTTGCAGCTGTAACAGCTTCCACTCTTTAAGGCTTTCCACAATATTTTAGAGTTTCTGTGGGAATGTTGGCCTATTCATTCTGGAGAGCATTTATGAGGTCAGGCAATGATGTTGGACGAGAAGGTCTGGCTCACAATCTTCATTCCAGTTCATCCCAAAGGTGCTGGATGGGGTTGAGGTCAGGGCTCTGTGCGAGCCAGTCAAATTCTTCCACACCAGATCCGACTATGTATTTATGGAGCTCGCTTTGCGCACTGGGGCACGGTCATGCTGGAATAGAAAAGGTTCTTATCCAAACTGTGCTCACAAAGTTGGAAGCATGACGTTATCCAAAATGTCTTTGTATGGTGAAGCATTAAGATTGCCCTTCACTGGAAGTGACCACCTGAATAATTTGGTCAGATTGTGTATATGTTCCTCTCATATGATGGCTTTACTGTGGAAAATAGTAAAGCCATTTTTACCAGTTTTTCCCTGATACAGTCATGTTCAATTCTTCCCCTGTCACATGATGCTAGCAATGCTAGGCGGGTGACAGCTAACATGCTTCCTGTGAAGCACGTGAAGTGCCACCTGTCTTGTGTGACACTGACTGATGGCTGAAAAGGGGGCCAATATTATTTACCCAGTGAGAGTGAATGCAATTGTTCTGCGTCCCGACAACAGCTCCAATGCTAAGGCAGTTGTGCCGTATGGCAGTCCAGAAAATAGCTCGTAATGGAGAGGAAACACTTCTATGGCATGTCTTCATGTCTTTATTGTTGTTTTTCATCCCTGTTTGATGTACATCCTTTTCTTTAAATGAGAATGCACCCAGTGGCACTGTCTTCACCGTGTCCGAGAGCATATTTTACTGAGATATTTGGTGGTAGATGACCAATGCCGTGGCCTGGTCCCAACTACACAAAGGCTCCCAAGGTTTTGTTATCAAAACTGGACTAAGCAGTAAAACGAGTGTACACATAAATATACAGCTTTCTAAATGTTCAGAGACTGAGTGACTCACTGTCATCCCTCACTCATGTGATCATTCATCAAACATTCCTCAAGAAAATATCAAGGAACCTTCTCTGCGTAACAGGTAGCAGGAGTTCCGTAAACACACCTCTTAGCTTGTCATTCTAACCACATACTTTTGCATTCTCTCTAACTAATTGTGTTCTCTGTAAAGGCTTAAATTACATATAATTTGACCAAGGGTTCCCAAACATATAATTTGACCAAGGGTAATCTTTAACTGTAAATTATAAATTAAGTAAAAATACAGTTTATAACCATCACCCCACTGTCCCATTTTACAGTTTGACTGCTGACTGAACTGTTTTAAGCAGGGAACCAAAGTTTTAGAGATTCATGTGCCTTGTCCCTGTGTGTACATGCCTGTGTGTGTGTGCTTTCTCCTGCAGGCTGACAGAAGAGCAGATAGCTACAGTGTGTGAAGCTGTGTTACAGGCTCTGGCTTATCTGCATGCACAGGGTGTGATTCACAGAGATATCAAGAGTGACTCCATATTGCTGACTCTGGATGGGAGAGTAAGTAAACATTGTTTAAAGGGGAATTCCACTGTAGTTGTATATCAGGAGGATTATATGTGTAAATCCCAGAAATACAGCAGAACATATCTGTGAGTGAGCATTTTCTGGGATAACTCTCCTGTTCACACCACCTGATTATAAAAGAACACATGCAGAGTAAATTCATGAATCAGAAAAACTTGAAACGCACACTGATATAAACAGAGTATGAGTATGAGATAAAGTGAGTTAGCCAGTTTTTATATAGAGCCACAGTCTTGTGCCACTGTAGTGTGATTCTCTGTTTGAATTATATGGTATTCGAATAAGGCTGAAGGAGTGACACTGCTTTCTACATGAGATATTTCAGATACCACAAGTGGCTTGTTGCTAAAAATACTGGGACCCAGTACTGGTGGGCAGGCACCACTTATGGCCGCAGGGTCACAGACTTGTTCAGACTCTTAATAGCAGCCACAGCCTCCATTTGGGAAGTGAGATTACAGTAGATAAGAACCTGGCTCATGGAACTCATTCAAACAAAGATCTGTTAGGCGCATGTTATTAAAGATAAAGGATAAAACCAGACAGCTTCACAAATAGGGTGAAATCAATACTCTGCTCATTAGACCAGGCCAGTGGTTCTGGGTAACATATAACTGCAGCATATAAATGCAGCAAAAGCACCACCGACAGCACAAAGCCAGCCAGAAGCATGGTTTAGTGTCCCAGGATTAAATAGGAGACATAGAAACTCATTTAATGTTTTTATCATTATTATTCTTGTAGAATCTCCCTTTACGTGGAAACAGCTGTAATTGCTCATGTCATTTTTTTTTTAACATAAGTGCCTTTCAAATTACACCTTATCAGTTTACTTTACTAAGTATTACATTAGTAAGGCATAACCTTGACTCATATCCAGCAAGCAGCTTGGCAAATAGTATGACATAGAGATAATAGAATTAAATCTGAGTCATGCATTGATTGTAAAGTGACCACATCAAACGTGGCATTTTCTTGTTTCAATTGTCTTTGGATAGAGTTCAGAAGACAAAACTTAATGTATGGGGTTTTAATATAAGTCTTGCATTCTTTTTTTCTAATAACAAAATAAAAACAAACAGATATCAGTCATGCGTATTAGAAATTGTGGTAATAAAATGAGGTTACAAAAATGATGATTCTGAAATATTTATTCACATAAAGGCTACAGGGTGGCATGTTGAAAATTAAACTGTTCTTAAAGTAAAAACTAATTCTCTTCTTTCTAGATCAAGCTGTCAGACTTTGGATTTTGTGCTCAGATCAGCAAAGACATCCCAAAAAGGAAGTCTTTGGTTGGAACACCCTATTGGATGGCTCCAGAGGTCGTCTCCAAAACCCCATATGGCACAGAGGTAAAGAACAGAGTTTAACAAATGAGTGAATAATTAGTCCTTCTTTTCCTCCATGCAGTATTGTTGCCTGAAAATAGAGGCTGTTAAAAGGTGATCTGTGGCTACATTATACATACAAAAATATCCAGAGACCACTTCTGACTGAATTCGGCTACTTTAAGATGCAACCATCAATGATGTTCAATTATACACACAACATTTTTTAAATCTTCCCCCTTGCAGCTCTGCTTGCGATGCTCTAGTGTCTGCCATAGGGGTTTAGTGGAACAGGACTTTCTGGAGTAATGGAGCCCCACTAAGTGCAGTTGAGGGTGCTATTTGTGACCAATTCAGTACCTGTGCTTGTGGCTGAATCCAATCAAATCTTCACTGCTATGTTGCAGCATCCAGTTGAAAGCCTTCTCAGAAGAGCAGCAGCAAATGGTTGACAGACTGCTTATTATTACCCTTGAATTCCAAGGAAACACATTGTACAAATGTTTTGATACATCGAGTATCTCTGCATTTGAAGTTTTGAAGAGAGAGGACATGGAAAATGCTTGTCAGGTCATCAGCAACTGTTGAGAGACTATTATTAAATCAAGGTCTGGACACCCACAGATAATGCTTATCTTTTATCTCCTGAGTTATTTTCTGCTTTTGACTGAGGAGACAAGGGAGGAGGAGGGGTGTGCACTGCCTCTCACTTGTAATGTCATTTCATAAGAGTGTTTTTCTTAGAACATTATAACCTCCAAAATCCAAACAACTTTGAAATGTGTGCTTTAAAAGGAGGAAATGACTCTGTTTTAATTGTCATGTTCACAGGTGGATGTCTGGTCTCTGGGCATAATGGTGGTGGAGATGGTGGATGGGGAGCCTCCATATTTCAGTGACACACCTATAGCTGCTATGAAGAGGTTGAGAGATGAACCAGCACCTTCTGTCAGGAACTCAAGCAAGGCAAGACTGAAAGAACACATAAGAATCAAATTTTTTTAATTAGTGAGATTGCAAACTGGTTGTTAATACTGTTGTGTTATTGAACACAACCATTTTTTCTAACATTACACCCGAGTATCCATTATGTCCATTCAAAATCTATCTAGCAGCAACAGTATATTTATATATTATGATCTGCAGAACAACCCATAAATCAGAAAACTTTATGGATCCTGGAGGAAACTGCTTATGCATGACTGCACAGACACACAGAGAAATTATACACTGTGATATATACACAAAGGATGGAGTATTAATAATAAGTAACTTAACACTAATAATAAATAAGTAGTAAAACACTAATAAGAAAAGACTGACCATTTCCAACATGTTTTAATAACCTGAATTATGGACAGAGTCCAACTTGGACGGCTGTTTAATCAATATCTTTGAAAGAAACAATACCATCTAGAATACCAAAAAATTTTGAATTTTACCCCACTGTATATAATATAATGCGTTTAAAGTCAGGATGATAATGAATGAAGACATATTTTCAAAACCTTTATTGTTAATATTACCAAGGCTGCCAGTAATTCTTGTGGGCACCTGTAAACATCATAACACAATGGTTGGCCTGGTGGTTAGGGAGTAACCCCTGAAGTCAGAAGGTCGTGGGTTTGTACCCCAGGGCCGCCACTGGCACCACAAGGTACCCTAGAGCGAGTTAACGCAACCCTTGTTAGTTCACAAGTGGGAAATCTGCATTGTTATGACAACAGGAGAACAGTACAAAAGTAAGAGCAGAATAAACAATAGAATAAAATATATTGTACGTAAAATAAAATAAGTCAAAAAAAAGTTTGTGTAACACTTGTTGGGGTTTATAAACATGAATCTTTTCCCCTCCTGATCAGATCTCATCAGTGCTGAGGGACTTTTTGGACTCTATGTTGACCAGGGACCCTCTGCAGAGAGCAAGTGCCAGCGACCTCCTTAAACACCCCTTCCTGCTGCAGAGTGGCTCCCCGCGATGCCTGGTGCCGCTGGTGGAGCAGCACCGGAAACGCATGTCTTCTAGCACATATTAGAATGATGCATTTTTTAACCACCTGGACTGGCATCCCCTTTAAATAAGGACATATAGCACTGCACTCTGCTCTTATGCATGTCCATAATGGCTTGCCTTTTTTTTTTTTGCCCTGTTATGTATGTCAGTGGTCTTGGTCCTGGAGTACCACTGATGTATACAGGCTTTTCACCTTTTTGGATACTGGCTGCATAATTCAATGGACCCTCAGACTGTTTTTGGAAACAGTTAAAATATTCCAAATTTTGGAATTCAGTTTTATATAAAAAAAAAAATAAAAAAAAACCCTAAAAAATAACTAAGATCTGAGTGAAGACATGCTGTTACTGTACATGATTTTTATATGTAAAAAGAAATAATAAAATGAATGTCTCTTTGCACTGTACTTGTGTATCAGTTTGGATCTATTTTCAAAACATTTTGACTGAGAGTTCCTTACTACTATTGAGTCTGGCTCAGGTATACTCAGTCCTCATTCATTTTTACATTTAATCTAATTCTTCAAAGGATTAAAAAATGTATCCTAGTTTATTTTCTTAGTTCCTTTAGTAGGCTAATGGTCTTAATTTCATCATTTCTGATTACTCAATTACAGTATCCTAAACAATGGAGATTTAAATACTCGACCCTACAACAAAAAGTAGTTTCAAATGTTTTAGTACATATTGCAAGTATTTTGTCAACAAGAAGAGTTGTTCATGGATAAATTATATATTTAACTTTTTATTCTATTTATACTGTAATATCTTTTTTATTGGAGTTTATTTGAGATTTCTGCCTTAAGATTTGTTTGTCTATTTTGAAATATTGTGGATATTGTGGATACTGTGGATATTTTCTGTAGTGTTCTATTTATAATTATATAAACCTGCGAAATTAAACAGGCAGAGAAGTATAATGATTTAATTTTTTTATTAAAATACAGATTCAAAGCTCATGAATTGTGATTTCAAACCTTTACAACTAATTCATAGTAATTTGGAAGCTAGCATTATCAAAAGACAGGAAGGAGTAAGACTGATTTTGTTCTATAAAAATTTTCTACATCTGTATTCTATAATGAAGGATTATTTAAAAGCTCAACACTTTATTTTTTGAGAGGAAGGAGAGGCGTGTGATGACTTAAACGGCTTAAAGAAACATTTGACCCTTTTGACTGAGAAGAATACGCTGGCTAGTAAGACACCACAGTATTATGAACTGGCCCTTTGTGGATTTAAGGATTCAAGTTTTGGGCATCAGAGGGCAAGTTGCGACATGAACTTTTCATAACTATGTAGCAGAACAAGGAAAATAGCTATCAGTAATATAACTTTGTCTTGCAATTGATAAAAGTTACTTTACACCGTTGCTGTGTTTTGTTTAGCATATACACCCTTAATTAGCAATAGAAAAGCAAAAACCCAGCACCATAGAAGCACTGGTAATGTGTTCTGTGTACCAACAAGGATGTCAACCAGCACAGTTCTTCACACCTGCAGCACAAAAGATAGAGAGGGATGGTTTGGTGGGTTGGTATTCATACTTGAGTACTTCTATTAGGAGGGTGTGAATAAGAGGGATGAGCTGAAACACAATGTACATTGAGAGCTTTGTGTGGTGTGGCATTTGTGAAGAACCTTTGATAAAGAACATGTTCTACCAGCGTGTCAGAATCAAAACCTTGTAAGAATCTTGTTAAAACTGGAGCACTTTATTTAGATGACTATCTTTCTCAGTTTTTCTGTCACAATATTAGACAAACCACTTGTGAATTAAATAGGTATTAATAATAGCCTGAGATAGAGATGTGTGGAATGTCTATCAGAGATGACACATGGAGAGAGACAGTCAGGGAGGTGAGAGCTGTCCTAAAAAGGATATGAACAGCTAAAGGTCCTCGTACTGCCCCCACACCTCTTAAGTGGCTTGATAAAAAACTTTCATTGCTGCTTACGCTCTCCTTCTTCTTCAAGATGCCTCAGGACACATCCTTATTTGGAGCTCAGTCATCCTTTATAAAGAAGGTCCAGTACTGATGTCCTGAGTATTCCAGAGTTCCTCCTGGTTCTACCTTCAGCACTGCATTTATTCATTCTCACTGCATCTGTGAAACTCAAGAGATCACGATGAGTGACGCACTTATGGCAGAGTTTGGAAAAGCAGCTTCCTTCCTAAGGAAGTCGGAGAAAGAACGACTTGAAGCTCAGACCAGACCCTTCGACATCAAGACTCAATGCTTTGTGGTGGATGAAAAAGTGGAGTATGTAAAGGGGCAAATTGTCAGCAAAGACGGAGGGAAGGTGTCCGTAAAGACAGAGGATGGGAGGACCGTCACTGTCAAAGAGACAGATGTCCACCCCCAGAACCCACCCAAATTTGATAAAATTGAAGATATGGCAATGTTCACTTTCCTCCATGAGCCTGCAGTGCTGTTTAACCTCAAAGAGCGTTATGCAGCCTGGATGATTTACACTTATTCAGGGTTGTTTTGCGTTACAGTCAACCCCTACAAATGGCTGCCTGTGTATGATGCAGAGGTTGTCGCTGCGTACAGAGGTAAGAAGAGAACAGAAGCTCCACCTCATATCTTCTCCATCTCAGATAATGCATATCAATACATGCTAACTGACAGGGAGAACCAGTCTGTCCTCATCACTGGAGAATCTGGTGCTGGGAAGACTGTTAACACCAAGAGAGTAATCCAGTATTTTGCAAGCATTGCAGCTGCTGGTGGTAGTGGAAAGAAAGATACCAACAAGGGAACCCTGGAGGACCAAATCATCCAGGCAAATCCTGCACTTGAAGCCTTTGGCAATGCCAAGACTTTGAGAAATGACAACTCATCTCGCTTTGGAAAGTTTATCCGTATTCATTTTGGAACAAGTGGTAAGCTTTCTTCAGCTGATATTGAAACATATCTGCTTGAAAAGTCACGTGTGACTTTTCAACTAAAATCAGAAAGAAATTACCACATCTTCTTCCAGATATTATCCAACGCAAAGCCTGAACTGCTGGATATGCTGCTGATTACCAATAATCCATATGATTACTCTTACATCTCCCAAGGAGAAGTAACTGTTGCGAGTATCAATGACAGTGAGGAGCTGTTAGCCACCGATAGTGCCTTTGATGTGCTCGGTTTCTCTCCAGAGGAGAAGATGGGTGTCTACAAACTGACTGGTGCTATCATGCATTATGGAAATATGAAGTTCAAGCAGAAGCAGCGTGAGGAACAGGCAGAACCTGATGGTACAGAAGCTGCTGACAAATCAGCCTACCTAATGGGGCTGAACTCTGCAGATCTTTTGAAAGGCCTCTGTCACCCAAGAGTCAAGGTAGGAAACGAATATGTCACAAAAGGCCAAAGTGTGGATCAAGTGTACTACTCCCTTGGTGCACTGGCCAAGGCAGTGTACGAAAAGATGTTCAACTGGATGGTGGTAAGGATCAACCAGTCTCTAGACACAAAGCAGCATCGACAGTATTTCATTGGTGTACTAGATATTGCTGGCTTTGAGATATTTGATTTCAACACATTTGAGCAGCTCTGCATCAATTTTACCAATGAAAAGCTGCAACAGTTTTTCAATCACCACATGTTTGTCTTGGAGCAAGAAGAGTACAAAAAGGAAGGAATAGACTGGGAGTTCATTGATTTTGGGATGGACTTGCAAGCTTGTATTGATCTGATTGAGAAACCCCTCGGGATCATGTCTATTCTTGAGGAAGAGTGCATGTTTCCAAAAGCAAGCGATCAGACCTTCAAGGCAAAACTCTACGACAATCATCTGGGCAAGTCAAACATGTTCCAGAAGCCACGTGCTGTCAAGGGCAAGGCAGAGGCACACTTTGCATTGGTTCACTATGCTGGCACAGTTGATTACAATATTGCAGGCTGGCTTGTCAAGAACAAAGATCCACTGAATGAAACAGTAGTTGGGCTATACCAGAAATCTTCCCTTAAGCTTCTAAGCCATCTGTTCTCAAGCTATGCAGGAGCAGAGGCAGCTGAAAAATCTGGTGGGAAAGGAGCCAAAAAGAAAGGGTCATCTTTTCAGACCGTGTCTGCACTTCACAGAGAAAATCTCAACAAACTGATGACCAATCTCAAAACCACTCACCCACATTTTGTTCGTTGCTTGATTCCCAATGAGAAGAAGACTCCAGGAGCCATGGACAACTGTCTTGTAATGCACCAGCTTCGCTGTAATGGTGTGCTGGAGGGGATCAGAATTTGTAGGAAAGGCTTTCCAAACAGGGTTCTCTATGGTGATTTCAAACAGAGGTACAGAATATTGAATGCATCTGCGATTCCAGAAGGCCAGTTTATTGAAAACAAAAAGAGTGCAGAGAAACTACTAGGATCACTGGACATTGACCATACTCAGTACAAGTTTGGCCACACAAAAGTCTTTTTCAAGGCAGGTCTGCTGGGCACCCTAGAGGAGATGCGAGATGAGCAACTGGCTCGCATCATTACAAGGATACAAGCGAATGCTCGGGCACTGCTTATGAGAGCAGAATACCAGAAACTAGTGGAACGCCGAGATGCCCTAATGGTCATTCAGTGGAATCTTCGCTCTTTCCTGAGCGTTAAAAATTGGCCTTGGATGAAAATGTTCTTTAAGATAAAGCCCCTACTAAAAAGTGCAGAGGCTGAGAAAGAGATGGCAAACATGAAAGATGAATTCAATAAATTAAAAGAAGCCCTAGACAAATCTGATGGAAGAAGGAAAGAGCTAGAAGAGAAAATGGTCACCCTTCTTCAAGAAAAGAACGATTTACTTCTCCAGGTGCAGTCAGAGCAAGATACACTGACAGATGCTGAAGAACGTTGCGAACAGTTGATAAAAAGCAAGATTCAAATGGAGGCTAAAGTGAAAGAGCTGACTGAGCGTATTGAAGATGAGGAAGAGATAAACGCAGACCTTACAGCCAAAAAGCGTAAGCTGGAAGATGAGTGCTCTGAGCTTAAAAAAGACATTGATGATCTCGAACTCACCTTAGCCAAGGTCGAGAAAGAGAAGCATGCCACAGAGAATAAAGTAAAGAACCTCACGGAAGAAATGGCCTCCCAGGATGAGATCATAATGAAGCTCACAAAGGAGAAAAAAGCTCTACAAGAGGCTCACCAGCAGACACTGGATGACCTTCAGAGTGAGGAGGATAAAGCAAATACTTTGTCAAAAGCCAAAGCTAAGCTTGAGCAGCAAGTGGATGACCTTGAGGGCTCCCTTGAACAAGAAAAAAAGGTTAGAATGGATCTAGAACGTGGCAAAAGAAAGATAGAGGGAGATCTGAAAATGGCTCAGGAGAATATAATGGATTTGGAGAACGATAAACAGCAGCAAGAGGAAAAACTGAAGAAGAAAGATTTTGAAGTATGTCAGCTGAATTCAAAAGTGGAGGATGAGCAGATTGCTGGTGTACAACTCCAAAAGAAATTAAAAGAAAACCAAGCTCGTATTGAAGAACTGGAAGAAGAACTGGATGCTGAGCGAGCAGCCCGAGCAAAGGTGGAAAAACAGCGATCTGATCTCGCGCGAGAGTTAGAAGACATCAGCGAACGCCTTGAGGAAGCAGGTGGAGCCACATCTGCTCAGGTGGAGCTAAACAAGAAAAGGGAGGCTGAGTTTCAAAAGTTGCGGAGAGATCTTGAGGAATCTACCCTTCAGCATGAGGCCACCTCTGCTGCCCTTCGAAAGAAGCATGCTGATAGTGTGGCTGAGCTCGGGGAACAAATTGACAACCTGCAGCGCGTTAAGCAGAAGTTAGAGAAAGACAAGACTGAACTGAAGCTGGAGTTGGATGACCTGGCCTCAAACATGGAGAGTATTGTGAAAGCCAAGGTAAATATTGAAAAGATGTGCCGTTCATTGGAGGATCAAATGAATGAGTACAGGTCCAAAGCTGAGGAGGCCCAAAGAGCCCTTAGTGACTTCTCAACTCAGAGAGCAAAGTTGTTGACTGAAAATGGAGAACTTGGGAGGCAGTTGGAAGAGAAAGAATGTCTTATCTCCCAACTTACAAGGGGTAAGAACTCTTATACTCAACAAGTGGAGGACCTGAGAAGACAACTTGAAGAAGAAGTGAAAGCAAAGAATGCCTTAGCTCATGCTGTGCAGTCTTCTCGTCATGACTGTGATTTGTTGAGAGAGCAGTTTGAGGAGGAACAGGAGGCGAAGGCAGAGCTTCAGCGAGCTCTCTCAAAAGCAAATACTGAAGTCGCAACCTGGAGAACTAAGTATGAGACTGATGGAATTCAGAGAACAGAGGAGCTAGAGGATGCAAAAAAGAAGCTCGTTCAAAGGCTACAAGAAGCAGAAGAGGCAGTAGAAGCTGTTAATGCAAAGTGTTCCTCTCTTGAAAAAACTAAGCATAGGCTGCAAAATGAGATTGAAGATCTCATGCTAGATCTTGAACGCTCAAATGCAGCCTCTGCTGCTCTGGACAAGAAACAACGGGCCTTTGACAAAGTCTTGGCCGAGTGGAAGCAGAAGTTTGAGGAGTCACAAAGTGAACTGGAAGCATCCCAGAAGGAAACACGAAACTTGAGTACTGAGCTTTTCAAACTGAAAAATGGTTATGAGGAATGCCTTGATCAACTTGAGACTTTCAAACGGGAGAACAAAAACCTGCAAGAGGAAATAACAGACCTGACAGATCAGCTTGGTGAAGGTGGTAAAAGTGTTCACGAGCTTGAGAAACTTAGGAAACAACTAGAACAAGAGAAAGCCGAGCTGCAGTCAGCACTAGAGGAGGCTGAGGGCTCTATGGAGCATGAGGAGGGCAAGCTCCTGCGGGCCCAACTTGAGTTTAATCAGATGAAGGCTGACATAGAAAGAAAATTGGCAGAGAAGGATGAGGAGATGGAGCAGGCAAAGAGGAATTACCAACGGATGGTAGAGACCCTGCAGACCTCTCTTGAGGCAGAAACAAGAAGCCGTAATGAAGCTTTGAGAATGAAGAAAAAGATGGAGGGAGACCTCAATGAGATGGAAATCCAACTAAGTCAAGCAAACAGACAGGCAGCTGATGCGCAGAAACAACTGAAGGTGATCCAGTCATATCTGAAGGACGCTCAGCTTCAACTGGATGATTCTACTCACACTAATGATGATCTCAAAGAAAACACTACACTCGTTGAACGCAGAAACAACCTTCTTCAAGCAGAGCTTGAAGAGCTCAGGGCAGTGGTGGAGCAAACTGAGAGGGGGCGCAAACTAGCTGAGCAGGAGCTTACAGATGCAACAGAGAGGATACAGCTGCTGCATTCCCAAAACACTGGCCTGATCAATCAGAAGAAAAAGCAAGAGTCTGATCTGCTACAGCTTCAGAATGAGATGGAAGAGGTTGTGCAGGAAAATCGCAATGCTGAAGAGAAAGCAAAGAAAGCCGTAACAGATGCAGCTATGATGGCTGAGGAGTTGAAGAAAGAGCAAGACACCAGTGCCCATCTTGAAAGAATGAAAAAGAACATGGAGCAGACAATTAAAGACTTGCAGCACCGTCTGGATGAGGCAGAACAAATAGCTATGAAGGGTGGAAAGAAACAGCTCCAGAAACTGGAGGCACGCATCCGAGAACTTGAGAATGAGCTGGAAGCAGAACAAAAACGAGGTACAGAGTCGATAAAAGGAGTTCGCAAGTATGAACGCCGCATTAAGGAGCTCACTTATCAGACAGAAGAGGATCGCAAGAATATGGCTAGACTTCAGGATTTGGTGGACAAGCTACAGCTGAAAGTGAAGTCATACAAGCGCACTGCCGAGGAAGCCGAGGAGCAAGCAAACATCAACCTGGCCAAGTTCCGAAAACTGCAGCATGAGCTGGAAGAGGCAGAGGAGCGTGCAGATATTGCAGAGTCCCAGGTGAACAAGCTGCGTGCCAAGACTAGGGATGGTATGCCTGGTAAAAAATCCCAGGATGAGTAACATGTCACTAAAAACCAATTGTGCAAGTACCTGATGTTCTACCTGATGTTTCATTATTTTTAATCAGTTTAGATTGTTTGCAATTAAGCCAAAATAATCTAAACCTTTATAAAAGATTTCAGCATTTGGATTATTTTATTGATACCTTTGAGAAACTGAGTATAAGAAATTCAGAAATACTATTCTTCAAAAAAGATATTCAAAAATGTAATTATTTTTCATGAAAGCATTCTGCGAGGAAAAACTCTTCCAATGTACTTCACAATGTCATTAAAACATGTAGTCTTTTTTTCAGAAGTAAAGGCACATGTGCACCACTTTGCTTTCAGTCATGGTCTGATTTTAAGTGTTGTTTTTTTTAAAGAATCATCTCTGAGAAAACATTTACAGCTAAAAATGTGTCTGGATTTAGGCCTCCTCTCCATCAATATTGGCAAAAGAGCTCAGTAAGTAAATAAATACATTTCAGTGAATCAGGTCAACAGAATTAACATATGAAAATCGAAGAACATGCAAAAAGAACACATAAGACCAAGTTGTCATTTCCCTTTATTTTTGCATTGCCTCTAACTTAAAATAGCTCATACATGAGTTCAGCAAACTACATTTCACATGAAAATAACAGTAAAACCTGTGAGCTATTTTTTTTAATGTTACAAAAATAAAACGCAATCTATTACACTCAATCGGTCTCATTTTACAGCAGAGAAACTACCTGATACATATATACATATATAAAAAAAACCCAAACCTAGAGCTATTTCTGTAAAGATGTTCATTTATTTCGAAATCCTAACATTTTTTGCTCTCTAAAGCTCAGGTTTTAATGGAATATGTAATGTTCACATGACAAACAACATACAGGTAATCACCTGCCGAGAGGATTTACACACACACTCACACACACCGTAGACTTTGACCTTTACAAAAGTGCATTACGATTTCTCTGATAAATCCCCCACAATGCAGTTTCTATTAGTAGCCATGATTGTCATGGGATTTCATTCCACTTTCTGCAGAAAGTCCAAGTCCATATTTTTGTTTTCACAATCATTTCTATCCATTATCTATACCCCCACCCCCCCTTCACAATGTAATGGATAATCTTTGATATTGGCATAGTGTTAGATCAAAAATATTTGTAATACAGTAGGGCTAGGACAAACCAGACACAATAATGGTCTGTAATACGCGAGTCATTTTAATTTGGTATTAATTTAAAATAAATGTGCCGATACCACAGTGACCATGGTTTTATAATAAGACGAGTCTCAAGTTTAAATAATGGAGACTATACACAATACACAATGTTGCATCCATTTTGGAAAGCAAAAGACAGTCTGTGCAATTTCTGCCATGAAAAGAGAAGGATTTTTAATTTTGCAAACCCTATTCAGCATCCACATGCATTAAATGACAGAACTTGGTTCAATGTCAGTTTTTTCCAGTACTAAACCACCAGTATTTCAAAAGGGAAGCTGAGCTACACATTTTCACACTGTTTCAGAAACCTAGCATCTTTTTCCATTCTTAAATAGAGTTATCATCAAAACCGATGATCATAAAGCACTGGACTTCGGGACATTCTATCATTACTACAAGAGTGTTCATAGTAAGTTCACGCCGGAGCAATTAATAAATTTTTGGTTGAGTATACTGATTATTTTTAAAGGTGGGAAAGTACATAATTTGGGAGCAGTTTTACACCACAGGCAGAAAGGGTATAGTGCTTTTACAAGCCTGTTTTACAGACCTGTTGCATTTTACAAACAAGGAAGCAACCAATAGTGCACTTTTTAAATTCGGATTTAGCATTTGGATTATGAACTATTTTACTTGAGGTAGCATTTTATTTATTACCATTTACAGTTATGTATTCAGTAACAGGATGCAGCTGTTTGGTTACTTCCAATGCTACAATATTTCATGCCTCTGTTGCAGTGTGCAATATCAATGTCAGCAGCAGTACTCGTACCTTTGCTAAATAAAAAATAGGGGAGGGTGAGACATGACTCTTGTAGACAGTGGTATTAAAATCAGATTCCCACCAACTTGCTTTGATTTCATTTAAACGATGTTCTCATAAGGCAGGAACAAATTAATATGTACATACAATCAAAATTAGCAAATCTCTTTGCTATGTTTTCCCTTTTTACACCATATAATAAAAATATGTACAAATGCAGTTTTACACTGCACACGTCATATATATCTGTGTTTACAGATTGCCCAATTTTTTTTAAGCAAGAGTTGCGCCATACCACATCCAAGCACCAGTGTAGACACTAGTTCCATTAATAGCAGAGACCCTGTTACAGGCTGGATGGCTGCACTTGCTGCTGTAACGCAGCATGGTGTTGAGGCGCAGGTTCACAGTCTTTGGGCCCCTCATCTTGGCGCACATACATCAGGAAGAGTGTTACAGTAGCAAAAGTAGCTGCGTTGACAGGGAATGCCCGTAGCAGAGTGGAGGTCAGGCCACGCGTGAACACTCGCAAGCCCTCTCGCTCTATGCTCTTCCGCGTGCAGTCCATGATGCTGCTGTACTGGAACTTTCCCCCGACACCGTCTGCCTGCAGTCGAGACTTTATCACATCCACAGGATATGTAGAAAGCCATGAAGCAATGCCGGACATGCCACCAGCAAACAGTAGTTTAGGGATCATGTAGGGGTCTTCGGGTTCACAGCCTAGTGAACGCGTCAGCACATCATAGGTCAGAAAGTACACCCCGAAGCCTGGCGTCTCACGAATTAGGGTAGTGACCATGCCCTTGTTGACACCCCTCAGGCCCTCGCGCTGATAAATGCGGGCCAGGCAGTCCAGGGAGTTTTTGTACATCTTGCGAGAGGATGACTTCTTCTCACCAGTACCTTGCATCTGCATGCGGGTCTTGGCTAACTCCATGGGACAGCAAATGACGCACTGGATAGACCCAGCTGCTGCTCCTGCCAAGAATTGGTTCATGGGTGTGTCTTGGCCCAACAGTCGCATGGTGTTCCCTTGCACACCAAAGACGATGGCGTTGATGAAAGTGAGACCCATCATAGGAGAACCAATGCCTTTGTAAAGCCCCAACATCTGCAGAAAGGAAATCATCATGAGGACATATCTTACACCATTTAAAGATCTGATATACGTTCCTGACATTCTACCAAACTGAGCACACTGGAATCTGCAGTCAACAAGATTACACTAGATCTAGACATCTGGGTTTAAGAAGATACTGCGGAGTCATTTTTACATGACTTTTTTTTTAGTAAAATACCTGACACAAGACCATATTTACAGTGATACTTACTGATTCTTGGCGTATGATGGACTGGAAACAGTGAAATGTTCCCTTGTATAGAGGCTTATCTACACTCTGAACTTGTAGCCTGACCTGTGGCAGAAGAAAAGGAGTATTACAAAATATTGCATCTTGTAATATATCTTACATCTGAAATCAGAAATTACTGAAACATTCACAGAAGCAATTTGAGACACTGGAGCTGGTGTAAGGCTTTAATATGGATATAGGCCCATTACAGTGGGTGCACTATTTAAACCTTTTCTCATGGTGTTACAGCAATTACTACTGTTTCTTTGTAAAACAGGATAAGCTTTGTCTCTGTGAATACGGCAGCATGATGTTCACTTTTGCAATTTGACCAGCGGAACCATATAATTAGGAGTTGAGGAGATTAAGACTCATTTGACACAACTGACTAATTAAGTTTAAATAAAACCTTGTCATAAAGGAGTCACTGACAAGAAACCACAACACGGAGAAACAAAAGATAAACAAAAGAAACAAAAAGGTGTGGGTTTTACATGCTATTTATTGGCTTGCATAATTATATCATGGCTTGCATAATTTGCTTTTGAGAGAAGGACAAAGATCTTCTCTGACATCAAACTATGCCAACTCTGTTAGCTTCATTGAAGCTACCACTACAGCAACCAAGTCATGTGCTAATGTATCTGCATGAAAGAACACACAGATACAAATACTGTAATAAATGGTATTTACCTGTGTTTATACCAACATGCAAGTCAACTTATTGAAAAATGTGTTTACTACTTATTCTCCTGCTTTACAGGTCTCAGTCTTTACAAGTGTTGTGGTTAGCTAAGATGAGTAATATACCTTTTGGGAAGACTTAAGCTATTATTCATAGACCATTAACACTGCTTTTACAAAAATGCAGTCACCTGTGAACACATCTTAGCAACTGCTGGTGCGCAGATGTTTGTCATCACTGGCCACGCAGCACTGCGTTCGGCTTTAGACTCAATTTCCCACACAGAACTTAATAAAATACATGGTAGTAATTATTCAGCATGGGCTAACAATTACTTACCTTTACAGTGTCAAACGGATGTCCTACAAGGACCCCAGCAGCACCTGAATAGAAGATGTGACATTAGAAAGCCTATTCATAGAAATGAGTATAGATAAAAAAGAGAAGGAAAGCAAAGCAAATTCTAATGGCAGGAGACCTGCCATAGTCATCAGTGTATCATCATAGCATGTGGTGGCTATATTGACCAGGGGAGAGTAGTGTTAAGTGAATAAATATACAAGAGTAATGCACTTTCACCTATATCTGCCAAGTGAACCCTCTTTCCAATGTCAAGCATCTCAAACCTGTCACTTCACATTAGACCAGATTAAGCTGCCTTCCCTTAGGAATACAGGAGGTCCTCGATTTACGACACAGATTCATTCTGTCAAAAGTGATGGAACATGATCACTTACTGATCCTAATACGGTCATAAAAACACGACTAAGCCAGATAAAAAGGAAAAGTAAAGTCCCTCACTCATGCGCCGCATTACTGTGTATTTTTCCACTGTGCGCAACCAGCAACGGGATTCCACACCGGCCCAAAATTACCTGGCCGGTTCAAACTTGACATTAGTCCAACAGGCAAATGCCCAATCCGCTGATTGTCAATGTTGGGGCAGCACGGAATCCCATCTGCCGGCCTGGATCGTGTCCCACACCCACCCCTGGACCGCGGCTGCCCTAGCATTTTTTTTTCTTCAGTCCAGCACTGGATACTACGGTCCTCCGCAGAGAGAGAGAGAGAGAGAGAGAGAGAGAGAGAGAGAGAGAGAGAGAGAGAGAGAGAGAGAGAGAGAGAGAGA
>JBBPCW010000154.1:5214792-5235518 GCA_037974425.1 Phenacogrammus interruptus
CAGCTCTGTCCTTTGTACCATTTCATGCTATTCATTGGACCTGAACTGTTTGAAATTCAATTAAATAAAGCTTGAAATATTGGGGTGTTCTAAAACTTTTGACCGGTAGTGTATTTCTCAAACAATTGTTTTATAATTATGAATGTCATAATCTTTCAATAATGATACCAATGAGCATTTTATCAGAAAATAACAAATAATACAGTTACATTCCAAGGACTAATATAAGCATGTATTTGTGTGTTTTGTCTGCGCCCCTCAGTACGTTTATTTGAAAACGCCTCAATCAAGAATTCACCCTTGCAGAGAGGTCCAAATGTTGTGATAAAGAGTTCCATCCGTACTGATAATGAAGCTGTTTTAAAGTGAAGGCTTTTCATTATCTGGTCAGAACCATGTCTTTATCTACTCTGGGGGCTCACTGTCTGTGTTTCACACTTCTGGTTTTATGTGTGCTTGTTTTCCAAGCTGTCTAAAAAATGTTTACGGACAAAAATGATGTATACACTGCTGGTCAAAACTTTTATAACACCCCAGTGTTTCAAGCTTTTTTTAAAAAATGAAATTCATTTTAAGTGGGAAAAAATTCTGTAGCCCATGCAGTTCCTCTGGTATGTTCTTAGTTGGTCGGGTTCGTCCTACAGCAAGAGAGTGACCCAAAACAAACTCTGCCAGCACTACCTTAGAAAAAAGAACATTTTTGTGAGCTGGAAAACATGGATTGACCAGAAGTCTCCGGACTTAAACCCCATCTAGCTGCTTTAGGATGAACTGGACAGAAGAGTGAAAGCAAAGCAGCCTATAAGAACTGCACACTTAAGGGAACTTCTGTTGGGAAGAACTTTCTGCAGAATCAACAATGAGACATTGAACCGCTTGAATTTCAAAAGAAAAATTGGGGTGTTCTAAAACTTTTGACCAATATACTATATATATATATTAACGGTGTTAACGGTGTTGGGGGGGCTGCGCATTGTTGTGTTTTGGTATAAAAATTTCCTAAAAATGTATAGCATTTAAAACTAATTTTAACCTTAGTTTAATGCATTACCCAAAAAGAAAATGTAAAGGTAAATAAATAATCGTAATCAGAAAACTCATCACACCAAATAAGTCTTTTGTCCTCTTAAATTTTTTATTGTAGTCTTTTTGCTCATTTATGATATGATGTTGCGTTATAGAATTCATTAAAAAATGTATTGCATTTGCTTTTAAAGCTCTGGATGGCCTAGCTCACATAATGTCTGTCTGTTTATGTTCCAGCACATAGTCTTATGGAGGCTCTCGGCCTTCAGCAAAGAGCCTCCATAAATTATATAAAGAGTGGAGAGACCTTTTTATTATACTTGTAAAATGTGGAACTGCTGCCGTTTTTGAACAGTAACGATAATAAAGGAAAATAATCACTATTCTTAACATTCATTTCTTTTATTACTGCTGAACTTTATCACAAGCACTCTGACCTAAATGAAAAGAGCTCTATAAATAAAATTACAATTTTTATTTAGGAGCCGCTTTGAACTGTTCAGAGACTATTATGGAACTGATTTATAAGCAACCAACATGGTGAGGGCCACATATGGGGCCTTAGGGTTTAAGTCATAAACAAAAAACCCATATATTATTCCTGCTGTTTATACTGGGCTCCACAGTGCATAGAGCATAAACATCTTTACACTACTTTCCCACCCCTTTACACCACTTTCATTCATGGCAGTATCACCAGGGTGACTGGAGTGAGCACCTTAGAGACCAAAAGGCCTTTAGGGAAAAAACAGAATGCTCAGTTACATCTCTTTTTTTCCCCAGGCAGTGATATAGATGTGAACTCGTTGTGATGTTAGCTATCAGGGGAAAGCTGTCCCACAGAAAAAAAAAGGACTTCTGAACAAAAACATATATGGCAGCTTGACCTAGTATTTCAGCAATATTATATATTTTTTTATCTTAATCCCTTATTTTACTTTAATACATGATATATTAGGAACTATCAGTGGCTATGGATGTTCATAACGTGCGCACATGACTGCTGAGGCTGCCTCCAGTGGGAGTAGGAGGATACGGAGAACCCAAAGCATCAAAACTCAGGCAAGCATTGGGGTCTTGCTTAAGCCTTGCTGACAATCTGAACTTTAGGCACTCAGTGTCTTGTATGTGCTCTGAAGACTGGGTAGAACACCATGTGAGCTGAGTCAGTCAGTAAATGTACATAATATATTAACATGTTAACCTTTGACACACAGTGAAACATAAACCTGTGTTCTTATGATGATATATTTAAAAAAAACTGGCAGCTGAGGAAGTTGAAAGCAGTGAGTTTTCAACATGGGCACACTTCTCTGTAAAGAATATAAAACACACAAAAACATACATTGCGTTTGTGAAGTATTATTGTGAAATAACACACAAACAAGAACACAGCAAGCAATTGCAGAGAATCATATATGTTAGATTTATAATGAAATATCAAATTAAACTTATTTGACTTAACCTCAGGCCACTGTCATGTGGAAATGTCCAAAACAAGTACTATTGTTTTTCAGATTTAAAGTTGAAGACTTGTTATTAAAATGTCTCAAGGTCATGAAGTGGATGGTCAACGCTATGGTTTAAAAGTTCCCATACTAACATTTCTGTAATTTTATATACAGTAATAACCATATGGATTTAGTCATGAGAAAGAGAACTCCCACAGTCACATGATATCACCAGTACAGGGACTGAATAGGCTAGTATGGGCTTCCACTGAGTTTTGTGAAACCACTGTAGTTGCGGAGCAGCTCTGCACGCTTAGAGGAGATTCTGTTTTCATCCACTGACAAAGGCCAGAGCTGTATGGAGTCATAAACTGATGGAGAGAATGTAAGGGCCATCGTACTCACTCAAAGAAAGCGAGGCCAATTGTCCTCTATTGGCATCACCGGGGATCGAACCAGCAATCTCCCAAAAATGGGGCCAAAGCTTAGAGGGTGGCATCACTTGGGAGTCCTTTTAGAATCTTTTAAAGCTCCTTTCTTCTTTCTGGGACATCTTAAATGTCTTCATTTTTATTTACAGCCTCTTGATGTCCTACTAATTATCTGAGACTTGAAATGAAACAGGACAACTGCCACTGAATCGGTTTCATATGATTGACAACACTGACAGAAAACGCCTGAACAGTAGTGTATATTTGAAAAAGTGACACCAGTCTGAATAGCATTTTACAAAACCAATAATAATGGTAATAGTGATAATAATTATAAGAATTTAAGCCTTTTCAGAAAGAGTGCAACTGCTTGCACAGAAACCATCACACCAAGAGTAATTCAGTTAGCCAGCTAGCCCCTCCAGGCTTCCCACAAAAGCTGAATCACAGGCTGAAACAAAAGAAACTGTTCATAGTTAGAAAGTAACTTCTTGTGAAGTGCTGATAATGACCCAACCATTGCACTGGACTCTGTGCCATCTGCTGAAGTGTGGAATTAAATTACTGCTAATATATGATACAAGAGAAAGCCAGAGCCTTTGGATAATGTTCTCCCTGCTAACAACCTCAGCAATGCATGCTGCAAAAGCCAATGCCAGAGTCCTCTGGCCAGCGTTAACTATATTCCTGGAATCTTAATGCATTGATCATTTGCTGAACATTGACCATGGCTACACATATCTTGAAAATATAGCCTGTCAGGCTTGTTTCTTGGGCTTCGCTTCTGTGTTTTTTCTCAGGGTTACTTTGTTACTCTGTGTGCCTCCGCTTTTAGGGCTTGCCAAGAGCATTCAGGGTCAAGCCTCAATTGTATAGGCATGACGTCACATGTAGACAAGCCACCTAACAACCCTCCAATGGATGTCCCATTTTCTCCCTTTGTGTCATGCCAAATTCATGCCTGTCGGAGAACAATTAATTTGTTACAGAAGTTAAGAAGAATTGAAACTGATCAAGAGCATTTTAATCATGGAGCAAGAACCCACACTAATAGGCTTGAGCCCATTGTAAACCCACTGACTGAAATCACCAGCTTGTGAAGGCACTCTCCTTTCATCAACAGAGCAGAAATGTGGACACGGACCTGTCCTTATATGACTGCCCAAGCTAAAAATAGCTGCTCTTCAAAGTGAATGGATAATTAGATTTGAGCAATGTACTGGTCCAATCCAAAATACACCATAAATCACTACGAAATGCTCAAAGGTGGACAGTTAAAGAGTTGTATACACATTCTTACATGTATATATTTGTGGGTTATGTAGACTAGGTGATTTTTATAAGACAATTCTGCCCCATTTATTCCTCTCAGTCTCTTCTTTGGGTATAAACAGTGAGTTTAGAAGAGGGACACTGTGAAATCACTAGACGTTTGATCTCCCTTGAGGCCATGGCTTGATCCAGATAATTCTCCTAATATTGAAGTGAAAAAATCTGGAGCTCAGGTTCTGATGCAAGTGATCAACAGTGTGCTCCATATACAGAGGAGGTTACAGAGTCTAGTCAAATTCAGATCTTTGTTCTTATTATAGTCCCAATAAAGGTTTTCAAAAAGAGCAATATGTGCACTGAATTTTTATAATTTTGTCATTTTTGTTGCACATTGCCATAACGTTTGAGCTCTGAATATAAGATTTAAAGACAACCTGAAATCAATGTTGACCTTTTTACCCGGATACTGAACATGTCTGGTCATAGCAATCAAAGCTCATCTCAACATAACATTTTAAAGACAAAAGTCTTGTTTCTAGTCCTCAAGTTTTTGACTCAATACTTTTGCCTGCCTCTAAAACACCTTGTGGGGTTTGAAACATGTCATGCTAAGGAAGGAAAATGCAAAACGATTTTTGAGTCATGCTGACTTTACAAAACAATCCCTTATAAAACAATGCTGCATTTTTAAGAGTATTTAAGGGTAATGCATTAAACTGAGTTAAAAATGAAATGAAAGTGTTCTGGGAGCATATTTGGGGGCATATTTAAGGTTTACACTATAAAAAGGCATTTAAGGCATTTTTTTAACCACAACACAACAGCACGTTTTTTTTTTTTCAATATACACGGGTGCTCTTGGAACGTAACACCCACGAAAAGTGGGGGATTACTGTACAGCATAATCAAAATACGTGCTTTAGGGCTTTTTTTCATGCTAGGACAACTCTTAAACTTTTCATGCTAGGACAACGCTTCACTACGAAGTATTTTAATGCGCAGTGCATAACATTGCCAGTATCTGCACTAACTGGTGACTGTTAGGGTTAGGGTTAGGGTTATGGTTAAGGTTAAGGTTTCCCCGTCTCACGGCATTTCAACCTGTTTCAACCACTTTGCAAACAAAAATAATAAGGAACTCATTATTTCTCCTCTACTGTCCCTCAGTCACCAGTTACCGCTGATACCGGGCAATGCCGTTATTTTGACACACTATGAAAATGTGCATCTAGGAGATGTAATCTTTAAGTAGGAAACTGAATATGCAGTAATGGTGGCATAATTTCATGTGTCTGTGTACATGTTCCACATTTAACTAACTGCAATTCAACGTAGAGTTTGTATTATTTAATAATACAAATACACAGGCTTTCTATAATAATTGATATCTACCATATACTGCACTAATTTCATAACCTGTTACATATTTGGACAGATTATATTGTAAATATATTATTTATTAGACTTTTAGGCAGAAAAACAAATTACTACCACAACAATAATCATGCTGATTTCCACTGGTACCCCTATACAATTTACGTTACTTTGTTATTCCTTTTACCCACACATTTAATGTTACCTACGACAGACAAAATCATTAGGGATGGAAAAACATACTTTTATCCCTTAAAACCACACTTTTACCCCTTTAAAATTCAGTAAACATTTTAATTTGAAGCAGAAATTTGCATATTAATGGAGGAGCGTTTTAGCCTGCCAGCTACCTTTTTGTGTGTTAACTATCACATGGTTCAGCTGATCAAATTTTAGGTCCATAACTATCCATTTTATACCATTTCATCCTATTACGCTACCAGTCGAACGTTTGGACATACCTTCTTTTTCAGTTGCTTTTATTGTTTTCTACATTGTAGATTAATATTAAAAACAAACAAAATGATGAAGGAACCCATGGAGTTATGCAGTAAACAAACAAAAAAATTAAACAAACCAGAATATGTTTTGTAATAACGTAATGATGGACTGTCATCATATGAAGTAGAACCATAGTGGAATAAAATTACTAACTCTGTACCAACCCAACCATCACAACTGATGATCCCAAACACATAAAGAAGGCAAGAAACTCTACTAGTGGACTCATGATGAAGAACACCTGTTAAGTAAATACCATTACAGGTCGGTACCCCATGAATCGGATTGAAAAAATGCCAAGAGTGTCCAAAGCTGTCATCAGGTGATGTTTTCAATATTAATGTACAATGTAGCCAATGATAAAAACAAAGGAAATCATTGAATGAGAAGATGTCTTTTGACTGGTAGTGTATGCCCTGTTTACACTTGATTTTAAAATGTGTCTTGATCAAAACACACTTTTGCTAGTTTTAATCGCACACCTACAATGGAAAATCTCTGTTTTCAACCAGATTCTAAGAATTACAGTGCATAATATAATAATGTACAATAACAATTTTGTTAAAGAATGGGTGGTGGTGGCCCAGTGAGTAGGATATTTGCCAAGAGATCTTAGGACCAAGAGATCATCAGTTTGGATCCTAGCTTCAGCACCACCACTGGGCCTCTGAGCAAGACCCTTGACCCCATGTTGTTCCAGGGACGTTGTCCCCTGTAGTTAGGGAATGAAAGTCGCTTTGGATAAAAGCATCTGATAAAAGCCATAAATTAATAAATAAAATGACAATAATTTGTCCCACCTGTTATATGTTATGCATCCTGTTCCTTCAAAATTTCATACTATTATATTTGACGATACAATATTCTAGTTTCAAATATTTAATTTTATGAAGCATATTTTATTTCTCTCCACATTTTTTCAATCAGTGGAACATTGTCATGTGATGTTTTTCCTGTGACACCCTTTTCTGAAGCCCCCCTCAAAATGATCCCAAGCCACCCTAAATATATAGCGATTATTCTACTATTTTTAAATTATATATCCAAACATTTCGTACAAGATATCACTGAGCGCAGATACGCACTTTACAAATAGAAACAAGGCTATGAATTGAAATGAAAAATAGTAAGTCTAGCTATCATTATTGAATTAAAATGATGTACTGGCTGTTGAAGCTGCTGTAGGTAGCAGGCGGGCATTAGGACCCAGGGAAGCTACACGGCGCTGCTTGTTAGCAAGTAGCAACCGGAGCCTGTTAGTATTATTTCTCTGGTAGCGACGTTTGTACTCAGTTCAACAGAACAATACTATGAGTGTCCATAACTGTTCACTGCTTATCGTTACTTGTTTTCTTAAGTGAAAGGAAAGGTTTGGTGAAAAGTTTTCAGCCCTCTGTACACGCTAATTCCTTCCTACAACCCTGGGGGCTCACTTGTTTCATTACTGACTTCATCACTTCCACTAGAATTACAGCATGATATAATACTGTATGATTGCAGTTTTGTTGCAAATTTTTGACATACTTTTATTATTTTAAACAGCTGTACAGCTGCAGATATGGTTGTCAAGAGAATCCAACACATCTCCTCTCACAAGACAAAACAATGCAAACTCACACACTTTGTTCAACTTGTTGTAAAATAGACAAGTTATCCATTCAGTTCTTTGTTACTGTTGTCTTATTTTACACTGCCCCTCTCTATTTTTAAACCACTGGAGTGCTGTCATGTGACATTTTTTGTGATGCCTTTGTCAGGACTCATTCATGTTTACACTACAAAACATAAGTGATCAGGCCCAAACCCCTCTGTAAATGGTCTGAGAGATCAGATCACAATTCATGATCCTTTACAAGTGAATCAATATATTATTTCTACTAATAAAGTCGTGTACAGCTGTGGGACATCTAGCTTTGGAGTTCACATTTTTTCAATCATTGGAACACCGTCATGTGATGTATTTTCCTGTGAGGGTTGCATCAGCTCACATTATACTTTAATAGAGGTCTGAGACAACCTCAGCAAGTGGTTTGAGGCCCTGTTCACACTTTTAAAATGTGTCTTGGATGACTGAATCACAAGTGAACATCCAAGACACATCATCATTATTACTTGTGTCTGTCACGCATCTCCAGTGTGTCCAGCTGACCACGTGTGTTCAGATTTCATTATGTATTTTACTGTGACGTCCTAGCCAGGACTCATTAGTGTTTACACTACAAACTTAAGTGAGCAGTCCCATCTGTCCCCCCACCCCCACCCCACCCCCACCCCTGTAAGTGGTGGGATCACAGTGCATCTTGGTGGTCCTTTACACTTGTATTTGGTGCTGTCCACTTGTCCATGCCCTTCAAAAGCACATGTAAAAATGGATTATGCTGCAAGTGAATCAATAGATCATTTCTAAAGAAGAAAGTCCAGCTTTGGAGTTCACATGTTTTTAATCACTGGAACACCATCACATGATCACGTGATTTGCAAAATATTGATGCTTTCCTAGTGTCCTGACCATTCTTGTTATCTTTCTTGCCTTTTGTGATAGAACATATCCACCAAACTATAAATCCTACACTGGCTGTGAATTTCAGGATCCATTTTAAATTACTTTTATTTGTTTTTAAGTGTTTGACTGGTGCTGCCCCATTGTACCTACATTGTATTGTATCCGAGCTCCTTCGTCCATATACACCTTCTCGGTCTCTCAGATCAGCTGATTCGCTTCTTCTGAGTGTACCCAGGACTAGTCAGAAGCTCAGAGGGGATCAGGCCTTTGCTGTGGTTGCACCTAAATTGTGGAATGAGTTGCCTTTACACATCAGGAAAGCGTCCTCTATATCTGTTTTTAAATCACTTCTTAAAATGCACTTGTTCACTTTGGCTTTTGACACAGTATGACAAGTTGACATTTTTTTAAAAATTATTTTTCTTATATTGTTGCACGGTCAACTTTGTTATTTGAAATATTTATAAATAAACTTGACTTGACATGAATGGGCTGTTCAGGAAGGAAGAGGCACAGGTGTGGATTCCCATGACCAGTGTGGCTTTTATTTATAAACAAAACATGAAGGCACGATGGCCAAAACTCAAACAAAGCCAGAATATTTACACAATCCTGGACATGACCTAGGGTAACGTGAGGGTAGACAGATAACACCAGTACTTTTATACATATGTGCATAATCCAATCAAAACACTAAAACAATTATTCCTTAATCCCTGGCCAGCTGAGTCCCTGCCGGTCCAGTCCGATGGCGGCCCCTAGTGGCTGCTGACCGCAGACATTATAATTATGGTTTCAACCAGTCTTTGGTTAAACTTGCTTATAATTTTAAGCAGATATGCTACAACTAGTAATGTTCAAGAGCATGGAAGTGCGGTGTGTGTGTCATCTTTTCATACACTTCTCCTAAGAATGCATTCGGCAAATTCGATCAGATCCTGTGGTTTGAAGAATTAAATGAGGACACCTTTGATCATCCGTAAGTTAAATATGGATTCCCTTATGGATCAACCTAAGAGCCTTTGCGCTTTCTCATTAAACATCAACAGTCTCTCTCAGCAGGAGGATGTGCAGCTTTAGGGATAGCGCTCATCAAATACAGACACTAAAACTTTGAGCTACACAAACACAAACTTCATGATGTTATAACCAGGTGTGTAAGGGTTAAAAGGTGAATGAAGGCTATGAACTATGGAAAGATGAAACATGCATTAACCAAGATACATTAGATACACAAATCATTTCATCGATTTATTCACAATAGGATAATGTTTAGTGATCTGCATTGCAGTGCACCTTGTATTGCATGCAAAGATTTTTATTCTAGAAAAATGTATTTCCTAGGTGCAGTTGTTAGGATGCTGCTAAGCATTTCCTGTGCTATCCAACATGATTACTTGGGCTGGGTGCAAAATACCAGGGCCTTGATTGACACTTGAGAAACCCTGAAAGCCAGAACAGCAACAGTTTGTGGGATCTGTGGGGAAAAATATCATTTAACAGTTGCTAAAGTATCCCAAGTGGTTTTCTAAGTGTTCCAGCAGTGTTCCAAGTGGCTGTCCACACCATGGACAATTTACACAATGTATTTCCTTTCTGATGACTGTTAACATAGCTCAATGTATCTGAGCAGAAAAATTTCAGCAGTGCATTAGTAAAATTTCGACATAATATACACTTTCACCAACACAGCAGTGTTTTGCAAATGTCACCCTGTTTTGGCTGCACAAATCACACACTAATTAGGATTAAAACCCATTTATACTTTGCCATTACATACAAAAACTCAGAAGACACTTTCCCTGGTTGCTGGTTCTGAGTAGGTGCGTTTTTCTACCTTTGATATCAACCCTCCAGAATGTTTTAGCACTAGAATTCCTCTTTAACTGGACTGGCCAAGCAACAAAGCACTTTGGTCAATACACCAATATTTCGTCAAGCTGCTTTACTTGGTGACATAAGGAACTGCCAACAGGTGTGCATACAAACCATTATCCAAAAGATTAAGGTTAGTGTTAAGAGTCATGCTACCAGACTGTACTCCTCTTGGTTCACGGAGATTTACTGTGCTTTTGCAGGAATGCACCTCATTTTCAGGTGAGACCTGTCACAATACAGCTCATATTGAAATGACCCAAATCTGTTCAGCAAAAGCTAAGCTTATCATAGCTTATCCTAGTTTTGACACAGGGAACAGAAGCTTATTTAGTAGATTTCTTTGTCACAAGTTAGCGTTGGGTCATTTCAGGTCAGTCTCCAATGACTTCGGCAACAATGGCGTATAAAAATCAACCCAGCTTTGGGGAAAAGGGGTCAATGAGCAAGGTGCTTTAACAGAGAGAAGCTCTGTGCCAGAATAGTGGAGCCCCTTCATTTTCACTGACCTCCTGGAATGTTCCGCTCTATAGTTTTCTGAAAATGACACAGTGAATACTTCAAAAAACACTCTGCTCCAGTTCCTCTAGCTTGACCTGAGAGCCACTATTGTCGGACCTAGAGTTCCAGGGACTCCACCAGTCCAGAGAACGAGCTGTGTGTAACTGTTCATTAGGTCTTTCTTACTCCGAAAAGATAGAAGGAGGGCAATCCCTGGAAACGGCATTGCTGATCGACTTTAAACGTGTGCGCAGAGAGCCGTGCAGGCTTAGCCCCCCTTTCTGAGCACTGCCTGAGGAGGAGCGGGGCTGACCTGATTTAACCTGGTGGCACTGTTAAGGTCTCAGTTTGCCTTGTTTGCTTAACAGATGCATTCTAGCACACGGGAGCTTTATTTTGTCAACAGAGGGCTTTGCCAATTGTAATTAAAGAGTCTTAATGTTTTCATCAAGAGAGCAGCCATTTTGCCTCATTAATGCTGCAACACAACAAGCCTCTAAACAGTCTAAAGCAGAGCGTTTGAGCTCCCCCTCCCCACTGCCTCATGTGCTCTCTGTAAAAAACGGGCCGGATAAATGAAACAACTTCAGCATAACATGCAGCTTCTTTCAATGAAAAATGTCTTTTCTCACCATCTTCATTTAATTACTATTAATATTAAATATGAAATCAGAAGGAAAACCCATTTTTACATGAAAACACTCCAGAACAGTAACCATGCCGCACATTAAAATGCCCAATGACCTTTTTGCTGAATTTACTGGACATGCATTGGAAAAATATATTTTTTTAAATGTGTAAAATTGCTCTATAGTTTATTTGGAATGTTAAACACATTATGTAGTACAGTAAAGTCAACAAATAAACAGAAATTGCACATTAAAATTGACAGAAAAGTGTCAATTGTCATTAAAGTGGTTCCCCGCTGAGAATGTGTGAACTTATTTTCACTTCGAAAATTAACAAAGCATGCCATTTCTACAAACAATCGCATATAAGCATTCTGTATATTGATACATCGTTAAATTAAGCATTTCTTCTGTGCTTGTGCACCACACGGGTTCCATGGCTTTTATTTGCCATGCTGGGAACATTAAATCTGCAGGGATTTTAGGCACTCATGGGACTAATTTGTGTTTCATTCAGTCTTGGCAGCGAATTAAACCGTTCACACATGTGTTTTAATAAAACAAGACAGTGTCACTGAGCACGTAAATATTGCAATACTGTTAATTAAAGCTCGCCTAAAGCCATGCACAACAATACCTGTTAAGCAGCCAATGAGCATCCAGTATATACACACACCATACCCCTTCCTAATAAAAAGAAGCATCATGCAGGAGGATCAAGAACTATGCTTAAAATGATCTTGATTTAATTTGACCATAAAGGCACTTTGAAAGGAGAATATATATTTTTATTATTTAAGGGTTTAGGGGGTTATGTACAATTTTTTTAAAAAAAAGCTAAGCCTTGCAATACCGAGAAGTTGCACTTTAAAACAAAAACTTTCATCCCCTTAAAATAAACAGAAGAAATTACATGGAAAAACCAAAAAATACAATATTAAAGAGGCTGTAAAATAGTGTTACAGATTTTGTATGATTGTGTGCCTCTACAAATGAAGCAATAAGTCAGACAACACATACGATGTTCATTAAAAAGCCCTGACAGCTCTCTTTCTCATGACAGCTTGGTCTGGATGTAATATTAAATTATGCATAAAAACATGAACGTGAGTCTCTGTGTGGAGAATGCCATGATTTTCCAGTGCATCTGAGACATCAGCTTTATATTTGTAAAAACATTAAAGAGATTATTTCAAACCAGCCACCAAACATCTGTCTCTTCATACAGTTACCTGCAGGTAAACCGCTAAAACTTTTTTTTCCAGCAGATCAGGAGAATGCAGGCAACATCTTTGTTATCACACTACATAGAACTAATCTCACCCCCAAAAGAATAATTAGGATTAAAGGCTATTGATGAAACTGATATTGAAAGTACTAGGTGGTAAAAAGTCTGCTGTTGCTCAGGATTGCCAGTACATGGTTTCCATTCCTAGAAAGAGAACAAAAGCAATAAAACACTAGGAAGCGCTGGGAAGTCATTCAAAAAGAAATATGCAATTTGGGATGCTGTGGCAGGCTTGGCCTCCAGCCACCCATAGCAGATTTTGTGCAAGTATTGGAAGAGCAAGACCTCATAAATTTAGATGGATAAAACAAAGTACAGAACAATAAATGTATTTCACAATCACCAGTGTCTGGGCCGAGAAATGCGTCCCAGCAAGTGTTCTTGTCCAAAGCTCGGGAAAGTGGGGGGTTGTTTGTAAACACTAAAAATTCATTTGCACCTTTCTCATACTCTACACAGCAAGCAGGGTTTTTTTCCCCCTCCATCAAGCTTTCAGCTGCAATTTGCTGCTCTCTATTTCTCTCTGCATCAGCGACGACAGTCATTCAAGCTCTGAGCAATTTACAATTAAAAACAGGGTTCACTTTTAGGGCACAAGTTTTTAGTTCATACCCATAAAAACAGGCTGTCAAGTTAAGCCTTTCTGATTTACTCTCACCCCAAACGTTTGCTCTAGGGATGCCGCAAGTCCAGCAGTTTTTATGTTTTTAATGCACTGACATCTTTATACGCACAGTAAAATCACCAGCGTTGAATTCCTACAGAGTTAATATGAATCAACTGTAAATGCAGCGCTGAACCCTTTAACACTAAATTGAACTCCACGGGAGTTCACAGCTGATGATTTTACTGTGATGGAGTTTTGTCCAGAATTATACGTTTTGGCAACAAATCTGTTTTCTCCTCAGCATGGCCACGGCACAGTCACATGGCACACTTTTAAGAGCATTGCAATGTTCTGTTTGCCCACATAATGTGCTCACTTCTATGTTCCTTTGAGAACTCTCACATTAGTGCAAAGCATCTGCCTTTTTCTTGCCAATAAACTCAACTAAAGAAGCGCCAAAACATTTAGGGTGTTTTATTAACTGCACATCTTCACATGCCTCTGGGAAGCTTGTGTTATTATAATAATAATTATTACTATTATTGCTATTTTTCGTTTTTACAAAGGTTAATCTTCTTCCTGCTTGATGTCCCCATTTAACTTCATGCTAGATTCTGTTCTTAACTGCTCTTAGTGCATCTTTACTTTCTGCTCCTTTTTGCCTGATCTTTGCCCTAAATTCCACAGACATCTGCTGTTTCCATCACATTCAAATAATCTAATTTCTTTTTGTATCTTGCTGCTATTGTTAACGTCTATTGGGTGGTGGCAGCGACCTAATGGGTAGGATACTCGCCTCTGGACTAAGAGGTCATGGGTTTGAATCCTACCTTCAGCATACCACCACTGGGTCCCTGAGCAAGACCCTTAACCCCAAGTTGCTTCAGGGAGATTGCCCCCTGTAGTTAGGGAATGGAAGTTGCTTTGGATAAAAGCGTCTGGTGAATGTAAATATATCTGAAATATATATATATATCTTTTGCCACTGAGGCTATAAGGTTTTGAACCTTAAAATCCATGTAAACTTTTAGTATCCAACCAAATGTCCTGATTTGACCTCCTAATGTGAGTCGGCACCACTACTATTATCCATATAAGGGCTTCTGCTCCAGTATACATAGAGTTCCTAGTTTGGTCTTAAACTGTAAAAAGCAGGCTGCCTTAAGTTTTTGAGTTTATTAAACTTCAAATAATAAGTTACTATGTAAAACACAGGTTATTAACTTACTATCAGAAGTTGAATGAATTTCAAGGCACGCAAACGGCTTTGTTAAAACAGACATGTTTTTTCTTTCTGCATTAAAATAACAGCGCAGCTTGGATGCCAATGTCAAGCCTTTGATATTATGTAATCAACCTTGAATGGGGAGGATGTTGGACTGCTCCTCTGCCAAGACTGTGCAGACCACAGTCTGTGCAGAAGCCCTGGTGAGAGCCTGTCAGAACAGCATTTTTATGGAGCAGCCCCAACCATTTGAGCATCTTAAAGACGCGAGCTGCTTCACTGCCAACGTACGCTGTGTAAACAATCTAATAAAGCAAAAGCAAGAGTGCGTGAAGAAAAGTAACCATAAGCCTGAGAGCTGTTTACCACTTCTAGAAAATGCGGGTGCCCTATTGTTAATTATACCGCATGTTACCTCACACTCCTATGCTGTTATGTTGACTTTGTACACTTATGCAAGTCATGTTTTCACAGAATTAAATATTACTGTATAATAAAAAGGTTCCATAACTTTTAGAATTCCATTACAGTATTCCCATTTTTCCAACTTTTTAAAGATTAAAGACATAAATTAATATATTATTATAATAATAATAATAATAATAATAATAATAATAATAATAATAATAATAATAATAATATATTATGGCAACTATGTATGTCAATTTTTCTCGAATTTGATTCTAAAGAAAAAAGAAATTTCCTTTCTAAAAAAAACATGTTTTTTATCAGTAGACATACATTTCCTCCAAATCTGTTTATTCCAATAATTCAGTACCATTATTTTCACCATGCAATGCAGTGTTCACATGAACGGAACATGAAAATTCTGTCATTTCAAATAATGAAGACAGATAAAAGTTTACATTTACAACAACCAGTCAGAGCAAGAATGGTTGCATGTTCCAAACGATGAATCATTCATTTCATACATACATACAGTAAAAGCTGTATCCTCTTGCTCTCGTTCATACAGCTCAAGGATTCTTGTTATAGTGGAGGCTCTTGGGGGAAGTGGAGCTTTCCTCTTTGCTCTTGCTTTTTTTCAGCTGCTCTCTGATTTATCCATAGGTCTCCCTTGAGCACTGTCCAGGGTAGTCTGGCGATTTACTGGTATTTCAGAGGTGCGTTTTGCTTGTAAATGATACTTCAGACTCAGTGTGCTTTAGCGATAAATAAATTCACTATGGCAGTAGTTGGAAAATCAATAGGACTTGCTATGAAAAAGCTGTAGTTGAACAAGGGGGCTACAGTCAAGGAAGGTTGAATACATCAAACTAGAAAATGCATTTATAGTGTTTAAAAAATTGGTGGTTTTAATCTTAATAATAAACATGTTAAATCTGACAGCACTAGACAGTAACAGCAGCAAAAATGATTGTTTTTTACTGGCATTTTGTGCTTTAATGTGAGAGACCTTTGACCAAAACATCAAACAGTCAGCAAGATATGAAATGATGCCTGAAAACCTGTCAGATGGCATATCACTGACATCCAAACTGCATTCCTACCTCCAGATCTCTTTATGGTAAGCTAATGCACAGCTCCTTGTCTTTCAAAGCGTTCCTGTGCTACCAGTCAAAGGTGTCATCAGGTTACAGTATGATAATGTACTTGCTTAGAGGCCCCCCTGTAGATAGTGTGTTCTGTTTGGAGTGGGATGTTGTCTGTGTTGTACATTGCCAGGGGTTGTGAGAGCAGCAGCTTAATAATTGAGAGAGAGGGTTTGAGGTTATCTGTTCCTCCTGTACGTGTGTGAGTATTTGCGTGTTCATGTTCTGTGTGAACCTCAGGCTTGTTCATTGCCCTTGATTGCCCCATGCACCCGCATTTCACCATAGATAACAAAGCGTTAATGGACTTTGCTTTACCCCTGAAAAACAGGCTTATTTTTTCGCTCTGCATTTGCTACGTGATCGAAGCGAGAGCCTACAGGACTGTGTGTCATATTTATACAGGAAAGCTAACTAATGAACTCGACTTGCTTGGAGAAAGACCACCTTTTCTCTTAACTGATGCTGACTCAGAATATTCCAGAAAGGCCTAATTGCAAGTTATTATGCCTGACGTGACGTGATGTAAGGCTGTAACGCTAATTGATGTCAGTCCCTGTGTACACTTGTTGCTCAATGTTTAAACACTTACACTAGATTTGCTCTCGGGAACTTGTTGAAACATGGCAGGCATTCAACCGTGAACATACACAAAGGCCCTGCCAAAAGTACTTGGACGTAACAACAAAAACACCTACTATCAAACTGAAATGTACTCTATCCTGAGTATGGTCACTTTACTGCAACAAAACAACAAAAACATTATGGTACCGTAATGTGAAAGAACACACAAAATACATGAACAGCAAAACAACCGTTTACCCACTAAAAAAACAAGGTCAAGCGAATGAATGTCTTATTCAACAAAACATTTGTCTGGGCTGAACCCGTGAGTGGCCTTAAACGCACTCTGAGCTAAACTGAGTGAGAGCGTTTGGAGGAAGGAGGGGGGGGGCATCATGACACTCCATTAAGCTTGACATTTGGCTTTTTTTCAAGAGGGAACTCCAGTGGCATCTTTGGGCACTGTGCCCTCAAATGAAAATCTAATCTCTCTCGCTGCCTGGAAAGCGCAGTGCCTGATAACCCATTGGCATGCCACCTCTCTCATGGGATTACCTTCACCATCTGGGGGTTGGCTAAGCCAAACGGGGACAGGCATAACACCTCTGTGCTTATACTTTACCCTACGTAGGAGTGCTGCGCGATTTCTAGACCCATCTTAAATTCAGTCTTAATAGAGAATGATAATCATACATGAAAAGGTCCACATGAAGGTTCCCTTAATCGCACGGTTGAATTCAGTCACATAGTGCAGGGGGCACAAGTCTTTACTAGCCCTCAAATGCAGAATCTGAAATAGCCATACACCCAAAACACACCCTGATAACTGGTTATTCATAAAGCAATATTATATAAAAATGTGCATTTTATCAAAATCTCACAACAAGAGTTGCTGGGAATCACTGTATCTGTTTAATATTTGTCAGTGGCTTAATAAGACATAATGATATAGAATTGTATATTCTACAAATATAATTGTAACAAACTGGGAATCTAAGGTAAACATTTATTTCAGATGCTAAGGGGAGAAGTGGTCTTGAGAGCATCAACTTAAGACCATTACAAAGTAATGAGTAAAAGTAATAAATTACCTTTTTGTAAACAAGTAAAGTCATTTCCAAATGGGGGGCCCATTAAATTGTTTTTGCACTGAGGCCCACCGCCTTTTGCCTTTGATTTTAATGAAACCAATGGGCTGATTGATAACAGGCAGCAACATAACTGGGAAAATAACTTGCAGTTTATTGGTTTTTACACCCACACTCTGACACATGAGATACCACAAGAAGATACAAGACCACAAGAGTGTATCTGTCACTCCTCCGTTATTTTCCCAAGCAGCCTGATATCTGATCTCTGCTAACCTAAACGTAGCCTTATTGATCCCCAGAGGAAACCAGTATTTTCCATATAAACTGAACTTCATACTGCTTTTCTAAAGATTGACAGGTCTATAGCCCACAAAGTAGCATGTGATGCTTTGCACTGATTCAGCAGGAAACAGTAAACGTTCATGCATTCAGCTTTGTCTGCCTGAACGGAATGAATTAACTCTGTTGCGCGAATATACAAGATGCACAACCCCCTGAAAGAATGATGTTTTTATATATTGACAACAGTATAATTTCAGTTTAACATTTCCTTGTTGAAACCTCCCACTGTCACTTCCCAGCAGGGACACCGCGCCATATGGTCATCGCAAAACACACTGCACCACATTCCGGTCGAGGGAAAATATAAAAGCCATATGTTTACATGCAGCCCTTCAGTCCAAATCTGAATACAGATATTTTGAGTGCTAAACATGAAGGATGTCATATCTGTTTGCTCCAAAGCCAAAAGGCCTTGCCGCTGTTAGTAAATAGTCAAAACCTCCTAGTGTTAAGCACCCCTCAGGTCTGTTTTAGCTAACTGCATTTGGCATCCCAATCAGACGCTTGCAGTAATACTTCTAAAGCTTGATTTGGTCTGTGGCCAAGTCATTGAAAATGTGTTGCGTAACCACTGTCTTACAGAAGTACAGAATACAGGTGCTTCCAAAATATTTCTCAGATGAATCTTTTTGATATGGTGACATGGTATGGTGAGTATTCAGAAAAACTTTGGAGAAACATTATTTTCCACACATTGCAGAAAATGTTATCAACTACTCATTTGTCTGGAAATGGAAGGAAACCATACAAAGTCATTTGTATGAGGAAATATGAGAGGTTTTCACTAATAACAGTAACATTGTAGGAAAATATCACCCCATAGAAATCACAATGATCACCATTCAACTAAATGACTATCAGAGTTACGCTCTAAATTCAGAGCCATTTATGGATTAGCTTACCTCGCTGGTCACATCCTGAAAATGACCTCTTCCTGGGAATTGGTGCCCAACACCCAGGACACGACCCCTTTGCTGATAGGCGACCTAAATTGACACGTCTTCTCACCTTGGTTCTTAGGTAGTGGCCAGACCAGGAGATTTACAGCAGGTCTTCCAAGCCAATCTCTTTAGGTTTTTCTAAAAGGATTATCCTGACCTGCACACAAGCTATCGTTTTAATGATTGTTTTAATGACCAGCACACACACATACACACACACACAGCTACTCCATTGTGGTAAGAAGGTGCAAGCCAGGGCCACATCCTGGGGCTACTAGTGAAATAAACTCCCTTACTAAGAACAGACTAATCTCAAGCATTACCTATATTGGAGTTTTTAGAGACGGTGAAAGGTACTGGAATGTCTGGGTTATTTTTAACAATCCGATTAAGCTGGAGAAGGATTGTTGAGTTGTTTTCTTCTTTTATTTCCTCCATTGGTTGACATTATACACTATTGTCGATTCCCATTACCTCTGTTGCTTCTGAAATAGAACATGTCTCTACATTCACACTCATAAAAGCTGTACAAATAAAGAGACTGTATCTGCAGTCATGGCTACTGGTTGTAAATTTACAGTGAATTAAACCTCTCAGTGTTGGACCAGGAATGTGCATTATTAGGGTTGCTTTACGACGGCAAGGGCTTTAGAATGGCTCTCGGGGAAACAACTCCAAGTGAAGAGAGGCTAATAGTCCTCTTATGCAACGTGCTCCGAGTGTTTCTGACAAAAGCGAGTTAAGGGTGTAAGTTTAAGTTGCGTGGGGGATCAGTGAATGAGACCATATACCCTTGATATTGCAATGTTATGTCCCTAAATTATTTTAATGTGCATCAGGAAAGAGGCCAAGTCTGTAACATATGGTCCCCCTTTCAAAGCCTGATAATGAAAATAACCAAAGAAGCCCCGCTTGACTATCTCATACACTTTGCTCCGTCCATAAATAATGCTGCGAAAACATAATGAATCAAATCTGGTGGAAACATCAGTTCAGAGGTGGTGGAGGGAAAACAACTGGATGGAATTGCACACTGAAATTTATCACCTGCTCTCCACCATGTGTGATGAATTTCTGCCGCGTTCAAATCAGTCCACCATCTGCTGTCGGCTTTGATGAAAAGGTGAAATATATCTGTGAAACACACTAACTCACCATTCGTTTTTTAACTCGTGATTTGTTTGTTTTCTAAATCCAAGCGTTCACACCTGTGCATATAGTCTGGCCGTGCCTTTTTGCCTGAATTTCTAACTGCCAGACTGGCCTGGTTTGACCTCTCTTTTTGCCCCAGTCTCTATCCTTGCTGCTTGAGCTGCTACTCCTCTGGGCTGCTGCCAAAGTGGCTGCTTTTAGATTAAACGGCTGTTTCCCATCACCCCTTGCTCCCCTTGTAATACACTCCCCCTCCACCCCCCAACCTGCCACACACACACACACACACACACACACAGACACACACACCCACACACAAACACACACACTCACTCACACACACACACACACACACACACACACACACACACACACACACACACACACACACACACACACA
>JBBPCW010000154.1:5256487-5269535 GCA_037974425.1 Phenacogrammus interruptus
AGAGAGAGAGAGAGAGAGAGAGAGAGAGAGAGAGAGAGAGAGAGAGAGAGAGAGAAAGAGACAGAGAGAGAGAGAGACAGACAGACAGAGAGACTGAGCACCAAACAGCTGATATGTGTTGGTGGATTTTGCTTCAACATGATTGGGCACATTTGCAATGAGGTTGATGCTTAAAAGTTCTGATGCTTGTTACCATGGCAATAAGAGCTGACACCATCCCGTCGTGATGTTTTTTAAGATATGTAGACCCAGGGTTTGGGGATGAGGGTTTTTAACTGCAATGGCACAGGAGCAAACGGGGGGAAAATGAAATTAATGCGGTGAAAAAAGAAAAAAAATGAAGAAAGAAGGCGAAGCAAGGCATTTTGGCTGTCAGTGCATGTATTCAATGAACTCATGGGCCAAGCTAAGGACTGAGTCAGAAAAGAAACTGGAGGGGATTGGTTGAGAACAGAAAATGAAAAAAAAAAAAAAAAAAAAGAAACAGTCATAGAAAGAGGCTGTGAGAGAAAGAGCCAGGGGAGGCTGAAAGAGTACTCACATGAACTGCTTCCCTAAGTGTGTGTGTGTGTGTGTGTGCTTGCGTGTGTGATATCCGATTTTCGTCACAGGGAGCCTGTACGCCTATCAAGAGTGGTGATGGTATTTTTTGAGGTTAGAGGAACCGATTGATCCCCCCTCACCCCATTTGCCCGCCTTGTTTGATTGGAATGCTTCGGCGTAACCGCACATCATTCCTCACCCATCTCAGAAGGAACGTGATCACTGCTTCAAACTTGTTTATCTATGCGAGAGAGGCTTGTGCAGGATTTATCCTGCGTTGAACCTGATTAGCATTTAACGGTTCCTATGAAAAGGCGGCCTAATGTGCTTCAGAAAATCAGCAGACGGAGAAGCAGCCATGCCGTGGTTTGTCAACAAAATCACGCTCTAATGAGTGACGCAGAGGTTCGAGCGTTCCTGCATTCAGGGCCATTAAGAACTGATAGAGAGCACTGGAATACAAGTGAAGAGAACTCGGTGAACTCACAGCAGAGGCCTTGAGTGGGCTGCTCATCTGTTCAAGGAGCTTATTATAAATCTACACTGACATTATTATGAAGCAGTGTGAACTCATGCTGTGAGATCAGCTTGCTCGCTTTATTTTTTTTTCATTAGGAAAGCATGCACAGATTTTATACTTAAACCAATTTAGCCCACCCAGCCCACATTCCAGCCTTCATGTAATGACACCTCAATCATGTACAAAGTTTTATTGAACTGCAGGAAGTGGAATCTGATTGGCTATGCACAACCACCTGACATCTACAGCTGTGTGCAAAAGTCTGGGCACCCCAGACAAGAAACCTGTGCCTACACTGCAGCCATCACTAGGAAACACAGTGTACTTTAAATGTGCTTAACCCGACCCTAATTCACCCCTGAAAATACACCGACCCCCTTCAGGAGGTTCTATTATTTAAGGGGCAGATTTGAAAAAGTAAGAGGGAAATTTGGTAGTTTTAACCCCTAATCAGCCTTAATTTGTGCACTTTTGCCATCATTTTCCTTCATTTCCTGTATTAAAGCAAATTAAGGTTAAAATTATGGTAATTTTAAGAGGTAAAATTAAAGTGTTTGGTTTTGTAGTACATGGTTTGAATGAGGATCTGAAAATAAAGTAAAGTGGCCTCTTGTAGTCATGTGTGAACACAGCACACAGTGTGAAATTCTTTCTCTGCATTACACTCATTCACCAAGTGAAGTGACGGACTGCCACCAAACAGGGGGCACCAAGGGAGCAGTGTGTGGGGACCTTACCTTGCTCAGGGGTACTTTAGTGGTGCCACTAACAGTCCTGGGATTCAAACCCACGGGCTTCTGATCATAGGGGCAACTCCCTAATCACTAGGCCCCCAGCTGAAGATGATGCTAAGTTTAGCATTTAGCATGATTTTCCACTTGCTGATAAAAGCCCCAGAAGAGAGGCACTACACATCTACAGCTGTGTGGAGAAGTCTGGGTAGCCCAGCAAAGACATCTGAGCATCTGTCTATTTTAAAAATAACATATTCCTTTAGAAAAACACGTTAAGGGTCAAATGACAAATATAGAGTGTAATAAATTCTTTGACTGTTCCAACCTCGTGCTACCACACAGCCATGGCCTCACTGAGGACCTGAAAATGAAGGTAATGCTAAGTTTAGCATTTAGCATGATTTTCCACACCCTGACAAAAGCCCCAGGTCAGAGGCCCACCGGCATTCTCTGGGGGCCAGAAAAACGGGGCTCAATTGCTATGTGTGAATTGTTCAAAGATGCCGCCCGAGAGGCCCAATGGCTTGCAGATGCCAGACGCATATCTGGCATTCTAAATATACCTGTCGGTGAGTCCAGATCCTGTAGTGTGAAAAGTGGGGTGAGCAGAAACCCAGACAAGTTTATATTCTGTATTTTAATCTTCATATAATTTTCTTTTCTACACTATATGGACAAAAGTATCGGGACACATGACCATTGAATCAACAGGGACTTTAATTAGATTGCTTTGCTTTTTTTTTAATGACAAAGACTTTAATTTGCAGTTGGTCCCCCTTTGCAGCTATCCACGCTTCTTGGAAAGCTTTCCACAAGATTTTGGAGTTTCTGTGCACATTTGTTCCTATTCATTCTGGAGAGCATTTATGAGGTCAGGCACTGATGTTGAATGAGAAGGCTTGGCTCGCAATCTCCGTTCCAGTTCAGAGGTTCCGGATGGTTCTGGATGGGGTCGAGGTCAGTTCCTCCACACTGAACTCATTCAGCCATGTCTTTATGGAGCTCGCTTTGTGCACTGGGGCACAGTCATGCTGGAATAGAAAAGGTTCCTCCCCAAACTGTCCACAAATTTGGAAGCATTGTGTTGTCCAAAATGTCTTGGTATGATGAAGCATCAAGATTGTCGTTCACTGGACGTAACAGGCCTAACGCAATCCCTGAAAAAACAGGCATTTCCCAACATTTTTGTCCATGTAGTGACATTCTTTCACTGCTAATCAGGACACAAATATCTTGGATCACTTCCAGCTGTTGTGTAGCATGAACAGTACAGCGATCTGATTACCTTGCGTCAGAGCAGAGAATGGTTACAAAGAGTTATTAAAGTGTGTCAGCTTGCAATTTCCACTGTATAAAATGTCATTAAAAACTGTGGAAGGCAGGGAAAGGTCTGGAAGACATGGAAAAATGAAAGACAGAGATGCTGGTATATAATGGCTAGAAAAGGCAGAAAAAGAAGGTGTAGGTGTCACAGTGTTGGTGCACAGTCCTGCTGTGTGATTGCACAAACATGATCTCTGTTTAAGGGCCATCAAGCCTTCATCACAAAAGTAAATGTCTGAGGAATGTAAAGAAAAGCCAGAGGCATTCTGGAATCAGGTGCTGCGGACTGTTAAAGTAAAAATGAAACCCTTTGGCTACATTTAAAGAAAGAAGTATCTTGCCTACTGTGAAAAGCACTGGAAATTACACAGAAAGATGAAGGATGGATTCAAGCAAATTCTGAAAGCTAATGTGACTCAGAATTAGAAAGAGGTTAACGTTTATTCAGCAGCAATAGAAAAACTCCAAGCTGCTTTGAAAATACATTTTTATGTATTTACATATATAAACTGGCTTAGGCTAAAAAATTAACCATGATTATTAATGTTTTTATCTGTACACACTTGATCAAAATTAGAATAATTTGTCTTATTAATAAATGCCATTGGTTTCCTTCACTAATTTCTTTTACCTTTTAGACTGAAATACGACAAACCAGATATCAGAGGCCATTGCAACCACTGAATTATGCAAAAATTGTAAAAAAAAAAAAAAAAAAAACCAAGAAGAAAAAAAAAAAAGAAATAGGATTAAAAGACTATAACATTCTTTCAAGTCTCAAAACAAAGTTAATACCATCCACAGCATATACTTACATTTACATGTATGCCATTTAGCAGACGCTCTTGTTCCTCAGTGCTCAAGTCAGCTGCATATACTGCATTTATTGACGATGTCGGATGATTCCAGCTGCTGAGAACATTTTCTGCAGTGAACTTTTACTGCACAGAGCAACAAACTGTGTCTGAGCAGCCTTACAGTTTTCAAGTGAAATTAATACAATCAATCTAGGTTTTGGTGTCAAACCTGCAAGGGAACCTGCTCCCAAAAAGATTCCTGTGAATGATATTATGAATGATAAAGGCCACTTGATGGCAGCAAAGGGTAAAAAGAGACATATTGAACCTGCTTGTAATATGTAGACATTGTTTTTGAGCTCTCATTGAACGTATGTTTACTGTTAGGCCCCTGCAAGACCCCAGTAACTTTCATCTACCAGTTTAGTTTCTAGTGTGGGGAAAGGCTGGCAACAAATCGTGTCACAGCTGCTTTTGAAACATGCTGAATAATTGATGAATAAAGGGAAAGCGCTCAGAGTCGATTCACATCAATCTAAAAAAGCGCCTTGAAATTCCAGTACGTCATTCCCAGTATGCAGGAGAAGCAAATGGCACATCAAGTTCCATATGCATTACCAATACTGGGCTTGAGCCACTTTTCATTTCTTCACATTGTGCTTTCAAAGAGCCAGACTTCCTTGCACTTTTTAATGTGGTCTTCAGGAACAATTCTCCAGGCTGCCTGACGGGGCCTACGTTTTGATCATTCAAGCATAACAAAGCCAGCTGACTTAAAGGCTGAAGAGACTGGTGCAGATGATTCCAGATGACCAGGCCAGAGATTAGTTTACCGGTGGTCCTGAATGCTGAGTGGTTGGAACACCTTTATCTAGGCACCTTTAGGCACTTTGTAACCTGTTATAGTATATCTACTCAATTTGCCAAAGATAAGACAGTTTGAGAGCATCTTCAAAGTAGCAGGTTTTAGGCGTGTTCCTGGGGAAGCTGGTAGCCTAGACACCAAAGGCCATGGGTTTGAATCCCTGGACTGCTAGGGTACCCTTGAGCAAGGTACCACTGCTTCAGTTGGTTAATGGGTTAAATGCAGAGAAAGAATTTCACACTCTGTGGTGTGTTTACTTTATACAATGTTTAGTACCTGCCAAGAGTAGTTCAAGGAAGGACAACTATAGGAAGAAGGCAAGCCAGAAGAGGCAGTGTGATGTTCTGGGCAATGTTCTGCTGGGAAACTTGTTGCATGACATTCCTAAAGAAGTTACTTTGACCCAAACCAACTGTCTAAACCCTAATAATAACGTGCCCTGCCGCACTGCAGATTGTGCTGGAATGTTATGAGGAAGATGACAAAGAATTCAAGGTGTTTATTTGACCTCCAGGTCCCTCAGAACTCAACCTGATCTGTAGGATGTACAGGACAATCTATTCTGATCCATGGATCCCCATCTAGCACCCTAGAGGACTTAAAGCATCTGTTGCTGACAACTTGGTACCAGATACCACAGCACACCTTCAAGTCTTGATGGACCAGAGGTGTTTAGCAGCTGAAGGGAGACCTACACAATAGTGCTTTGAATCAACGCTAGAACTTTCATCTGTTTCATTTGTACCGGAATGAGGGAACGGATGGCATTTGGAAAGGAAAATGCTTGTCAGTCACATGACCAATTACCTTTGGGCCTCTGAAAATGGAGGCATTCTGTGAAAAATGGTTATAGTTTCAGAAAGCTTAATGAAATACCCTTGTATTTAATTAAAATTAAAGCTGGAAGTCTGTTTCTCCCATCATATCTACTACCATGATATATTGTTGGCTTAATTTGAAATCCATTGTGGTGGTATGTGAGAGAAAATTACAAAAATTGCATCAACATCAAACTGTATTTATCATAAGGTTTATTAGGGAAACAAAAGTAATGGGGCTTAAGCACCTTTATTTTCAAGCGTGCAGGTAAGTGGAGAAGTGCGTTCACAGGTAAAAGTTGGTAAAATTGTCCAAAGTGTCACTGCCACTACAGCACAGTTTATCAGTGCCTTCCCTCAGAGCGTCTGGCAAAATAAATGAGTCACATCATGAAGGGACAGTTGGTGGACTAAGCTCCTCAAGTAACTGCATGGGTTTTTAAAAGGATTAAGGTCAGGGCTGTGACTGGGCTACTCAAGGACATTTCCTTTTTTGTTGCATTGTGGTGATGTACATTAGAGCTGAACAATATATCACAATTTTACCGCCATCGCGATATCAACATGCGCAATATACATATCGCGAAGGACTGACTGAGCTGCAATAAATGGTCTTTTTCCAAAGCTCTTCACCCAGTGCCACAGAGAAGAGAGCAAAAAAGTTTTCTTCATCTTCTGTGCTGCTGTTATATTGTTCCTTTTGCTATTTTTTTTTACTGTAATTTAAATTGTTTAAATTTAAGATTTATTCAGATGTTTTCAGATAGTTTTCAACAATCCTCAATGAATCAAATGTTTTATGGGAGGCATTAAATGCTGTTTAAGGAAATTCTTTATAAAAAAAAAATGTTGGAAAGGAAATATTGCATTTAATTTTTTTTCTGCATAGACTAGTCAGCGTCTGGAGTCTATTTCACCAGCAAATCCAAAGCAGAATATCGCCATCGCAACACTCAATATTATCGCATATCTTCCTATTATCATGCAGCCATAGAGTACATAAGGTCAGTGTCAGATCAGTCTTCATTCTCAGTTCCAGACCCACGAGAATAAGACTTTCATCAACTAGGCTGCATTTTGCACTCTCCATACTTGAAAAGAAACCTCTGCATTAAAGGAAGGCAGGGTGATGTGTGTAGAATTGTGAGGAAAAAAATGAATTCAAGCCATTTTGGAATAAGGTTGTAATATAACAAAATGTGCAAAAAGTGATGCGCAGTAAACACTTTCCGGATGCACTGTAGGTTAAGGCTGGGAAACCAGCCTATCTTGGAAAAACAAATATTTAAAACCCACTCACCTTTTTTTATACTGTTCTCTTTGTAGCCTTATCCCACGTGTAAAACATGACTGGTATATCAGAGGAAAGCAGAGGTTTCGTTAAAACTGAAAGAGGACCATTTTTAAACTACCATTGTTTCTCCTTAAGACGTTGTATTGTAACTGTGTTGAACATCTGAGCTTAGCTACAACATCCAGTCCTTCTACTTCTTTAAACAGCCATTCTCACTTAATGTCACAACACCACCTACTGTTTCTTCGTATAAAAACACCTACTGAATCCGGACTGGAATGCAGGCCTGCTTGTGTACAGATTTGGGACCAAAAGAATTGTGTTCACATTTTGTTTTAGCACACATACATCCCCACACACACACACACACACACGCACAAAGTAACAAGCCAATGTGTTTCCTCTCTGAATGAAAATATAAAACTCACAAGTTTTCTTTATTTTACTATATATAGATGTACACCAATTGAGAATTGGTTGAAAAGCACACACACAAACGCTAATGCATGACAGATCTCATCACAAATGACAGAACTTTTGAATTACAAATTGATAAAAAAAAAAAGTTACCATTTAAAACCTAGATATCTCTAATGCAAACAGTACCATGTACAGAAGTCTGTGCCACATAATCAACTGTCTGCGGTTGCTAATAACCTTTATCTGTACATGAGAATCTGTACAAAGAGATCTTACTATATAATAGAATAAAACACAAAATAAAAATACATATGTACAACATACCATGAAGCCATTTAGTTATAGGGGTGGGGGGTTTGGGTTGTTTTGAAAAAATAAAAAGCCTCCAGAGATTTTACTTTAAAGCCATTTAATGCAGGAAAACGGTCACTAAAACAAGCTGCGGTGTGCACAGGAACAGATGCAACCGACTTCAGCAGTGCTTTAATATACTATGTCTAGTAAAGCACTAGTGTAAGTATGGAAACAAATGAAATACTCCGTAGAAACAGGCAAAAAAAAGGGTAATTGTATTTTAAGACAATAAAGAAAATGTGATCATGGTAGTTCTATTTACAGTTTGCAAATTCAAATCAAACATTAACAAGCTAATGTAGACAACAAGAAAAAGAACTTGCAAGCGTTTTGAGCACTTCACACAGAACCCCAGAATGTCATGAGCTTCTCAGCTCCACTTAACAGAGAATGGAAGTTCAAACAATGGTTCAGATTGAAGACGACCAAAAGAAACTGGAAGTATAAAGAAAAAAAAGAAAAAAAACTTAAACCCAACTCTTCTGTTTTAGAGCACAAGACAAAGTAAGCATGACTATGTGCTCGGAGTCCAATATTTTTTTTTAATTTTTTTTTTGTCTTCAAGTTTCGTCAGGAAGTGCTTTCTCAGTGGAACGGTCATGTTTGGACCCTTTCAGCCACTGTAACAGACCAGCCATGCAGCCTAATCTCACCCACAGCTCACGCTTCGCCAAAGGTCATCTTCAACTACTCTGGGTGCAATTTGCAATGAAAAATTGCTTCTAAATTAAAGACTTTTGGCATTTAGATGACCGAGTTACGTTCATCTTGGCTGAAGATTAGATTTCGAAAGTCTTTGATTATCTGAAAGGCACTCTATGCAAATAAAGGCTATGTCTTCCATTTAGATGCAAGGAAAAAAAAACTCCCTAAAGCACAGGTCTAAGGAGCTTTAATGCTTATAAAGCAAAACACAATTAGTACATCAAGCTCTGAGAACCATCCACTGGAATAAGCTCAAAACGGAGGCTATTCTCACGGTTAATGTAACAAGACTTCTTAAATAGAGGTCAAACTGTATTGCAGTTCAGAATCTATAAAGTCCAAGTTGATGCCTCCGTTTTCACAGATTTACTCCACCATAACTGCAGAATACGATGGCGAAATCGTGAAAAAGAAGCATCGAACCATTGTTTGAACAACCACACTCATTCTGGGTGAACTTATTGCCAGCTGTATGATGTAGCATCTAAAACAGATACATATAAAAGAAAATTGGCACAAAACCTAATTCCTACAGAGGAATACTCTCTTTTAGAGCTTCATCGTGGGCAGAAGCCTCCAAAAGACAGGCAAGCTCATTTGAAAAGAAATACATATCATAAAGTTTCTATTGCCAGTGACACTTGGCTGACAGTCCCCCTTTGCTGGACAAGATAACACTCAAAACAATCACACAGAAAATGACATGAACCACCAGTCTGAGGCACAATGCTGGAGGCGCTAGCAGCTGTGTCCTAGCATAGAGACAAACCAAGGTTAGAGATATACATACTTCCACCCAAAAACTGTGCTCCTCCGTCTTTGAACGAGTCGGGAGGCTTTCGCTCAATTTAACACAACGGTCAGCAGTTGTAATGCAAGTGCTCCTGTGTCAAAAACAACCTGTTTTTCACCCTAGCACCTACATTGTATTTATGAACAACAATAACTGATGGCGGGAAAGGGGGAATAAAAGCACCAGTGCAGGCACATGGTGAGAGAAGAAATAACATTTTGGACAAAGCCAACAAAAAAAACAAACAAAACAAAAAAAAAAGTACACCTGAGAAGGTTTTTTTTTTTTTTAAAAAAAGGGGGGAAAATAAGAAACAGTTGACCAGTGTAGGGGTCTGGGCGAGAGAGGGTCACTGTGGCTGTTCGTGGGAGCAGAACTGGGTGTTACTCAGGCCACACCAGGCTGTCCTGCGCTGCTGCCACCATCAGTGCTATGCTGGGGCACTTTGCACTGGGTGTGCTGGTGCCCGGCCACAGGAGGCCGGGCTGAGTCTGGGCTTCTCTGGTCCTTTAGTGGCCATCGTGGGTGGTGATCATTTCGTCTGCACGTCGGTGTGTTTCCAGGGCCTTCACTGTAGACATGTCCTGAGGCAGCTCGGACTTGCGGCGCATCAGGGGTCGCTCCTTCCGCGGTTCTCTTTGAAGCTACAGCACAAAAAATTCAGTTTCCATATTGAGAAGCAAAAATTCACAATCTTTAAAGACCTAGTTCCAAAGTAGATCTCATGATTAAAGATGATGTTGCTTAAGTTGATTTAAATGTATTTTGCAGAATTTAGGTATTCTGTGATGAAGCAGAAACCAGGCATGTAAACATGACTTCCTGGTATATATATTTGTAAACAACTGAAGTAAACAGATTTAACATGCACAGCCTTTTCGGAAGTACTTCACGGTACGGCTTCAGGATTAAAAACATTGTTAAAAGCTACTGGAAGACGCAAATCATTTTTTGGCCCACCTTTTGTAAATAAAGAAAATTGAGTAGCAATTACCTGAGTAGCTTCCTCTTCTACAGTCTTTTTAAGAGTCATGACATCTTCCATAACTGTGCCATCTGTTTCAATCTCCATTGGGCTGCACAAGCTGGCGGCGTCAATATACATGAGGAACTAAAAAGTACCAAAAAATGAAGAAATAAATAATAATAAAAAAAAAATGAATACACTGGCAACATAACTAAAGAAAAATGATCGCATGCCATGTTTGTAATACAACACAAGGAGTGCAGTATTTTATGCTTTCAATTTTATTTGCAATATATTAAATGCATTTGTCTTGGACTGAGCAGACTAAAATATGCTTGTGTTTGCATTTTTTGGCCCAAATGGTCTTAATTTGTCATCTTACAAAGTGAATCCCGATCCAACAGAGCATGTGAGTGGACCTCACTTAAACCTCCAGAGATGGAAAGGTATCATGATGACTTGTGCATATTAATAGGGCGCTAATCACTCCACTGATATAATTCATTCATATTATCTAACAACTTCAAAAGCACCTGTCTAATGATGTGTAGGTCCCCTCTTGCTTCACTGTTCAAATACCCAATGGCATACACCACGTATTGAAGCCCTTGATTGGATTTGAGCAGTGAGGGAAGTGTTTTTAGGGATAGCAATGTCACCTTGTTTTAATGCTATCTTGTCCTGTACCATTTATTCGTTTTTGGTTTTATTTTTATTTTTGTTCTTTGTGTTGCACCATGGTCCAAGAGGAACCTTGTTTAATTTCACTGTGTACTGTGTATGTGTGTGAAACAGTTATGGACGATGTCATGACTCTTAAAAAGACTGTAGAAGAGGAAGCTACTCAGGCATGGCAAAAACATCAGATCAATTTTTTACAGTTAAATCATGATTTCAAATCACAGTATTTATATTCATTTGTAATTATTTTTTACTCTTTTGCAAGTTACTGAACAGCGCTGCTTCTATAAGGCAGGCATTAATTAAGCGGGCCAGCAAATAGTGTGATTTGGCTGAGGAAAAAAAAAAATAGGAAGAGCATAGAATCACAATAGATAGATGGAATGTAATCTATTTAGACACAAAAAACTCTGTGCCTTGGCAGATCGTCAGCACATAGATCGTCTTCACAATCTCATCATATCACCCGCCCATATTTTGAAATGACAAACACCTAAATTTGGTGTGAAATGAACCTGGGGTGTATTGAAACATGATAACGAGTATGAACTTTTGTCAAGTAGTCCATCTTCATTTGCCCCCCACATTCCAAAACGCAACGTTTTTACATTTACATTTAGGGCATTTAGCCAAAGTGACTTCCATTCCCTAACTACAGGGGACAGCAACTTAGGGTTAAGCTCAGGGACCCAGTTGTGTGCTAAAGGTAGGATTCGAACCCATGACCTCTAAATCTGGAGGCAAGTATCATACCCACTGAGCTACCTCCACCCCTTTTAGCCGACACCAACCTCAAGGCTCTAGTTTATTAAAAAGACAGTTTATACAGACAGTACCTTCAAGGAACTTTCTGGCACGACATTAAGGTGCGATAAGTCGACTGATGAACATGAACGAAACTGAGTAGTAAATCCTTTAGAGCCAAGTTTATGCCATTTGTTGTATGATGCTCTTTATTCTCATGTAGACAGTCTCCAGATATTCTAGCTGGAATCCACGCATTTCCTCTGAATTCATTTTGTTGGTTCATGCTCGTCAGTAGACTTCTTGTGCCTTAATGTCGTGCCGGATAATTCCCTGAAGGTATTGTCTGCATAAACTACTTCTACCGTCTTTTACCTGTGTATTTTCAAGTTCTCAATGTCTCGTTTTAAATGTCAGGGCCCTCAGTATTCTAGAAAAGTGTGGAGCTACTTTGAGCCTCGTTAATGGTGTAAATATAGTGATTTATCTGCACTGGCTAAGTGATGCCCCAATCAGCGTAGTAGAGTCTTGAGGTTAGCAACGCCTAAAAGCGTCAAAAGTCTAACTTTCATGATTCAATACACCCCAGGTCCATTTCACACCGAACTTCTCTTTTAAGAGAAATGCTTTATATAGGTCATTCTCTCACTACACCTTCAAGCAATAAAGGTGTAGTGGGAGTTTCCAGCTCCATCCTGTTTTAGTTAACTTAGTGATAACTGCATCAATTCCCATAGAATTTGAGATTATGAGATTATTGTGCATGCACAGCTTTAGACTTTAGACACTAGAGCCTTTAAGCTTTTGAGGCAAAATGTAATTTAGCCTATTGGCTCTTGAAGTAAAACACTGGTTTGTGTCTTATGACATTTTTGAGGTGATTATCGTATTGCCTCCTAGAGTGTTCTTGATTTGTTTTCCTCCATAATAAAGAAATCCTCAGTCATCCACTACTGTGACATTATATCATCTGCCGATATGCTCTAGCCTCTTAAAGTGAAGCAAACACCTCATCTTTGGCCCCGTTTCTGATTGATTTATTCAGATTTTTAAGACTAATTGTTTAACTAGCATGACTTGTCTTCATTCTTTCCGTTGAGAGACAACAGTAACAGATTTAAACGGCATATCAACAATCTACTCAAGACTTCTTGTTAGTTCTGTGGTACAAGCTAATGATGCACACAGCTGGCCACGCAACAACTAAGAGGGCAACCATCTAATTACTACTCCAGCCGGTGCTGTGTCTAGTATTAATCCTTCCACGACCAGTGAAAAAAATAAAGTCCTCACCTGTGGGTTTGACTTGGCCAGGTTTTCTATCTTTATCCATGCTTCCTCGCGTTCTTTCCATTTTAGCTTTTCTCTGAAAGACACAAGAACCAAAAGACTCATGTTAATTTATTTGTATAGTAGGGGTGTGATGAGACGCTTTTCCCACGAGACGAGACACGAGACTGGGTTCACGAGAACGAGACGAGACTTTGACT
>JBBPCW010000154.1:5279328-5305070 GCA_037974425.1 Phenacogrammus interruptus
GGGTGGGGGGGGGTTTTTTTTCTCTTTGTTTCTCTCTCTCTCTCTCTCTCTCTCTCACACACACACACACACACACACGCCTGCTTCCCCAAGCTGTGACCTCACTTCCTTTGACATCGGCAGTCTCAGTGGGGGATGGGAGAGGCAGAAGACTGTATAACAGCTCTAACCCCCCTCCTGCCTATACTTCCAGCTATGCTCCAATGCTATGCTTCCTCGTTTGTTTATTTGCAACATGCACTAATGTTGTAATAAAAAAAACAGAAGCAGAATCAGAACCTAAGAAACAAAACAATTTGCTTACAAATGTGCGGTAATCAAATTCATTTTTTGACCGTTTGACAAACAATATGTATTTTCTACAACAGCAAACACAAGTGGATGCATAGCAACATTCTTATCTCTACCTCCCACCTCCATGGACAATGAAACCAAACGGCTCACCTCTAAAGTGCATGAGGGCTACGGGCTGAAAAGGCCCGTTTGAGCTCGGTGCGTCCAGAACCATCTTGCTCTCCTTAGAACATGTTAACATCCAGGAGTCCGGGGGAAGGAAGGAGGGAGGGAAGGCGAGAGAAGGCTGCTCGGTTAAGACGAGGAGCTACCCTCCATTTCAGCACCAACACTCTCAGCAGAAAATGAAGCTCCACTGCCGCTGGAGAGAATCGGCTAGCTAGTGATGTCATCCACCTAGGGGACACTGGCAATTGGCTGATCAGAGTCACATGACTTGGCCAAAGGACTGCAAGCCGAGAAGGCACACGATTGGCTGTCGAGTTTAAAACAGGGCGGGACGTCTGAGATTACCAGAGCAAGAAATGTACTGAGCAGGCATGTAGATTTCAGACAAAGTACAGCCAGCTTTCAGCTAACCTTTTTCACAGCTCTTCTCACTCGTGTCTTATGCTGAGAAACTTTGAGCTTTTCTCTCTCAACAAACGTACAAAGGAAAGCTAAACCTGTTCTGGAGGAGGGGGCAGTTTTCTATTGTTTCTGTATAGATACAACAGTGTAAACAAGATGTGAGATTATGTTACTATACGATTACTGGGTCTACAGCACCCTGATATTCAGCAACTACAATTTTCTCAACCCTGGTTGTGGAGGCCTCCTACCTTGCACATTTTTGTGTTTTCCCTACCTCACAACACCCACTTAGTTTAGTAATGGGTTGCTCCTGAGCAGATTTGGTGGAATCAGCTGTGATGAAAGCAACAAAAACACCCCAAATGTACATGGCAGGGAGTTTCCAGGACAAGGGATGAGAGAGTACTAAAATATGACAATCGCAGTGGTGTTTTCCATAAATCTTCTTCAAACACAATGGAAGTGCCACATGAATGTCAATAGAGGAGGGTTCATTATATTTTTTCAATTTCAATGTGTAGAACACATGAAATAAGAACATATATATGTATGTATGTATGTGCATGTGTGTGTGTGTGTGTACTTACTAGCAAGATATGCTTCTTTAGACAGCAGATAATTGCTTAATAACAGTGATGAGATTAGTGTTGAGATCTGACTGATAGTTCAAGACGATCTTTTATTGAGCATTTACTGAATTCTGAAAGAGCAAAATGTTTAGGGAACTATGCTAAAACCTAACTTGCCATACTTCTCCAACTGTAATCCAGGTACTTATGGCTCGAATGTCTACATTTTATAAACACTTATGTATCTGCATTGGCAGATATATGCATGAAACATCAGATATTAGCATACAGTGCATATTTTGGTGAATCCCCCTTGACCTGATATTTTCATTGATAAGACACAATCACACAAAAAGGTAGCTCTTCAGAAAAAAAAATTACCACTGCCACTTTTACTGTTGATTCTGAATGGAAAAAGACAACATTTTTGCTGCCGTGCAACTGTGACATAACTTCCCATACGCAGGAGATAAACAAGCGACCACAATGAAGCGGTGAAGTGCTGACAGGAAACCACATATTATCAGCCTGCTCTCGGCAGCAGGCCTGCAGCTGCCATGTGCCGCCTCATCCAAGCTGAGACACAGATGATGCAGTGCAAAGAGATGACACCCACTCTCGAGCGCTGAATGACAGGGTCATTTAGGCTACATCACAGCCTGAAAGAGTTTTTTCAGATGCATCTGTGAGGATATTGTCTTCATTATTTTTTTTAAAAATCTAAAATACTGAAGACAATTTTGCTCATTCAGACTGTAGGAGTTAATTTCCCAATAAGCAGAAAAACAGCCCGCTAGAGATATAGTTGCTACCATAAAAGCAACAGGTCCATAGATTAGATTGCAAACAATGATTATAAAAAGCATTTAAAAGACCAATAAACAAGAGAGTACAAGAGAAAAGACGAAGGCCATGGTTCTTTTAATAACTAGTGTTAAGGATGAATTATACCACAGGCTGCTTCGCACCGTCTGAAGTCAACAATGAGGGGCGCAGACTAAAAACAGTACTGAGACGGAGGCATTGATCTGCATCAAAGCATATGACCTGAACATCATGTTTCAGAGAGAAGACACTGCAATTCAGGGTCATATATTACAGGAGGCTGGTGTCTGCGGGGCCTCCTCATAAAAGGCTTATCTGTGCTATGGTTTGTTTTTAAAAAAGCTCCTGTTGTTCTAATACCTCACTACAGTCATGAACTGCTCTTGTGACAAAGTTTTGCTTTATTTCCACTCTGAACTAAAATAGGCTCCAGTAGAGTCCCTCCTTCTATTAAGCACTTATTGCCATTAGCTAGATATATCTATATCCTTATCTATTGAGCTGCAATCTGTATCCATCTAAAGTTATTATCCAAGTTATTATACTGCAGCTGAGGAGGCCACTTCAGAATAGTGGTTCGGCCTGAGCAAGCTGAAAAGGTTTATCTGCAAACCTGAAAAGCAATGTTAAAATGAACAGAAACAAACACCATGAATTGTTACTTTTTTGCTGTTGAAAACAAAACCACTCAGTCCTTTTCTGTAGGAGAGGTTTGCCATTCGCCACTAGAGGGAAGCCTTACTAAAGGCCAAGCAGGTTTGTCCTACTTGTCAGTCAAATCAGATCAGCGCAGTTTTATTGGAGTCTTGATCTTGAGTTATAAAAGCCTCAACTTCAACCTTACTTTTGTATGGATGTACAACACAACATTACATTCCTTTGGCAGATGCTTTTAACCAAAGTGACTTGAGAAAACACTGAAGTTTTACTACGTGCAGTGCAAGAAGATGCATTATGCAGGTTTAGCTAATAGACACCTGAAGAAAAGTCGCAGAACTTTATTTCTGCCAAATAATGAGGCAGCTCCAGATTTCAACACTGAAATTTGTAAGATTATCATTAACGAATTTAGTTAATTACAAAAATACTGCTTGTCCAAGATTTGCCAGAGCCACATTATAAGGAGCACAATTTAAAAGGCAAATTTTCCATAGTCTCAGGTCATACCAATACAATACTATGGTTGTTAGTTGAAGATTTCATGAATCCATTACAGGACTAAAAGTAAGACTAATTTATAGTTCAAATCCATTTTCTTCTGATTGGTTCGGATACAAAGGTTCAAGGTGGAACAACACAATAAAGATGGTCCTGCACTAACTGCACTGTTTACATGTTCTTGTGCAGAGAAACTAAGACAATGGCTCTGTACTTGTCTCAGTATCCATACATCCAGCAACATAAGCAGCAGTGAATTAAAGTTATCTCAGGATTAACTCTAAATATAGACACCCAAGATAAAACCGGGCCAAAATCTCAGTCACTTATGTCTATAAATGTTTCCATAATTTCCACAAAGGTAAGAGGATCACTTACACTCATTTTAGTGTAAAAATAAAATGTATCGCAAGTCTTTAAATACCATTTGTCTGAAATTATGGTCTTCCCCAATATTTCATGATGCTCTTCTCCTTAGAGAATAACATTCTCTAAGGCTGAGTGATTAAATGTTTTGTATCACGGGCAATTTTAATTTTTAATTCATAATTGCCACAAGTTTGCCGAGTGGCTACAAAACCCTTATCAAACTAACAAAACTAATTTGCAGCTGAAATGTGAACTACCAGGCTTGACTTGTATCTATCCGCCATACATTTTAGGGACTAAGTTAAGAATAGTGACCCTAAATCCTAATGGTTTTTTTTTTTTTTTTTTTTTTTTAAATAGTGCAGATTCTACTAAAAGCATATCTGTTTGTCTTAGCTTAGATTAATAAATCTTTGTAGAACAAAGTCATCAATTCTGTAGACCACATTCTTTTCTTCATACCATTAAAGTAAAACATAAAACCAGTAAGTAGGTGTGATCCCCCCCCCCATGTAACAGTGTAAAGCAAACATGGTTCAGTACACTTGATACCCTAACAAGTAAGGTAGCCAAATTCACCTTGGGTACTCAGGTCACTCTGCAGTGGAAGTGACAAACTGCACACTTACAGATCTGTAATGCTACTGTGCTGTACTGCACTGGCTGGTATGGAATAAGTCCTTATTTAAAGCAACTGAAATGAGTAGTTTATAGACACATATGACCCTGTTGAGCTTTACCTTTGAAAGCTGGCAGTTTCTGGAGCTCCCTGTTATTGCTGAGGCTAAAGCGAGAAGAGCTTTGCCTCTTTTCCTTTTTGACAGGGGCCTGGGATCCAGACTGCTTCCCCTTGAGCAGCTGTGTGGTGGGTGGCACACTATTGCTGCCTTTCCTGTTTGATCCCTATAGAGAGAATGGGAAGAGAGAGCTCAAGTTATTTTTTCCATAGCCTTTCACCTTACAGTATCACACAGAAATAACATCTTGTTTTCACCCAGACAAACTTTAAGGCAGACAAAGTATTCACAATGTTTTCTAGTCTGGTAAAGTGCCATCATAGTTTCAGGTTCAAATAGGATGAAGCAATACTAATAGTTCACAACAAGAAGGGTGGGGGCCATTTTCAGTTAACACATAGTAATCTGGCTATTTCTAGTATACCTTACCTATACTGCTGAGGTTTGTCATGTATCTTTTAACAGTTTGTAAAACATAGCTCTAGTACCTAAAGCAACCTATAGCTTTTTCTAAATTTCATATATTATGAATCACATTATGTGAACAAAAGTATTGAGACACCTTACCATTACACCAACAGAAACTTTAACGACATTATATTAAAGTCTGTGTTTGGATGCAGAGTATGATATTGGACGAGAAGCATGTCGTTGTCCAAAACGTCAGAAGCGTTAGGATAGCCTTTCACAGGAAGTAAGGGACCTAGCCCAAATCTTGAAAAACAGGTGTGTCCCTATACTTCTGTCTATGTAATGTATGTAAATAGCTAAGTCGATGCGTCAGTTGCAGCCATCTAATGTTATATTAAATCAACATTACCTCATGGTCCGTGTTTTCTTGTCCTGCAGTTTTCCCGACTTTTCCGGACTTTGGAGCCTCCTAAAATAAAAACACAAGCCAGTAACAGTGTGTATTTTCCAGCTAAATAAGTAAAACACCCAGCTGTAATTACACTGGTAGAACCATCACCACATTAAAGGAGGAGCAGCTAGCATTAATGATCCCAAACCTGCTAACGTAGCTAAAATGTATCATTACAACTACATTGTTTTACGGGACTATACAGTTCATAACACGTCTGAGAGTGTGCTGCATCATTTTAGATTAACTAAAGCTTTAAGTGTCTTTCTAAAGAAACATTTTAACTTTCTTTCTAACGTTAGCAGCAGCTAAAACACTCCTAGGCTAACTGTAGCATTAGCTGGCTAACTTAGCTACATACTAAACATAACGGGCTTAAGAATATTGTGCGGAATTATTTAATGTACAGTCTAGTTCTTAATTTTGGGGCGTACACAGACCAAGTGCATACATTTCCCCAGGTTAAATGACAGTTAAACCTCCCTAGCGGTCCCCAGTGTTAGCATTAGCATAACGCCCCATCGACCAGGCAGAGGAAGCCGAGTAGTAGTGAAGCAAAGTCAGGAGCTTTTGTCTGCATCAGTCCGAGAAAGTGTTTTATTACTAATGAATAAACTGTTGCTCGTACTAATAGGTGAAATCTCGAAGATTAACTTACCTTGTCCTTTTTCGTTTTGTTCGGCATCGCATTCATGTGTCCGTCCCGACCCAGCTGACTCAGGCTGGCTCCTCAGCACTCAGACCCGGCTCTGGTACACCAGTCTCTGGTAGCTCGCTCCCCTGATAGGCTGCTGATCTCCAGCTCTGTCAGACTCAGGCAGGGGAGAACACGTCTAGACTTCTTCCACAGACTCGATTTTCAAATACATGTAAGTGAAAGTTGTCAAAATAGAGATGTGGTTGTACTGTTCTGGTAGTGTGGCTTGGAAACTAACAAACGAAATAAATGTAACGATCATATTATACAAATCAACCGCGTGGACAAAAGTATTGGGACACACCCAATACTTTTGGGCACAATTTCTCACATAAACACTTTCAAAATCTTGTGGAAATCTTCCGAGAAGATTAAAAGCTGTTATGGCTGCAAAGCAGGGGTCAGCTTCATGTTAAAGTCTACTGACGTATTAGATGTAGTGCAACATTAGTGTTTGGTGTTCACAGAGCCTTATACTTGACCCTATGGCACAAGTTAGTTTTACATACATTTCACTGAATTACGGAAGTACAGGGTAGAAATGTTTATTAATTTACCAATAACATTCGTTGCAACAGAAAAGAGTACGTACATAATAACTATTGCACATCATTCATTGGGGGCGTGGACCGCTTTGTGCTGCCACCTGCTGCTCAGAGAAGGAACCTTCATGAAGTTCTCTGTGAGTGTGACTCATTGAGAGATGGGTGGTACCATTAATTATGTTTCTATACGAATGCGAATACCTGCACTTTACATATCAATATAAAAAGATTTAATTCGACTTTGTTTGCTTTAAATAAACTTTCACATAAGGGAAACGTGTGCCTGAGTAGCTGGATGGCGGAAGAAACTTTTCACCGTCTGAAAATGTACACTATATGAAGAAAGGTATTGGGACGCCTGACCATTACAACAAAGTGCGCTTCACTGGAAGTAAGGGCCCTAGCCCAAACCCTTAAAACAGGTGTGCCCCAATACTTTTGCGAATAGAAAAAGGTGAGGGTTGACTCTGTAAGATCCATCATTTTAGAGGGTATCAATATTTCAGTATAAATCCATGTGTGAGACTTAAATCATTTTCTATTTTTAAAATCCAGCTTTTTTTAAAAAATCTGAATACTCTTTGACTGGTGGTTTGGCTCAGTAATTCCTAAACCAGTTCTGGAGTTACCGTCCTGCATTTTAGTGGTTTCCCTGTTCCCGCTACTACTGATGCAATTAAACTCGATTAGCCAGCTGTTCTTGAAAGTGGGAATGTAAATATGCACGGGGTGCTCCAGGACTGGTTTGTGGAACTACTGGCTTTTCTATATATTTTACAGAAGAAATGTCGGAAATCGGTGCATCTCAAGAGATCTCAAGCTTTTCTCACTTGCAACTTAACTTTTGTTGTAGTTGTAAGGATCCCATAGCTTAATTGTGCTCTTCCTGCTGTACAAACCAGCATTGTTTAGTTAATGAGTTTAATCAGTTTTGTCTGATGAGCACAAAATGGGCATATTGTGGTACTCTTGAGGGCTGAAAACAGAACTTACCCCGACTTAAATGCCTATTAATGGCCTTTTTTCCCCCTCATAAAGAGCAATTCAGATAAATGATCCATTATTAATTCAATAGAGATGTCTTTCTTTCTCTTGAAAATGATATATTTATATATAACATTTTATATGTTAAAAATGATATATTTATATATAACTGATATATTTGACACTACGATTCATGTGTTTGTTGGTGTTAAGAACGTGTTAAACGTACATGTCTGACTACTAGTATCAGAGAATTTTATTCTATCTGTGGGAAAAAAAAGGAGTGTATGGGATTCAGGCATGTATTATTTGATATGGCAAGTTTATTTAAGGGTCCCACCATTTCAACTTACAGTCTCATTAAATATTGCTCAAAACAAGGAGAAAAAATACATTGGAATGTAAATAAAAATGCATACAAGAAGTCGGTACAAAAAAGAAAAATAGGAGGACAAACATAAAAGACTGGTGCTCTGCAGCCAACACCAATTCTCTGGGAATGAATTTCAACAGCCAAAGCTAGAAGAACATCAACACTCAAAATCAGGATCTTCAACACTGAGTGGGCTCAATTTACATCCAGGCAGGTTGGACTGCATAGTGCTCGGATGACAAAAAATAAAACACATTTTCTCCCTCCTGTTCTCTTTACAAATGAATGTTGGTTATACCCATCAATGGCTCATTCTTTACATTATGCACTGGGTTTACACGTACACAAGCAACATCTAGTCCTACATTACAGTATTTTACAGTGTATTTTAGAATGAGCCCCCCGTCACCATGCCATTTAATGCAAGATTAAGCCTAATCAGTGTCTGGAATACTTTATAACATTTGTATACGTACAACCTTGCTGTTTGGAACATAAACAGTTAACTGAATTTCCACAAAAAGAAAATAATTCAGTCATTTTTTTTCTAGTGCCACAAACAGCAAACCTCGTACTCACCATTTACTCTAACCAGGGCAACCCTGGTGCAACTCAAGCCCACCCATAAAACCCTGTACATTTTTACAGAACTACAAACTGATGAACCAGCAAATGTGGTGCTTTAATCCACCTCCTCCATGCGAGATGTGTCATCATCTCCTTCCAGTGGGGGCATATCCTCAATGGGAGCAGATGATGGCTCTTCTGTGGACAGGTCATCTTCATCAATGCCTAAAATGGGAAATAAATACAGGCTTAGAATGCTGTCGTAGACATTCAAGGCTCAGTAGCTACATAACTGATTATTTGTGTCAATATAAACAAAATTCTTACCCAAGCCCAGCTTGATCATCCTGTAGATGCGGTTAGAGTGTGTCTGAGGATCATCAAGTGTGAAGCCAGAGGAAAGCAGTGCTGTCTCAAACAGCAGGATGACCAGATCCTTCACAGATTTGTCATTCTTGTCAGCCTCTGCTTTTTGCCTGAGTGTTTCAATAATGGGGTGATCAGGGTTAATCTCTAGGTGCTTCTTGGCAGCCATGTAGCCCATAGTGGAGTTGTCCCTTAGAGCTTGGGCCTTCATAATCCTCTCCATGTTGGCTGTCCAGCCATATGTGCTAGTGACAATGCAGCATGGGGAGGACACCAAACGGTTTGAGACAGTAACCTAGAAGGGCAACAAAAAACAATGGGTTAAAATTAAACCTGTCTCAGTTTTTTTTGTTCTTATTCACAGCCGTTAAGTCTAAGTCCTCTCACCTTCTCAACCTTCTTCTCAAGGATGTCCTTCATTATTTTGCACAGGTTCTCAAACTGTGCCTTCTTCTCCTCCTGCTTCTTCCTTTCCTCTTCATCTTCAGGGAGCTCAAGACCTTCCTTGGTCACAGACACCAAGTTCTTGCCCTCAAACTCCTTCAACTGCTGAACACAGTACTCATCAATGGGCTCGATCATGTAGATCACCTCAAGACCAGCCTTCCGTAGACGTTCCACAAAGGCAGAGTTGGCCACCTGATCTTTGGTCTCACCTGCACCAAATTTATAACACTATTTTAACAAAGATCAAAATATTATAGTTCATAAAAACAATGACGACTAAAAAGCTTTCCATCATGATATTAGCGATGTTGTTACCTGTAATGTAGTAGATGTGCTTCTGTGTGTCCTTCATGCGAGTGACATAATCTTTAAGGGAAACCATCTCATCCCCAGTAGCTGAAGTGTAGTAGCGCAGCAGCTCTGACAGTTTTTTCCTGTTCTGAGAGTCTTCATGAATACCAAGCTACACAAGGAACAAAACTTTCATTCATTCAAACAAGCTAATGTTTATTTTCTTTGTAAATCGTTCATGGTGTATTATGGGAAACTAATCAGGTTTAGACTAGATCAAAATAGAAGACAAACAGGTGGCAGACAGGTTCCATGGTTAGTGGGGCATATGGCACTGTTCTCTAATTCCAGTCCCCAAGGGTCACAGCACTGCTCAGTTTAGGGTTTCATCCTTTCTACCTCATCTAACCTATGCCTTCATTATGCACAGCATACCTAATGAAACACTTAAAATGCTGATTCTTTTAAACAAGTGGTGCATCAAAACTCTTCAGAACATCCTATATAGGTGTATATGTACAGTAAGGTTAAGGAAATCTGAATGTATCTCAGAGTTTGATCTTCTTGACACTAAAATGAGAGTTTGCATCTCCACCTTGTTACATTTTAATTAGAAGATCACAATTAAAAGTACCTTGATGTTCTTGGAAAATTGCTCATAGAATTTCTTGTAGTTATCCTTATCCTCAGCAAGCTCAGTGAAGAGCTCAAGGCACTTCTTGACCAGGTTCTTTCGGATAACTTTGAGGATCTTGCTCTGTTGAAGCATTTCTCTGGAAATGTTCAGTGGCAGATCCTCTGAGTCCACCACACCCCTGATAAAGTCTGAAAGAGATTAAAAGCAGGTTAATACTGCACTTGTGCTGACAGGGTTATGTGATAAGAAATAAGCTCTTATTCAAGTACTCACTGAGGTACTCTGGAATTAGTTCATCACAGTTGTCCATGATGAAGACTCTTCGCACATACAGCTTAATGTTGTTCTTCTTTTTCTTGTTCTCAAAGAGATCAAAAGGAGCTCTACGTGGTACAAAGAGCAGTGCTCTGAACTCCAGCTGGCCTTCCACTGAGAAGTGCTGCAAAACGAGTGAAAATAAATCAGTATTGACAATATATAATTTACTGTGATAATTTTCATGGTGAGTGCTTAACAGGTGCTTACAGAACAGTTATTACATTTGTTGTGTTGACTCACCTTCACAGCAAGGTGGTCCTCCCAATCATTTGTCAGACTCTTGTAGAACTCGCCATACTCCTCATTGGTGATGTCATCAGGATTGCGAGTCCACAGAGGCTTGGTCTTATTGAGCTCTTCCTGGTCAATGTACTTCTCCTTGATCTTCTTCTTCTTCTTTTTCTTATCTGAGTCCTTGTCATGGTCATGGTCATGGTCGTGGTCCTCATCATCTGAGCCAACATCCTCAATCTCTGGTTTATCTTCATCCTTCTCTCCTTCTTCATCTTTTTCTTTCTCCTTTTCTTCCTCGGCTTCGTCGTCACTCACCTCTTTGTCACGCTCCTTTTCCACCTTAATCAGAAGATCAATACCTTGTAAATGCACTAAACTATTCGGTAAGGTTAATTTAGGCTGAAATATGTTTAACGCTATATTAAACACAATTTAGAATAGCTACTCACATAAAGAGTGATGGGGTAGCCGATGAACTGTGAATGCTTCTTCACAATTTCCTTAACTCGCCGCTCCTCAATGTATTCTGTCTGGTCTTCCTTCAAATGCAGAATCACTTTTGTGCCACGGTTTATTGGCTCAGCTAAAAGAGAAAAGAAATTGAATATTTTGATGTAAATAGCCATCAAAATATTTATTCCACCTTCTACAGGTTGAACCAACTTTCCCCTAAAATTTAGTGTGGCAAGATAAGTATAATTTCTATGTTAATTATACAGATTAGATTTAGAACTTTTATCAACTTGTCTTACACTGAAAAACTTCTCCTTGAAAGGGCTGAATCAATTTACGTGTGTTGAATGACTTACAGTTATCCACTTTCACTGTGAAGGAACCCCCAGCAGATGACTCCCAAGCATATTGCTCATCATCATTGTGTTTGGTGATGACTGTGACTTTCTCTGCTACCAGGTAAGCTGAGTAGAAACCCACACCAAACTGGCCAATCATGGAGATGTCAGCACCGGCCTGCAGAGCCTCCATGAATGCCTTCGTTCCTGACTTGGCGATGGTGCCCAGGTTGTTAATGAGATCAGCCTTGGTCATACCAATGCCAGTATCAATGAGGGTCAGGGTGCGATCCTCTTTGTTGGGAATGATTTCAATTTTTAAGTCTTTTCCAGAATCCAGCTTGCTTGGGTCAGTCAGACTTTCATATCGGATTTTGTCCAAAGCCTAAATGAAGGAAAGCATATGCTTGAGTCCAGACTTCAAATACATGTGGTCTATACGATTTAATGGATTACAAGTGTTGCAACATTTCTACTTCACTTGCAGGAGAGCTAAAGAAACATTATTACATTTTTCATGGCTACACATAAATCAATACTTACATCGGAGGAGTTTGAAATAAGCTCCCTAAGGAAGATCTCTTTATTTGAGTAGAATGTATTGATGATCAAGGACATCAGCTGGGCAATTTCTGCCTGGAAAGCAAAGGTCTCTGCCTCCTCCTCCATTGGCTGGTCGTGTGCTTCAGGCATCTGTGGGAGACACATAGGGCCAGTGTGAGGACTAAGTTCGAGTCGCATTTGACTAGATTGTTTCATGCATTTATTCATTCCACAAATGGAACAGCAAGTTGTTGTTAAATAAGTATGATTAAAACAGTACATTTAAAAATGGTCTGTTTTGTATTTTGTATTTATCCTTCAGATCTTGCCTTAAGATTTCCCACAACACATGGAACCATATGGCTTAAGCTGACTTGTCAAGCTTTCTTTACCACAGGCCACAGGAAGGCGCTATTACACAATGGGATAATCCCTAAATTACTTAATGTAAACCTGTTCAAGGGCCTGGGTGGGGTCCAACCACACAACCTATGAGCAGTAATAAGGAACAATCATTTTTGGTGGTATAAGTATCTGACCACCCAATAATTTGATTAAATTACTTTGACTAAACTGTGGCTTTGTGCAGATATTGCAACTGAATACAGACCGTAAGACGTGTATTGTTGCCGGGGCAAAAAGAGAATCATACGTTATTGAAGATTATAATCAATCAGTAAATTAGTCTGCAGATTAAGAGGTTCATCAAGTGTGTCAGCTTAAGAGCAGTAATAAGGAATACTGGTACTCAATTTCAGTGGTATAAATATAAATGACTTAGCTGTGACTTCTCATATAGCAACCGAATACAAACAATAAAACACAGGCTGGGTTTGCTTTTCCCAGAATTGTATTATTGTTTTATCATCATGTTTTACTGAACAGTAAAATAATTGATCAGTAAATTAATTAGTGTGCATAAGTTGATCAAGTGTATCGGCTTAGGAGCAGTAATTAGGAATAATCGTTTTAGTGGTGCAAGTATCTGACCACCCAAAAATTTGATTACTCATTTAGCAACTGAATACAGGCCATATAACACAGCAGGTCTACTTTTCCCCAAATTTTAATATTGCCAGGAAAAAAGGGAATCGTGCTTTATTGAAGATTATTAAAACCGAAAAGTAAATGAATACATTTACAGGTTAAGAGGTTAATCAAGGGTCAGGGTATTGAACTACAATTTCCTTACAACGACAATAAAGATATTTTATTCTATTCGATTCTCTCTGAGCACATGGACTCCTACTTTGACGCAAACAGGGGCGCCACCTGCAGGTCAACGCTGTGAACAACAACCTTCTAGAACATACCAGACCATTCAGCACTCACAGCAGCCACTTAAACACGGTTCCCTCAGATTAAAGACCTTAAACCCTGCAGAGTTACCACATGACAAGACAGCATGGGCTAAAAGCTGCAGTTAAACACTAAATTAATTCTAGACTACAACTTGTTGTCTAAACCTGCGTTGACAATTAATAAAGAGATTCTTGAGAGACATTATAATAGTGATTGCTTTCTTTCTTTTGAGAATATTCAGAAGAGAATGACAGAATAAACTTCACAATTCCTTTGCTTTTTTTATCCACCAACGAGATGCTTTATGCGTTTCTGAGTTGGGATAAACCCCTAGGAAATGTCCTGGTCAGGATTTCTTCTCTACAAGCTTCCAGTCAGCATGCAGAGAGGATAGGGAGACAGAGCTTCATTGAAGCTAACTAAGCCGGCTAGTTAAAGATAATTCTTCAAGACTAACTACCTCAGGACAAGGAATAACTAACATGTTGTGATAAGAATTTGTTATAAGAAAGCAGTGTGCTCTTGTATGTCAGTTTAGGTCGTAATTCTCAAAATGGCTCATCCTCCATCCCTCTTTAAGAATGACTATCACAGCAGGTCAAATGGCATTAAAATGGACAAACCACGCAAAACTCAAGTTTATAACGAGGCTCGTTTATTCGTAAACAAGGCCTGTACACCTACCTTGACCAATTCGCAACACCCACTCGATCGGGGATGCTGTAAATGTAGATCTAATGAAGTCTGATATCCTCTGTTCTTGTCTGCGGTGGAACTGACAGCCCGCGAGTACAGCTTATATAGCTCGAGCCACAGAACGTTCGTGTTCCAGAACACTCTCGAATCTTCCCGTCTAGGAGAGGGGCGGGGCTTACGCATGTGTCAATCACAGGTTTGAGAAATGAGGACTGGGATGTTCTATGTACTGGGAAGTTTGCTATCAAGAAAAATCGCTATACAACTCATTTTTGGTACATTATATTTTATTATGAAATATTTAAGTTTTTTTTTCTTTTCGATTAAAAAAGTAACATTTACAAAAGAAAACCCCCGAAACATCAGATAATTCAATTTTATGACTAAACTCCAACAAGCATCAAATATAGTAATAACATGAAGTAATAAAATGAAATGTATAAAGTCTAGAGAATAAATAGGCTATCTAGAACATGATTAGCCCATAAGGCCTAAATCTATTCCAAAGAAAGTGTTCTTAAAACAAGCTAAATACATGTAGCTTGTTTTAAGAACACATTCTTAGTTGAAAAATCTTAGTCGACTTCTTCCATTCTAGAAGTGTCGTCGTCTCCCTCCAGAACAGGCATGTCCTCCTCGCTGGGCTGAAGAATGTCCTCAACAGTTGAGTCATCATCATCGATGCCTACAAAAGAACCGGAGGGATGTATCAGAAAGTTTGCGAGCTAAGGTTTAAAATTTGAAGAACGACATGTGTGTTAAATGTATGGGTTGGAACTCACCAAGACCAAGTTTAATCATTCTGTAGATGCGGTTAGCATGTGTCTGCGGGTCATCCAGGGTGAATCCAGAAGACAGGAGGGAGGTCTCAAAGAGGAGAATCACAAGGTCTTTCACAGCCTTGTCATTCTTGTCAGCCTCAGCCTTCTCTCTAAGAGTCTCAACGATGGGGTGGAGGGGGTTGATCTCCAGGTGTTTCTTGGCAGTCATGTATCCCATGGTGGAGTTGTCCCTCAGAGCTTGAGACTTCATTATCCTCTCCATGTTCGCTGTCCAACCATATGTACTGGTGACAATGCAGCAAGGGGAGGCAACTAGACGGTTGGACACAGTCACCTTGATGGAGAAGAAAGATTGGAACTGTTTAACCTCAAACTGAATGAACACTGTTTTGATTTAACAGGTCACTTTATCGTGATGTGAACTGTACTTTTACCTTTTCAATCTTTTTATCCAAGATGTCCTTCATGATCTTGCAAAGGTTTTCATACTTAGTTTTCAGTTCTTCTTGCTTCTTCTTCTCCTCTTCATCTTCGGGAAGCTCCAGACCCTCCTTGGTGACTGACACCAGGTTTTTACCATCATATTCTTTTAGCTGCTGAACACAGTACTCATCAATGGGCTCGATCATGTAGATCACCTCCAGGCCAGCTTTACGAAGACGTTCCACAAAGGCAGAGTTGGCCACCTGTTCCTTTGTCTCACCTTTGGAAGAGAGATAACAGATGTTTCAATTAACTTATATTTGAGACTATTACAATTGTGTCCAAAAGCAAGTTTCGAGATGCTAACCGGTGATGTAGTAGATGTGCTTCTGGTTATCCTTCATGCGAGACACATAGTCCTTAAGAGACACCATCTCATCTGCAGAGTTGGAGGTATAGTAGCGCAAAAGCTCTGAGAGCCTCTTCCGGTTCTGAGAGTCCTCATGAATACCGAGCTGGAATAAATCAAGAAATGTGAGCTAAACTTGGTGTTTCCTTTAAAATATATGATATTCGTTCATTTGAATATGAGTAGTAAATACACACCTTGATGTTTTTGGAGAACTGCTCATAGAACTTCTTGTAGTTGTCCTTGTCCTCAGATATTTCAGTGAACAGCTCAAGACATTTCTTGACCAGATTCTTTCGAATAACTTTAAGGATCTTGCTCTGTTGCAGCATCTCTCTGGAGATGTTCAGGGGCAGATCTTCAGAGTCCACCACACCCTTCATGAAATCTAATAATAACAAGGCATATTATTAAATATGTCACCATATTTATCTATATACATCTGTAGGTATTGTATTAAAAAATGTTTATATCTGAATAATTCTGACACTGAAAACGTACTAAGATATTCGGGCATTAGCTCGTCACAGTTGTCCATGATAAAGACTCTGCGCACATAGAGCTTGATGTTGTTTCTTTTCTTCTTGTTCTCAAAGAGGTCAAAAGCCGCTCTTCTTGGGACAAACAGCAATGCCCGGAACTCCAGCTGGCCTTCCACTGAGAAGTGCTTAAGGAAGAAGTTATAGGTCATAAGTAGCTGTGAATATAAGTAACACAGTCCAAAAAGTTCTTGTTTTCTTCTTAATATTCATACCAACTCACCTTGACTGCAAGGTGATCCTCCCAGTCATTAGTAAGGCTTTTGTAGAACTCGCCGTATTCCTCATTGGTGATGTCATCAGGGTTACGGGTCCAGATAGGCTTGGTCTTGTTCAGTTCTTGGGCGTCAATGTACTTTTCCTTGACCTTCTTCTTCCTCTTGTTTTTGCTGTCTTTGCTGTCCTCATCCTCATCAGATCCCACGTCCTCAATCTTGGGCTTGTCTTTGTCATCACCTGCTGCTGCTACCTCCTCCTCTTTCTCACCCTCTTCAAGATCAACCTCCTTTTCTCTCTGTTTCTCAACCTATAAAATGAAGGATGAAATATATAAGAACAGAATAAAAGGATTTACAATTAAGCCATGTATGCCCCTGGCCAAACGGCATGTAGAACCAGCTTCTCCATATTTACAGTATATATATATTTTTTAATTGTCAGGAAATTAAAATGTAAAATGTATGCAGCACATATTTATCTTTTTAAATATTTTAAACTCTGCACAGTTTTGATGATGTGTACTTATTTTCACTTAAAATCAACAAAATGTCATTCTATTAGGTGTATACTCAGTGTCGGAATATATTGAAACACTTACAAAGAGAGTGATGGGATAGCCAATAAACTGAGAGTGTTTCTTAACAACATCCTTGATGCGCTTCTCCTCAGTATATTCAGACTGGTCTTCCTTCAGGTGAAGGATCACCTTTGTCCCACGACCAAGAGGTTCGCCTGCCAGTCCAAACCATAAAGAGAGGAGGTTAGAATGTTGGAGTTCTTTAGCAGAAATATTTTTGTGACAAATATTTGGTTTTAAACCCTACCATTGTCAGGTTTCACTGTGAAGGATCCCCCAGCTGCAGACTCCCACACGTACTGTTCATCATCATTGTGTTTGGTGATGACAGTGACTTTCTCTGCTACCAGGTAGGCTGAGTAGAAACCCACACCAAACTGGCCAATCATGGAGATGTCAGCTCCGGCCTGCAGAGCCTCCATGAAGGCCTTGGTGCCTGATTTGGCGATGGTGCCCAGGTTGTTAATGAGATCAGCCTTGGTCATACCAATGCCAGTATCAGTGAGGGTCAGGGTGCGATTCTTTAAGTCAGGAATGATTTCAATCTTGAGATCTTTGCAAGACTCCAGTTTGCTTGGATCTGTCAAGCTCTCATATCTGATTTTGTCCAAAGCCTGTGCATAAAGGGGAAAACGCAATGCATTTTTTACTACAATTACCAAGTGACATTTCTGTCTGAACTACAGCTTAAAGTTAGAACTTGAAGTCAGAAGAGGATAAACTTACATCTGAAGAGTTAGAGATCAGCTCTCTGAGGAAGATTTCTTTGTTGGAATAGAAAGTGTTGATAATCAGAGACATCAGCTGAGCAATTTCAGCCTGAAAAGCGAAAGTCTCCACATCCTCCTCCATCATGGGCTGAGCGGCTTTCTCTGGCATCTGTAAGAAAATAGAAGTCGATTTCATGAAAGCAATTGCTTTTCTAAAAGATGTAATTATATTGTAATAACAGGTGTATTTGTTGCAAGAAATGTCATTACTGCTTTAAAGAAACTTTGGAATATGTGTCTGCCTCTGAGATCTGTATGTGTCTGGCTCTTTGAATATGTATTTTATAATAGATATTGTACTGTATTTTCAAAATATAGCAACAGTTTACTGTTTTGCCAAATAACTACTTTTTTTTTTTTTAAGGCAAATTTAAATCTCCTATCAGAAGGCATGGCTTTTAACCAGCATGACACGTGGAGAGCAGCTGCCATTATTCCTCTTCAAATCTAGCAGCAGCTGCTCTTACTGCACCTGTCAATCTCCGAATGGGGGAGGAGTATACAATGTAAAATGAGCAAAAAAATGGTCAGTCGTGACTTAAATTGCATTATTATTATTATTAGACATTGCAACTTAATGTGGCTTATACATGTTTCACAGTTCGTGAATATTTTAGTGCTGCCTGCAGCTGCCATTCCTGAATGATCCTTGCCATGCTGTTCACCATGTGCTCCTCTGACCTTTTATCATAGAAATATTCAAGATAGCTGCAATCACTGTCTTGCCTCTAAGAGTCTATTGCTTGTCTATTTCTTGAAAATATAGATAGAATTACATTATATATTTTTTTAGAAAATGGAACACAATTCTATGGTTAAATAGTGCCCTAAAAGGCCTCTTACCTTGTCTTCAGTGTTCTTTTTGTAACTGTATGTAAGTCTTCTGATGTATGGAGGTTCACTCCACTTAGCATGAGTCTTCTCGTGTCTTTATCGTTGAGCTCTGCTCTCTGCAGTTCTCTGAAGGATATCTGCCGAGCAAAGGGCCGGCTTCAGTCTTTTTATACATGCAGGACGTGTTTCTCGAAACTCCTGTTCAGAAAGTTCCAGAAGGAACACCCATTGGAGTAGATAGGGTAGGGTAGGTTGTGGGGGGCATTTGGTGAGGGGGGCTGTTGGGAGGTAGTTCATGCACCAACACCATTTAGGGCCAAAGAGTCACAAGAAGTGTCTGTCAATCACAGCAAGAACCTTCTGGATGGTTGGTGGCACATGGAGCCAGCACCTTATTGGCTGCGGGGGTGTCATGTCTAGCAGGCCATCACTAGCACCTCCATTCAAAGTGTTAATATTCACAGCAAAGACAAATGCAAGGCACAGGCCTCAGGAAATTAAGAACCCTTCTAAAATGTAACAAGTATCCAAAGATGATCATTCCCATCACTTCCCTTTCCTAGTACTTTATTTGAATGTAACTTGCTTAAAGTGGCATGTTTCATATGTAATACATTGCAGCAGTAATGCTAGAATAATTACAGCAGTGTTTCTTTCCAGATGGTTCACAATTTTGCATCAAACCAACTCAGGAACAAGTACCACCTATGAGCACCACTATTGTACTGGGTTCTTCGAAAGATTGTAAATACTCATAATCACTACAGTCTATGACACAATTATTATAAATTACTGTCCCACAGTGCTGTAAGAGTATTGCATGAAGTTGAAATGGTCATTGATTCTTATAGACGTACAGGAACATAGAAATCGTAAGATTTCTTGTAGTAATACTGGAAATATTGTTGCAGAGAATGTAATGATGAAATGTTTCCATGTACAAATGTCCTTATTTAAGAAAGGCTCTTAGAACACACCTGATGCAACTTATCAGTCCAGTAACCACCCGTTGCTGAGTGGGTGTGTGTGAAAGTACCATGTACGGGGTGGGGGGGTGGTCATTTCAGTCAGTGGCTATCCTTATTATGTTCTTAACTTCATATCTTTATCGAAAGAAGTCTGATTCACATTTTGAATGGCTGAGTTAAAATCCCAATCAGTTTCTCCACAATAAAGATAAGATAACCCTTTACTAGTCCCACGGGTGGGAAATGTACATTTTTACTGCAGCGAAGAGGACAGACCAAAAGAACAAAGTAGAAGCAGCAAAACCAATAGAATAGAAGCAATACAACACAACGGTATAATATAAACTGTCACCATACAAATATAAATACACAAGTTTACATAATACATATAAATAAATAAATAAATAAATAAATAAATAAATAAATAAATAAATAAATAAATAAATGTGTGTTTGTGTGTGTTTCCTTTAATGTCTGCTAATAAAGGCTCATATATGTATATATACATGGTGAGTTGCCCTAATCCGGGACATTTTTTGTATTTTGGAGATCTGAAGTGTATTATAATGTTAAGCCACAAAAAAAAAACAAAAAACGTGTATACAGTATATGCTGCAGATGAAATATTGCACATGAGAGAACCAAACAGTCCTTGGTATCTGGAGGTGTGTGAACAGGTTCAGACAGGCAGACAGAATATGTACAGATGGTATGCATTTATTTTAATGTTTTAATAAGTTATTGTTTGTACTGGAATGGAGAGGAAAGAAGAGAAAAATGACTCCAGAGATTTCTAGCACTTCTCTCCCACCCGAGGGTGGCACTGTTCCATCACTCCGCGTGCCCTTACGTAACCATGTTCAGTGGGTGTGGCTACCGTTTCCAAGGCTACGAGGCGTACGTTCCAGAAGCTCCACGTGTTTGTAGATGCACAGGGAATTTCTATCTGTGCAGAACTGGGTTACCTACATAATTTCTTCGCTTCTTACATAAGAAAATGCAGAGAGCACTGTCTCCCAGACCTCATTTGCTAATTACTCTTTCCTTACATGACTGGCAGGACCATGTGTTACTGGAGTTAAGCATTACATTAAAGGCCCCTCTTTTATACCAAGAATATGCTTCTGGTTCTTGTTTTCACCGTTGGCAGTGTGTTGGACTGTAATTTATCTGTCCTCAAGACCTCAGAAGACTAACAGGGTTTACCGTGTAATATTAAGCTTTTCTGTCAGAGGAGCAGCTGAAACCACCACCAACAAAATGTCGTTGTGGAGGAGTTCCTGAAGAAGTGGAGGAGCTCATGAAATAGTGGAGGGGCCCTTGAAAAAGGGAGGGAGTTTGTGAAGATGTGGAGAGGTTCATGAAAAAGTGGAAAAGCTAATGAAAAAGAAAAAGAGCTCATGAAAATGTGGAGGAGCTCATGAAAAAGTGAAGGGGTTCATGGATCAAGAGGAGGAACTGGCTCCTCCACTTAATCATAAGTGCCTCCACTTTTTCATGAAGAAGTAGAGGAGCTCATGAAAAACTGGAGGAGCTGTTGAAAAAGTGGAGTAACTTATGATGAAGTGGAAGAGCTCGTGAAAAAGTGGAGGAGAACATGAAAACGTAGGGGAGTTCATGAAAAAGTCTAGGAGCACACGAAGAAGCTGAGGAACTCAGGAAGAAGTGGAGGAGTCCCAGTGGCAGCTAAAAGGTCTTACAGCGCATGCGCAGTGTGGCGCAGGACAGAATGAACGTTAATCTCGAAGATGGCGACGGAGGGAGGAGAGGAGGTAAACGAAGTTAAAACTCAGTTCACTACTCGTGAAGGCGTCTATAAACTCCTTCCCAACTCAGAGTACAGCCGTCCCAACAGGGTGCCTTTCAGTTCGCCGGGTTCCAGCCCCATTAAAGTCTCTTTTGTCAACGTAAACGACCAGTCCGGCAGCTGTGAGAGGATCTGCTTCAGTGTGGGCCGGGAGCTCTACTTTTACATCTACAAAGGAGTGAGAAAGGTAACTCATGCTGTCTCGTTTCAAATCTCAGAGGCGTTCTTCCACCTCAGCAAAATCATTTATATATATGCACTATATAGACAAAAGTCTGGCAGCGACGAGCTACACTGTATGGACAAAAGTTTTGGGACATCTGATCATAACAACGGGGACTTCAATGACCTTGCATTCAAATACGTAGACTTTAATATGGAGTTGTTTCCCCCTTTGCAGCCATAACAGCTTCCACTCTTCTCGGAAGGCTTTCCACTGAATTTGAGAGTTTTTCTGTGCGGAAAATTTGTGCCCATTCATTCTCTGGAGCAATGGTGTCAAACTCCAGCCCTGGAGGTCCAGTATCCAGCACAGTGTGATGGTTCTCCTCCTCAAATACATTCACAAACCTGACAGTTAACTGGCGAGGTGAACCAGGTGTTTCTGAGCAGGGTAATCACTAAAACGTGCTGGATCGGCGGCCCTCCAGGACTGGAGTTCGACAACCTCATGTTGGACGAGAGGGGTGACCCGCAGATCATCCTAAATATGTCGAACGGGGTTGTGGCCAGGGCTCTGTGAAGTCCAGTAAAGTTCTTTCACACCGAACTCAACCAACAATGTCTTTATGGACATCCCTATGTGCACTGGAATAGAAAAGGTGTATGCGTATTAATTACATCCCCTGTAGCCTATACAGCAGCATAGCTTTATCCCAGATACCACACTTCTGTACTTCAGTTACTGCACTACTGAAAGCATTTCTAATTGTTGTTTACTAATTTTCTTAGCGTTTAGAGTCGTAGTATGCAGTTTGGGGTGCAGCTGGAGTTTTGGTCAGTAGTATATGTCTTTGAGGTCAGAATCAGTTTAACCTGTTGCTCAGAGAGATAAGCTTCCTTGTTCTTTTAAATAAAATGTAATATATTTTATATTCATCCTCTTTCACCCCCATACTCCCTAACAAGAAAGACAGTCTGACTATGTAAGAACAGGTACTATAATTTCATACTTCAAAATAAAAGCACAAGGTACATCCATACTATATATGGCAATAGTTTGTTCGGTATTTCTGTGCAGACCATCGAAAATGCGTGTGCATGAATTACAGTCCAGTCTATATTGGGGTAACATCTGTATTTTACATTCTAACACTGTGGAAGACAGCAGTTCAGTGTACACTGTACAGAACGTACACTAGTTTTCCTTTTAAAAAATTAGTGTTTTGGTGGCATATTTGGGTGCATATCCAGGGTTCACACTATAAAAATATTTAGCATATTTAGTCTTTTTTTTTTTTTACCACATCACAGCTTCACAGTTTTTCACTGTGAATGTATGTGTATATATATTACACAGCAATCCGTGTTTTTTTTTTTTCTTGGAACTGAACAATTAATTGTACTAAATGTACTAATTTAATAACATAATTAATGTAAATTCAGTTATGTTTCATTTTAAAATATTTATACATTTTCCAGTCATGAGGACAAAAGAAAGCGCATCATGGAATGGTGAAATACTTCTCTTCTCAGAAGCAGGAGGTTTGAAAGTAGCTAATCCGAGAGCTTTGTTTATTTCTCTTTGCTGCTAAATGTCTCAGGGTGATTTTGATCACCTACAGCTGAGTCGTGTAATGAATTAGTGCACTTAACTAATTAAAGTAGGTTATAATAAATTATTTGTCAAATTGTTTTGCTGGACCAGTTGCCGAATATTTACTGGTTCTTAGGCTTTTGTGTTCCCAACTCTTCTGAAATGTTTGTTGCAAGCTGTCCGATGTAATTACAGAGTAGAAACTGCATTGGAAACAAAACCGTCAGTTAATTTTAAACAATTTGCTGATTGATTGATTGAATGTGTGTTTATCTGTAGGCAGCAGACCTAAGCAAGCCCGTAGACAAGCGGATATACAAGGGCACATTTCCTACCTGTCATGACTCCAACCAGCTCACAGCTACAGCAGAGAGTGTTTCTCTGTTAGTGGGCTTCTCTGCAGGGCAGATCCAACTCATTGATCCCATCAAAAAAGAAACAAGCAAACTCTTCAATGAGGAGGTCAGTACAGAATTCTTTCACATGTTTACTTTATATCTTTAGTCAAGTGTGCATGAAAAGATGTGCATTTAATCAGGCATGTGAAAGTCTGGAGAGACTTTTAGTTTTGGATATCTTGTTCACATTCAGATCTCTTTTTCTCCCTCCCTGCCCTTTTTCAGAGGCTTATAGATAAGTCCAAGGTGACATGTGTGAAGTGGGTGCCAGGCTCTGAGTCACTGTTTTTGGTAGCCCATGCTAATGGTACCATGTATTTGTACAATGTGGATCACACCTGTGGAACAACCACCCCTAATTACCAGCTGTTAAAGCAAGGCGAGGGATATGCTGTGCACACTTGCAAGAGCAAATCAGCCCGCAATCCTCTCCTCCGCTGGACAGTTGGAGAGGGTGTGCTCAACGAGTTTGCCTTTTCTCCTGATGGTAAGTCCCTGGCTTGTGTCAGCCAGGACGGATTTCTGCGTGTGTTTGCCTTCGATGCTGCAGAGCTCCATGGCACCATGAAGAGCTACTTTGGAGGCCTGCTATGTGTATGTTGGAGCCCCGACGGCCGATATATCGTGGCCGGGGGTGAGGATGACCTAGTAACTGTGTGGTCGTTTTCGGACCGTCGGGTCGTAGCCCGCGGCCATGGGCACAGGTCATGGGTGAGTGTTGTGGCATTTGATCACTGGATGACCAGCACCGAGGACTCAGACGTTCCAGCGGAATTTAGTGGAAGTGATGAGGATTTCCAGGACCAGATCTACTTCAGTGGGGCCCGAGAGCGGACTTATAGTACCCAGTCGCAGCTCTCTAAAAGATACTCGACAGATGGAAGGCCTGTTAGTGTTACATATCGCTTTGGATCTGTGGGTCAGGACACTCATTTGTGCCTGTGGGATCTCACAGAGGATATTTTGTTCCCCCATCTACGCTTGTCTAGGACTAGAACAAACACCAATGTCATGAATGCCACCAGTCCTCCTGCCTCTTGTGGGACTGCTAACACCTCTTACACAAATGGTGAGAACAGTGTAAGCGACAGTAACCCTAAGACCAACCCATTCCCTTTGCCCCATTCCAACAGTTTGCCACACTCCACACCAGCAGGGGCTTCCACACCTAACAGTCACAAGGGCATTAGTATTATGGACAGTGCTTTCCTAACTACTGGTGTTAGCAGGTTTGCCACACTAGCTCTCCATGAGGTACGCAAGGAGCGTCATCATGAAAAAGACCACAAACGCAACCACAGCATGGGCTACATTAACAACAAGAGCAATGATAAGCTCAATCAGTTAACCACAATCAAAACAGACACTGCCAAAACACTGGGGACGTCTCTGTGCCCACACATGGAAGAGGTACCTGTATTGGAACCACTGGTATGCAAGAAGATTGCTAACGAAAGACTCACTGTGTTGATCTTCCTGGAGGACTGTCTGGTTACAGCATGTCAAGAAGGATTCATCTGCACATGGGCAAGGCCTGGCAAAGTGGTATGTGTGTTCTAATTTTTAAGGTAGTTGTGGCCAGTGCATTTGTTGTGTTACTGTGTACAGATCTGTGCTTTAATGGTTGATCCATATAGACATACTAGATGTTTTCATACTCTCATTTCTGAGTGTGTTTCATATTTTGGTGACACCCACTCACCAAGATGCTATAGTGAACAGAGAGTTTAAAAAAAAAAAAACTATAATAGATTGATACAGTTTAGATGTTTGTAAAACAGTAATAACAAGATGATTCCTAGTAAAAAATAATCCAACAAAAAATCTATTGTGACTAGTAATTACATTGTTTGACATTGGTTAGATATGGGCACAGATACTGACTTTATTACACAGATAGAATATTAGGGCCATTCCACCGAATGGGTGCCATTTGCTTGTTGTAACTCTTCCAAATTAAACTTCATTTTCATTTGAATTTTCTTCATTCAACTTTTGTTTTATTTTTTTTCAACTTTGAATCTAATAGCACATATATTTAACTATTCAAAACAAGTATTGGTCAATCTCAGGCAGCTTTAT
>JBBPCW010000154.1:5305170-5319940 GCA_037974425.1 Phenacogrammus interruptus
ATCGGAAAAATCGGTATCGGCCGATCACACTTACACAAAAATCGGTAATCGGAATCGGCCAAGAAAATTGCAATCGGCGCATCCCTAGTTTATACCATATCAATCAGAATGTTGTGTGCAAAATAGACCAGATTTCACGTACAAAAATTTCTTTCTTTTCAGGGCTTGTTATCATCCCAAAACCCAGGCACTTCACCCAGCGGAACAGTCGTATAGCTACTGTGCTTGTGCTGCTAAAAAAGGCTTCGTCCCATAGAACTGGGAATGGCCTGATCAGGGTCTGGCACTGGTCTTCAATCACACCTCATCTCTGATTCTTTTTATGTTTGAGTACTTTGTTTTGCTGGGATCCGAGGCCTACTGATGTTTAAAAAAAAAAAAAAAAGAAAGAAAGCAAATGATATACAGTGGGCCCAACATGTATGAGCCAGAGAAAAAGCCCTAATAGCGACTAAGCAAAATGCCAATATTTGTCATTATAAATTGTTCAGGCAGGGTTTCGATTAACACCAGCAGTATTCTTGCTGTTTTAAATGATTCATAATGTGTGATAGTACATCTTGTATTACTAAATTTCAGTTAATGTCAGTTAAATGTGTGCCATCCGTGTTCTGCTGTAACGGTAAGTTGTTTGTGGCTTAGTTTTACAGTACAGAAACACTACTGGGACACTTTTCTCTGAGTTTCTAAAACCCTTTTAACAACCATCACTGATTTGCAGCCGTCACTGCCAGTGTAAGTAACATTTTAAAATGGAACGTTTTATATTAGCCTTTGCACTGTGAGCATACTAATGAACAGAAATGTAAAATCCATTTAAAATCCTTCATAGGAATACTTTGAAGTTCCTTCCTTGTCTTCCTTCTCTTTGTCCAGTCACTGTTGTTAATATAAGCTACATTATTCTTGTGTGAATGCTTGGGTATGCCTAATTCATACAAACATGCACTTTTGAAGTAAGATGTACAGAGAGAAATGCCTGTCAGCAATATAATCCAGCTTATTATGATATTAGTTCCACTGCACCTTTTTGCTTTCAGTGATCTTACATATTTTAAGAGGACATTTTAAAGCCTAACTGGTTATATAAATACTTGAATTTTCACTGGGTGCTGTTGGGCATGCAAACAACTGTGTGCGAGAGAATGAACAAACAAGTGACCCCATGTCCTCTGCCATCTTCTTGCTTGCTCTGCCAAAAGTTATAGCTCCCTCTCGTGAGGCTCAGTTTCTTACGGCAGCTTGTGGGAGGACTTTCAGGTGAACATAGATGTTACATGTGAACAGCCTAGATGTACTGTTTTCTGTTTATCATACTTTTTTGACAAAGTTTTTCTTTTGCAGTTCCAGAGTGAAAGTGATTTGATAGAGTATTCAGTATATTCATACAGTTCTCTTTTAATGTCATGGGAATAACAGGAATCCGATTCAGCTGACGTTGCATCTCATCACAGTTACTGCATTACAGCATCCCCCAAATTTCTGTCACAACAGCTGGATCTAGTTTTAGAATCACAAAAACATTGCTGAACTTTTCTGCATTGCTTATGCGGAAGCTCTGTGAAGTCTTTTGCACTGTTGAAAAGTCAGCACTCCTTGAAAGCTGCAGCCATGCATCTTTTAAGGGAAGGAAGAAATGTTTGCACTCAGTAGTTATAATAATAGCTTTACAGTGTTGGAGTATTAAAAAAAATGCCATTTAACACTCAGTCTGGATTAAACGAATCTTCGTACCTTTTGAAGTTTTGATATTGTTTCTGATCTGATTGACAATGTATTGTAAATGTCAAAAAAAAATTTATAATGAGTTGTAAAAATTTCATATGTCTATTTCAGATAATCACGGTATTTCTAATGCAGAGCAATATATAGAGTATATGATTACAATAAATTGAAATTGAAATTGAAAGTGGTTGCTTTGTTTATTGTCTTTCGTGAGGATATTCTCCTGTAGTCTTTGCATTAAGAGTAAAGGAAAGCCCACTTTCATTTCAGTGGAGAATCTCCAGTCAGATTGCTGTTTAAGCCAGGAATACACTTAATCCCTGAACAGAAAATGGACCCTATACGTTTGTTTTTCAATTAAAGCAGTTTTGACATTTTTAATTTGTGAATTAAATATGTATAATGACATACTGAACGTTTCCAAAGCACATTAAAATAGTACTTATATTTTACTAAAATCTCCAATAAATGATCTACTGCATAAAAGTTAGACTGTTTTGGGCTCTACTTAAATATATACTGTTCATATATGTGCCAGTTGTTTAAAGTACATGTAGTCTGTGAATGACCATAATTACTGCTGTTTAGGCTGTTTTTTTTTATCCAAGAAATAGTACATACTGAAGGTGTGAACACCCCTTTTCTACTAAGCATTGTTACCTGTTTTACCTGTTACCTGTTCTCAGTTTTAAAATGCATTTCATTTGTGTAATCCCTAATCCACAGTGAAAAGTCCAGCTTGTTGCCCTTGTGTCTTCTTGGACAGTTATCTGGCATTTCAGCTTCTGTGGCGCAACTATTTCTAAATCAATACTCAGTGCTTAATCCACAGGGATGGACACAGGATTCCCCTGAGCTTTACGTGACTGGCCGCATCATTATTATCTATTTATGTGGCTGACGAGTAGTATCCAAAGGGTAATTATGTAGGCAACCAGTTGAACTATATCATTAATCTTCATGAGACTGCAACATCGGGTGATTTTGCTTGTTATGCACTGCAGCTGTAGGAAAGAAATCAGTGCTAAATATATGTTTGAATTTTAATTTCAAGATCACATTGATGTAATCTGTCTTCAAAATACCATATTTTATGCACAATTAATGATTAATAAGAAATATTGGGCAACCACACTGGGCGAAATGATGAATGCATACGCTGTGGATCCATGCAAGAGCTTCTATGCTGTTGTTTACTTGAACAACTAACAGGAATTTACATTTTATTATCCATTTCTACCTTTCTTTGCTCTATTTCCAATTCTGAAATAATTTGAACAACATTCACTGGTGGTCCCAGGCTAAATATGTTTGATATCCTGTCTTTGTATAATCAGTAAAGCTCTCTAAACGTGCACCATTGTGACAGAGAGCAATGCAATTCATTAAAATTAGATTAGAACTAGGAGGCCACATATGGCACAATGTTACACTTACATTCAGTCTATAAATAGGATGCGGATTTGATAATGCTGGACTGGCATCATTATGGATTAAGCCTAGTTTTGGATTAAAGTGACCTGTTAATGGGGTTTTATGGTCAAAAATATCAATTAGTCCAGGTTGAGACTTGATCTGCTCTGGAAAACTGTCTAAATGCCTATCAGATCTGTCAGTGTGTTCAATAGATTTACGTCACTTTCGGAGCATTTAAGTACAGTTACCACTTGCTGTGCACTTAAAATGCTTTTCTCTTTGAAACAGTTCAAACAGTATAATCAGGCCTAAAGCTCTGAACCGAAGCCATTTGGAGCCTTTGCAATCTTGGAAGGAAAAAATAAATCAATACAGCCTCTACTGCTCTGCTGAGACTGAAGTAGCGAGATGCATCCAAAAGGTGCACTTTTAAAACACTAACACTCTTGACTGAGACACAAAACTCAGCAGCATGACATAGCTCCTTGTAGCTTAGCGCAATCAATCTATTAAATGAATGTAATTGGCTGGGATTTACCTTTTCACACTTGGCTGGAACTAGGTGGACCGGAGGAGCTCTGGCAAGGCTAAATGATAGCTCTCGAAAATAGAACAGGGTGTCTCACAGGACCTCATTTAATTGCCAAAAAAATGGGATTTAAATACCCCACGGATTCCTGTGCACAAGTATCTCCAATTATAGAAGAAAAATAATGGAATGCGGTCATAATATGATGTAGACAAATTCCTTAGATACATCTATAGGGAATGTCCAAGTGCTATCACTACTGGACACTGTACTCTTAAGCAAGTCTGCTTACAGGCATTCACACATGCCAACAACAGGATTCCACTCATTCTTCTGCATTTTTTCCTAATGCTTGAGGGACAATCACCAAACCCAAACCCACATACTTTTTTTTTATTTGGAATATTTCAACAAAACAGGCAATATAAAGATATAGTCCGTTAAGAATTTGTAAAGGCTTTCATTAGAGGATGCAAAAAAACAACCAATCAATCAATCAAACAAACAAACAAACAAACGAGAATAAGGTCACTGTAACCGAAGATAGCTTTTGCAGAGTTCATGGTCCCTGATGTCCCCCCAACCTCCGTTTTTAACGTGAGGGGCCACTCCCCCAGCTCCTGATGCAGGCAGTCTCTTTGTGATGAGCAGCGTTTTTGGGAAGAGCTGGTTGGCGCTGCTCTGAAGAATGTTTTCTATCTTTGTCTTCTGACTGCTGGGCATACAGGTGGCCTTCTTATGGTGCATGCCACAATCTCCAGCATGGAAGATGCGAGGTGCCTCGCTCACCATGACCTTCCAGAAAGTGGGCAGACAAGCCACGGTGAGCTGTTGGAGGGACCAGTCCCAGTTGTAGTCATCGTAAGTGCAGAAGGCGTCTGTGCATTGGATGAGTTTCTCGTACGTCTCCCTGTTCATGGCCATGCCCATGTTGTGCTCTGTGGATTTCCAGGCCTTCACTTCCACTCTATTGGCTTTGCTGGCATAGCCAATGTGCCCATAGGTCCCTAGCGAAAGAATATCACAGTCAGAGCACTGCTCTCGCTTTAAGGACGTCATCAGCTTTAGATGATGGTAAAAATCTGGGGCTACGTAGTGGTCCTCTTCAATGAGCATCACTATTCCTTTGTGATCCTTCAAAGCACGTACTCTGTCCCACACAAAATGCAACTTCCACCACCAGTGGTGTTTGGTTTGCGAGAATTTGGCCTCGCGGTAGTGGCCAAACGAGTCCGGGTACTCTGCATTTATGCAGCCGAGTTTTAAGGCGTCTTTCTTAGAAATGTCTCTGGGGCAGTCTCTGGGGTCGTTTCCAGGGAACTCATGTGGGTAGAGCTGAATGCTGAAAGGAAAGAATATTTGAAGGACAAGGCAGAAGTCAATGGATGAAACTATTTGGTTGATCTCTGCGGACCAGAAGTCATGGCTGAATATTAGCAGGACATTCTCGATGCCTTTTGCTTTTCTCAAGCTTTCTACCAGCAGCCTGAGGTACTCCGGCCGGTTATGAACTTGAACTACTACAACTAGGTCATCCTTTTGACGAATCTGGCCAAATTTGCCTTCGTTTCTCAACGTCTGGTCAAAGTTGAGCTGGAAGACGATCCCCCTGTACACTAAAGTGGTATTATCCACTTCAGGCTTAGGGGCAACCTGTTTTTCCGGAAGTGTTTCGTTGACAGGTTTGCGAGTTACCGGTACTGTGACCTGCGCCTGGCTGCTAATACTGCTCCTCTTAACTGTCTCGGCTTCTTTGGGGAAAACAGCACTTCCTTTTTTCTGTTTCCCACTACTCCAAAAGGCAAATCCACAAATTACAACCACTAGAGTCAGTATTACAACTTTCCTTTTATAGATTCGGAATCTCATGATAAGCCTTCACCCAGTGGGACAGTAAGACAAACGACAGTTTAAAAAAACAAAACAAAACTAAAAAAAAAAGTTGCTTTGCTATCAAAAATGTTCCGTGTTCCAGAGTTGCTACAAACTTTTTGTAGAAAGATGGGCTATCATCCCAGGTGTCTAATATTGGAATGTAAACTTTGATTGCCAAGACATAATCCCATAAGGCATGTTGCTTTAGAGGCAGCAGAGTTGCATCTTCAGTATCTGTGAAAGAAAAATGGTGTAGATTTTAACTCACAACGTTTAGGAGTCGCTCGGCCAGTTTATCAATAATAAAAGAATCACAAATGAATTACAAAACTGCCAATTATACATTATAGTTTTACTGCACCACAAACAATTTACAAAATACTTAAATGTTACTGTCATGTGCAATTATGAAAGCACTACTACTATTACTGCAGAAATTAAATAATGCATCATGTATGCTTCTTATTATGTTTCCATTTGGCTGTACTCAAGTCTACACACACATACATGTTTAAGGTCTTGGTTCTTTTCACAAATTTTGTGATATCAGTTGTTTCATCCACTCATCCACTTTAATATTAGGGAATTTCCATGTTTATTTCATGGAAATTACAAATATTGTATGAATGAATATAATGCAGACATTTAGCTCGATAGCCCAGTATCACCATAATGGTCTTTGAGGGCACATTACATTACACAGGTCATCAAATACCGGTTTGAAATATTAGTCGAACCTAAACATCTGGCTGAAGCAGATTGTTTTGGAAACATATTCAGAGTTTACTGTAGACGCTTTGCAGAAGCACACGTTGTCTAACAACTAATTTGATTTTCAAAAAAAATAAAGTGTGAAATTATTTTAACATTGTTCTGATATTATGTATCTCTACAGTTTAAGACAACTCAAAACATATTAATGTCTAGGGCTGGACGATCTGGCCTAAAATCAAAATCTCGATTAATTAAACTCGGTTAATTTTAACTCGATTACAATTAATGAACGATTATTTTATTTATTGCCCTCATAGTTCACTGACAAGTTGTCTCAGTGTTTAAGCTCTCCATGTCGGCGGAATAACGTAACATAACGGGTCACGTGACTCCACATGCAGTAGTGTTTTTAAAAAGAAAGCAATCTAAATAATCGACCTGGAAAACTTTGATCGATCGATTAATGTCTTCATAATGTGAAACTGAATTCATTAAAATGTTGTAATACAACACAACCATACTCTCTCACTAACACAAAAGTTGCTAGGCATTGCAGTAAGACATAATCTTAGCCTGACGTTTTTAATCCAAGTCCCGCCCTGCAATGCACTGTTTCAAGTACACGTTGGTTTAACATGCCTGTTCCAGCTCATGAAGAGCTTGATCATTAACTCCTGATCTGGATGAGGTGTATTGGGGGAGCAAATTCAATACTATTGAATTCGATTTTCTAGGTTTTCGGCACTGCAGAAGATATGACGGTATCAAGCTGACAAGGAACGAATAAATCTGGATTATTCAGATCTGGTGACTACCTGCTGGGTCAATACAGTAATATGAAACGCCATAATTGAGTTCCCATGAATGAAAAGCCACATGATGAGACATACACTCTATGTATAGGGACACACCGGTTTTTCGGGGTTTGGCTTCACTTCCCAAGGCATTTCGGACAATGCCATGCTTGTCCAATATGTTTGTCTCAATACTTGTCTTAATACATTTGTCCCATGATCACAGCGAGGACTGACACACAGAAAAGCAACTGTGAAAGTTATGTTTTAACCTGTGGGAACATCTTCCTTGGCCAAAGCACTGATGTTTATATAAAAATAACAAAATTATGTCTGTGGTACAAAAGCCACGTTTTTTTCTGCTGCTGTGAGGCTTTGACAAGCACATCTAGTTCTACGCAACAACCTCCTGGTAAATGGTTGTCATTGTATAGATTTTAAATGTGTTCTTGGCCAAAAGTGTAGTTTTTGGCTAGGGCAGGAGTGAAGACTGATGGACTAGCTCTCCGTCGCTTGTCCAATAAATCCCAAAAGTATTGGATGGGGTTGAGGTCAGGGCTCTGTGCGGGCCAGTCAAGTTCTTCCACGCCGAACTCATCCAGTCATGTCTTTATGGACATTGCTTTGTGCACTGGCGCACAGTCATGCTGGAATAGAAAAGGGCCTTCCCCAAACTGTGTTCACATATTTAGAACTATGGTGTTGTCAAAAACGTCTTGCTCTGCGATTAAAATGGCTCTTCGCTGTAAGTAAGGGTCCGCCAGAATTCAATAATGAAGAGGCGTGTCCCAATACTTTTGTCCACGTAGTGTAGCTACGCTACGGGGTTTACGAGAAACTGCTAAATGGCTAACGCACAGGCTGGGTAACGTTATATGGCTAAAAACAGACAACGACAAACACGGCATTGTGAATCTATTTGTCGTTTTTTGTGAGCTGACTCGGATATATTGTATCAAACGAGGTCTGGCACGAAGTTTGTCGACATATTTTGACGTTAGCTTAGCCAGTTAGCTGGGAAATCCAGATGTATCACGACGCTACAGTGTGTCAGAGAGGAGGAAAGGAAAAAACAAGCCATGAAACAGAGACAACGACTCCAACATATCCCAACAGCTCGAAGAGAACGTGTTTCGAGTCTCTTTCTCTCGCACACTCACACACACACACACACACACACACACAGGTCTGGAGAATATTACTCACAGCAGCTGTGGTGGAGCTCTGCAGATTTCACAGCCAGAGTCGCTGCAGCACTGCTCTGCCCAGTTATTCTCAATCCATTTCTGTCTCAGTTCCTCTGTTCCTCCATCTGCCGACAAGAAACCAAGCTCTGGGGCTCTCACACACAAGGGCTGGGCAAAAAAAAAAAAAAAAACTAGACCTGCTGACGACCTATTTCCCATAATGCATTACACCTCTGGGAGTTTATGGTGTTATGACAGGACTCATATCACGCACACACACTGACGTTTCTGATCTATATACAGCACACTTACAATGTGCACACACTCACTGCCATGTTTATTATTTGTATGTGTTTGTATATATAAAGTGTCCCCTTATAGTCACCAATGTGGCACCAGGATAGCAGTGTGTGGGGAAGGTACCTTGCTTGAGGGCACCTCAGTGGTGCCACTAGCAGTCCTGGGATTCAAACCTACAGATCACAGGGGCAACTCTCTAACCACTAGACCACCAGATATAGGCTACAGTATATCAAAGCAAAATAGAGCTATCTCATATCACTGAAACCCTCCCAGTCATACACAAGCCTATATATATGGCACAGAAGTTTGTGTTAAGCTTTTTTTCCCCTTCTGCACAGCCTTCCACAGCACACTGGTGTGTAAACATAGGCTTGTGAATTACTGGAAGGGTGATATGAGATGAGTTGTCTTGTGTTAAGCGTTTTTCCCCCCACACATCCTACCACAGTGAACAAACTCACATTTACAGTACGCACACACAAGACCAGTCAAAGTCAGAGTCAAAGTGAACTTTATTGTCATTTCACCATATACAAGTATACAGGCAAACGAAATGGTGAGAGCTCTGGATCAGCAGTGTATATACAAATACTTAGAAGAAATAAGATTTAGAAATAAAAAAATTAGAAATAATATAGACAGACACAAAATCAATAATAGAACATTCAGAGTACAATAGAAAGTTGAATGGCACATGAACTTCAATGGCCTTTGTGTCAAAACTGACCAATATAAGAGTATGACTGTGTATGACTGGAGGGGTATTGGTGATGTGAGATAGCTCTGTCTTGTTTCATTAGTTAAAAAATAAATAAATAAACCCAGTGTTTCTCAGGTTGCCTAATAGCCTGTTTGACTGCATATGTTCCACAGCAACAGGTTCTTTGATTTGCATACAAACTGGTACAACTGGAGTGAAGTATCTTGAGTGGGCTCGTTTGATGGAAGTTGTGATTTAAACAAAACCACACACTTTTTAGAATATTCTGGCTGCAGTTTGATCTGTCAGGGACTGATCTGAGGCCTGATTAGACATATGGTCCAAATAAATGAGCAGTCTATAAGCTTGAGCTAAAGATTGACAGAATGATTCTAGCTAGAGTACAATAATAGACCTTTCAGAGTACAATAGAAAGTTGAATGGCACATGAACTTCAATGGCCTATGTGTCACAGCAACCAAAACTGACCAATATAAGAGTATGACTGTGTATGACTGGAGGGGTATTGGTGATGTGAGATAGCTCTGTTTTGTTTCATTTGTTAAAAAAATAAATAAATAAACCCAGTGTTTCCCAGGTTGCCCAATAGCCATTTTGACTGCATATGTTCCACAGCAACAGGTTCTTTGATTTGCATACAAACTGGTGCAACTGGAGTAAAGTATCTTGAGTGGGCTCCTTTGATGGAAGTTGTGATTTAAACAAAACCACACACTTTTTAGAATATTCTGGCTGCAGTTTGATCTGTCAGGGACTGATCTGAGGCCTGATTAGACATATGGTCCAAATAAATGAGCAGTCTATAAGCTTGAGCTAAAGACTGACAGAATGATTCTAGCTAGAGAAAAAAGTCTACTACTCTCCAACCCCGATAAAGCAAAGAGGCTGAAGTGCTTGCCAAAATGGGTAATGGACCCAAACTGAACAAAGTTTTTGTAGACAAGGGGCACTTCCCATGCCAAAAAGGGCACCATGGCCAGTGGTGTTTGAGAACGTAAAGTACCCCCCACTGCTGTAACAGAGTGATATGGTGTATGTGACTAAATGACATTAGCATATGACCTGTCAAAACAGCCACAAGCAAAGCCTTAATAAGGAGTAGCCATAAACCCAGACTCAAGTGAAAATATCTAAAAGAACAGTGCAGCATAATTTAAAGAACTGCTGTGGGGCTGTTTAGTACATCCAGCATGTCAGCATGGTTATTATTATTATTATAAAAAGTCTTCTATTATATTTGAAGGTAATGAAATTGCTGTGTACTTGAATGGTAATAGTTAATTGCCTTAGTATCTAGGCCTCAATCTGGTTAAAGTGATGACTTGTACATTAATTTACTGTTTTTAAAATTTTTGGCCTGGATGCAGAAACAAATCTTCCTGAGGAATTTGGGTTGTTTATCAAGCTGTGAACTTACAGAAATGTCATCCGTGCCCTGTTAAAGCTCGAGACTGTAACAGGATGATTGGTATATGTTATTAAATGACATTAGCATTTGAACAAGCAGACCCACAATAACAAGAGTTTAAAAAGTTTTGAACCCAGGCTCAGGTAAAAAAGATCTAAATGTACCTTTAGAAAAGCACATTACCAGTTCAAAAAAAAAGCTTAAACAGGACTTCCAGACTCAATTATGTGACCACCTTATGAGGAAACCGAAAACATAGTTTTTTTTATGAGGGTATACGATAAAAATGTGCCTGAGTAATCCCAGTCATGTCCAAAGGGGGAGACAGGCACGTGTCCTGGCGAGTTAGAACGACGTCCAGGCTCCGAAGAAGAGTCGTTTATCCGCGCATGCGCAGCAAAGCTACTTCCTTTTCGACCTCCCTAGCGAAAGAGACAAGATGGGCCACCAGCAGCTCTACTGGAGTCACCCACGAAAATTCGGCCAGGGATCCCGATCCTGGTCAGTAATGCCGCCTTTGCGGTTGTGTTAGGACCTGTTCTTAAGCACCTTGAGGATTCCGCTGTGCGTTTTGTGGTTAAGTGTATTTTTAGACGAGAAGCCTCCAGACCGCATGGATGTAGAGCCCAAACGAACATGGCGGTCCTGAGAGCTTTAGCCCGGGATACCACAGCTAGCTGCACAACAAAGCTGAAACTCATATTTACGAGAACAAAGTGCTAACCCAATGAATAGTTTAGATGTATTAAATGTTTGTGTTTTGCCGCCTTGATGAGTTAATTTTTTTGAGTTGAATTTTTCTATTTAACCTGTTGGTTCACGCCCGGGTTGGTCTCGGAGATGGATGCGAGCAACCGCCGCTTCTTTACCTGTGTTTTAAAAAAACTGAAAAACAAAAATGAGTTTCTAAAAAAAAAAAAAACAATTTCAATACAAGTCCAGAGAATTGTGGTAATATATGTACCAGAAAATGAACGTGGCTAAACGTCTGTAATACGTGATTAAACACATCTTTGTGTGGATATCTATCTAATTTATATTTTCATTTATGTTACAGGTATCTAACCATTATCTTTGTAATATTTGTATTGTGTACTTATTTTTTACTGTTACTGTATAGTTTTTATTCTATAGGTTTCCCTGCTTCTACTTTGTTCTTTTTCTGTCCATTTTGCAATTTCATCAATGCACGTTTCCCACCTGTGGGACTAATTAAGGGTTATCTCTTGCAGTAACTGGCCCACAGTTGTGGATATGTTAATTGTGTCCATAGTTAATTCTTATTTATTACCTCTACAGCCGTGTATGCTCGAACAGACATGGTCTGATCCGCAAATATGGACTCAATATGTGCCGCCAGTGCTTCAGACAGTATGCAAAAGACATCGGCTTTGTGAAGGCAAGTAATTCCTTTGTTTCTTTTGTGGGATGCTCTTGACCTGTCAGTCAGTTCTCATTTGGGAAATGGTGTGTAAAAACAGTAAGTTTGGATTTGAATTGGTCTTTCAGGAGTTTTATTTTTCTAATCTCTTTTTTAATTGTTTACAGCTGGATTAGGAGTGTGCATTTCTGAGCTTCGGCCATGTGGAAACAACATCCTCCTGGGCAACCAAGATGAAGTCATTTTTGAATTACCAATAAATGTTTTTCTCTGGTTAAAACTGTTGTCGTTTTTTGTAACCAAAAATGTAATATATTAAAATTGAAATAATTACATTTTTTTTTTATCTGAATGGCTTCGTTAATTGGCTTCAGGGTTTAATCCAGTTAGTGATGGCATGTATATCAGTTTACCGCAATGTTTTTGGCTGGGTGCACATTTAATCCAAAAACAAGTCTTTGGTGATTTGATGCCGCTTGCACTTCCTGAGGAATTTGAGTTGATTATCTGCTATAAGCTTGTCAATAGAAGTGTCATCTGCCTCTGTGCCCTGTTTTTCTAGGTAATTTATTAACCTGGCATTGACCTCGGGCACATAACTAAGAGAGCAGCATGCTTCTGGGCAAATCAGTTTTGCTTATAATTACTTTTTTCCATCTTGGAATAATGACTATTATTCATGTTCAGCTAAAAGGCAGGATTAATTAAAATGTGATTTATGAGTGTCTCTCTGTAATTGGCTAAATATATTTCCCTGAGTTTTTACCTGGCATATCCAGAATATGTAGCTGCAGCCTTATTTGAAAACATTTCACACATGCCGTCTTAGCTGGATTGGTTAATACAATTCAAGATACACTTAACCTGGACAGTTTGGTGCTGATACAGCAATGTCTGCTATTAAAGTGCAGAAAATAACCCCAAGGTGAAGTGGGCTCTTGTAGTAATGTGTGAATACACCACAACACTGTGTACAATGTTGATTTTTTTTTCTCCGCATTTAACCCATTCATAGAGTGCAGCACTGGGTTCCTACCAATGAGGGGTGCCTGGTGAGGATGGTTGCTTGCTCAAAGGAAACATATTTGGTGATGCAACCTTCTGATTGTAGGGGGCAACTAACCATTAGGATACCAGCCACCCAAGGCAAATAACAGTGCACTTCACAGGATATGATAAACGCAAAACGAAGAAAATATGTGTCTTTTGCTCTTGGATACACTATTACAAAACTGCAGAAATAATTTGTAATACTAAATATTTAAAAATGTGCACTATGTAAGTTTTTGTGAAACGAATCAGAAGCACCATGAGTTAAATATACATAGCAGGTGAATATTAAAATATAAAAGAGCTATAGCAGAAGGGTAAGAACATATTTATCTTTACAGTCTTTAGAACTAAAGGAGCATTGCTGCGGCTGGCTGTGGTGGGAAGGGGCCTCCTCTTGCAGGGGAGCGTCTGTGGACTGGAAATCTCATTTAACCATTTTTATTCTTATCTCATGGCTTTTCAAACATCATTACATTTTGTCTATCGTAACTATTTTTTACCCCAGTGGGGGTAAAATCCTGACCCTCTTGATTTTCCTTGGTGTACATGAACTACATTTTAAGAACTATGATTTGTGGGCATGGGTTAAGTCTAGGTTTAAACTAATCTGAGGTGTTAATAGTGTTTGCAATTATACATAATCACCTAGTTAATCTAGACTGAGGCATCATCTGAGACACTGGCCCTGGAAAAAACTGCGTTATGATGATGTTCTCCAGAAGCCATGTGACTCAAATGCAGGACTGAGGAGGAGAAGAATAGCTGGTTCAGTGTGCTTCTTTAACAAATGCATTATCGATGTCTGGAATATGTAAATACATGCTAAAGTAACTGATTTAGGCCTAAAATTAGCTTTCTTTGTGGAATTAGCAAACATGTATTGTTTAATTCACTTTCCCACATGGATGCAAGCCTCCATGTGGCGCAATTAATTTGAATAATAATAAATAAAATAAAATAAAGCCATAAAATCATTTTGAAAAGTTTCCATATCCTATAGTATAGGGTTATGAGCCAGATTCCCAGACATAGATTCATTCATCTTGGGCTATTTTGCACTGGTAATGGTGCAGCCAGGTTGCAGAAACTGGCCCGAATTGTTTTACACCTCATTTTAGGACAGTAAAATTATTTCATGCTCATAGAGTCTTCATTTGTGATAAATTTAATATACAATATAGATGATATTTAAAGTCAGTGTCCTTGGGACAGGTTTACCTGAGAGGAATTAGGCCTAGTCATTGACGTTTTCTTCAAATTAATCATTTCCATTCAAAATCCTTTGTAGTCCACACCTGCCCATGGTCTCTTTAGAAAGCCTTGGTTTGAAAAAATTATAGAACTGATTATTGTGCATTGAAAGCATTTTCCTGTGGGATAAATAACGTTTACTGGTTCTGATTCTGATTCTAAATGCACTAACATGAAATGTCCCCATTGTTGGATACAAATGCACACAAATGTCTGTTGCATTTAATTATGTGTGGTCAATGTGGCCAAAGGTTACATTTCTCTTGAAAGTGTTACTATACCCAGGGGCGTCGTAGTTGGGGGGAAAAGTGGGACTAAATAACCAGGGCCCCAAGTGGGGGGAGGGCCCCTGAGGAGTGAAATTTTATTTTCCTTGAAATATAATTTTAAGATCACAGTGAATGTTGTTAACT
>JBBPCW010000154.1:5338712-5349931 GCA_037974425.1 Phenacogrammus interruptus
GTGCACGAACAGATCAATGACTTACTGCTTGTTTTCTTCTCCTTCTTTGATTTTCTATGCTGACTGACTTGTTGCACTTGGGGACATTTCCACGCCCCGAAACGTGACGCTGAACAAAACGAACTGATTGGTTGTTTGACATGTCGGTCAAACGGCCTTATGGGCAGGCCTTGGCCAAAGAAATGTGCTATGAATTCCAGACCTTCAGCTGTCAGTCTGAAGGTCTGGCTACGCGAGACTATGCTTTGAGTGATTGGGAGAGGAAAGGCCATCCTAAAAACTATTTCAGCTCTCTTGGAGCATAAATGGTTTTAACAGCATCAAAATGTTTATCTGTGTTCAGTGTTATTCTTCCATAGCTTATCCAGAATAATGCTATAATTATGTTAACGCACCATAAAGGGACATTAGCTCGTTACATCAAAGGTATTACTTGAATAAGTAGTAAAACCTGCTTGACTCGATTTGACTTTTAAAGTGATTTCACACTAGTACTATTTCTTTTAAAAATAAAAAAGAAACTGTGCAGTTAATAATGGCTCATTTTTCAAGTGTATGTTATCTAACTAGCATGAACTGATAATGAAGAAAGAAAATCAGACAAGTAGTATGTAATTTTTCAAACAAAACTACTTTGTGTGTGTGTGAGAAATAGAAAAATTAAATTATACACTTGTGGTCAGAACTAAATGTTGTATGAGTAATAAAGGGAAAGGGAAACGCCTCTTAAATTGAAAACACCACCTTCCATTACTGGGAAGTGGTGTTTTCAAATTATATGAAAAAATGTCAAAATATAGATACATGGTTTTGTTCTTACAGTGACATTATATAGAACAGTGAACAGCAAATAAGACTTATGCAGACAAGTACTTTGATGCAAAATAGAGCTTTATTTGGGTCTGGCTAGACAGCCTTTTAGAATATTTTTTCAAAAATATGCAGCCTTCTGTATTTAATGCAGCCTGTTCTGACTAAAAACTGGTTTCATTTACATTTATTTGAATGGTTTAATCATTAAAGCACTTACGTTTGGCCTAAATTGAATTGCAACCAGCATATAGTGTACCTCATACACACGTTTATATCGCGTTTAGTTAACTGAAACAAATTTCACGAGTTTAATTCATTTTGTAGCCTTGACTTGACATCAGCTGGTCAGGTTTCTCTCATTGCAGTTGCTTTTACATAACTGATCAAATTGACATGACTGGAATGAAGGAAGTCTCAGTCAGGCTGAACACTGTATTTACGAACACGCTGAAGAAATTAGTAATTTTGTATTCATGCTCACAGTACAGCGTAGCATCGCAGAAAGAAACGACCCGAGAGAAAAAGGCAATGGCTCAAGGCTTTAGTGTAAGCAGAATTAAATATGAAGAGTTCACAAAAAGCAAGAAACCAAGGCCTCAGTTTCCATAGATGTTAAACATCCATGTAGATGCCAACCATGTGTCACTATAAAGACCGAGCTCAGAGTAGCGTTGCTATGGAAAATGCCAGACACTTTTCCGAGACATTAAGAAAATGCAAAGAAACATTTTCAGGGGAACTTTTAAATGAATTTAAATAAAGCAGGCACATGACCATGGCTAGATCCATCATAAATATCACAGAAGAAAATGTGAGATCCTGGGCTCTGCATTATTTCTTCAGTCCTACAATCATTGCTTAGCAACTGCTGGTTTTACTTCAGTCAAGACTGTGATTTAACAGTTCTAAAGTTTCCTATGGACATGTTTTAAGTTGAAAGCTCTTGATAGAGTGCTACAGCTGTTAAAATTGGTTGGGTTTAAGTGAAGCTTGTGTTCTTGCTGATGTGCATATCCTGGGCAGTTCTGTCTAGACATTTTCATTAAAATGCATTAACGTCTCTATTTAAACTTGTCACTGAGTTGAATTATGCCAGTGATTTGGAATGAGCCACTGCACATTAAGTAAAGTGATCATTTTGTCATTTGTGAATACACCACAGCACGCAAAGTGAACAGCAGCCAAGAACACAGCATCCGGGGAGCAGTCTGTGGGGATGGTACCTTGCTCAGGGGTACCTTAGTAGTGCTAAGAACAGGCCTGGGATTCAAACCCATGACCTGATTGCAGGGCCAACTCCCTAACCACTAACCACAAATGCAGATTAATGCATTTAAAGAAGAACATGTACTTCATGGTAGAAAACATCACAGTGTATATCATAGCTTGTATATAGCACTTGCCTGTTCAAAATGCATACACTTAAAGCCACTAACTTATGGTATATGGCCACACAAAGTAAGGGCATGGAAGAGGAATGCAGGGCTTTTGGCACCATTTAGGACGAGCTCAAGGTCTTGTTATTGTTTGGTACCACTACAAGTTAGAAGCACTGAAATGATAACTCTGCTTTCAGCAATAGGTCATAACCTGATGGCAAAATGAAAGTCAGGCACAGTGTGACTGGAATCCTGAAAGAAAAAAAAAAGCCTAAGTGCCCTGTCCTTTTCTTCACAGGCCTGCCTGAAAACTTACACTGAAGTGAAGGATGAAGTCTGGCCACAGTTCATCTTTATAATGTTACCAGTCACTATAGTTTAATGAAGCAACCGTCTTATCAGCTTCTCAGCCAATATTCTTAGTGTTCATCCTTCCGTGAGTGCTCACCAACAACAGTACAGTCATAACACAAACCAGAAAGAGAAAGGTATTGTGACACACCTGTTTTTCAGAGTTAGGGCAAGGACCCTTACTTCCAGTGAAGGACTATCTTAGTGCTTCAGCATACTAAGAGATTCTGGAAAACATCATGCTTCCAAATTTATGGACAAAGTTTATGGAAGAACCTTTTCCAATCCTGTGTGACTGTGTTCCAGTGCACAAAGCAAGGTTGGATGAGGTTGAGGTTGTATTTGAATGCATTCGTTTTGGTGTAATGGTCAAGTGTCTTGACAGATTCATAGATTTTGTATTGTGATATAATGAAGATAGTTACTTACCCAGCTAGTTGTGGTGTATTCACAAAAAGTGGCATCTTAATTTGATAACCAGATACTGACTGGTTTTCTGACCCTTTCTAGTGAAAACACTTTTATATCTGCTCAAGTGTACTAGTCTGGAAGGAAGTCTACTTTTCCTCTGTTGCTTTTAAGCTATTAAGCTATTAACATTTTGTATGCTGTTTAATTTTATTCAAATGTGTAGGTTTCCTTTACTAGTTAGCTGTTTCTCATTCAAGTTGTAGCATTTTATTTTATTCCAAAATCTAGTGGTGGACATAGATTATTTTTCTTAAAATCTAGATTAACCTCACTGTAATCTTGGAATTAATGTAGATTAATCTAGATTAAAATGGTTCATTTGAATTCTCCCGAAGGCATTCGGAATATGTTTGCTACCCAAATAATGACTAAAAGCAAGTCTTTGAGAACGGGTTTCTCAACTCCTACAGTAAACTAATTCCGCATTGCACAAGGTGCAAACAACCTTAGTCTTGTCGAGGTTTCCATTGGGAAGCTTCTTAAAAAAAATTTTCCCTGAAGAAAAACCGGAGGCTTCATAGCTGCATCCATGTTAGTACGTCACATTTGATGTGGTAATTTCACAGCATGGGCGTTGTTAGGTCGTTAGGTAAATTATCCCAAGCCACACTAAATATATATAGTCATTAATCTACTATTTTTATATATCCAAACGTTTCATACAAGATATCACTGAGTGCAGATACACACTTTACAAATAGAAACAAGACTTAACAAGACGTAATTAAAACTAATAATACTATCTATCATTATTTAATTAAAATGATGTAGTGGCTGTTGAAGCTGCTGGAGGTAGCAGGCGGGCATTAGGACCCAGGCGAAGCTGCACATTGCTGCTTGTTAGCGACTAGCAACTGGAGCCCGTTTAGTAATAGTATAGACCCAGCTCCCAACCCAACTTTGTGAATAGATTAATGACGATATTTTTTTTTACGCCCGATAAGAGTCTCACATTAACGCAACACGTTAACGCCAATAACAGCCCACCACTACCAAAACATTTCTAAAAAGAAACCAAAAGAGCCTAACAAGCTTCTGTTTCAGTGCTTATAGGCACTGGGTTTTCCACCTCAGTTGTACCGGGACCTCAGAATCTGAATTTTTGCCTTGTTCCTTGATTTTAATGAGGTAAAAGTACTATAAATTTATGGGCTTAGGCTCCTCTGCCCTCCTCAACATATGATTTAAAGTTAATGTTAAACTTTACTGTCAGTGCAGTGGGCTTAAGGAGGGGCACATTTCTGTTTTTGCCTAGGGCCCTAAAAACATTAAATCTCTCCCTTCTCCCTGTCCACCTGCCAGCATGCATCCTCATTACTCAGGAGCATTGCATTTGACAGACTGTACGTAAGCTAAAAATGCCACTTGTGTCCCATTAAAAAAGTAGATTGTGGTATTACTGGCTAAAACTATTCTCCTGTTTTTTCCCCCCCAGAGTAACAGGAGATATTTGAATTTATTAAAATAATGGCAGGCAGCAGCAGAGGTTGAATTATCTCAATTGAATGAGATGATGTAACAGAGATACTGCATCAGGTGCATACTATTTTTAGCACTTAAGGATCAGTCTGCACATCAACAGTTCTACCAAGCACATAGCAGCATGATGGAAAAACATATTGTGTGGCTATGTCAACTGTGCTGAAAAAGGTGCAAAAACAATGCCGACTTGAAGAATGAATGAAAGAATGAATAAACAAACAACAAACAGCCGTGCACGCACTACTCAGTTAATTAAATGTCATTAGCTGTGATAGTCTATCAGGCAAAGCTAATTATCAAGCATAGGTAATGGCTTCGATGAAATGTAAACCTTCATCATCTTCCCGCCATGAGCTGCAGGGATTAGCCAAGCGGGAGAGCCCAGAGCAAAACGCAGGCAAGACGCGCAGGAGTCGGCTACTAGGTGAGGTGGAGTGAACACATAGAGGGGAAAAAAAAAAACAAAACACAGCGCACAGTCTTGCGATAATGCTTTCACATCACTGTGGATGACATACGAATTCCATAGGAGCTTATCAACTCCTGTCAGGGTGCATCAGCATCTGTCATGTCTGGAACCAAGGAGCCTCACCTCGTCATCTGCGCCTGCCCTCCAGCTATCGCTCAGCCAAGTGCAAAGTGCCCAAACAAACAGGTGCAACCATGAAAAAAAGAGGAAAAAACAGAAGGAAAGAAAGAAGGAAAAGCACTCAGACCTCTATCACCCACGCTTTACTAAAACCCTGTATGATCCGGTCATCATTTTTGCAACCTAGAGAGGCCAGGAGTTTGGACTTTTCTGATCCAAAGTTGGTTAAAAGTGAAAACCTCATTTTCATTAAGAAAACCTACAATGTTCCCAGAGTGTACCACTGGTCAAAGTCCTCCTCAGAAGCGTGCCTACTATCAAATTCAGCTTTAAGTGCCATGTGCCATCTGTGTGTGCAGTTCTCAGAGGATGCCATTGTTCATTTTCTTATTGGCCTGAAAAGATGAAAAGATGGCAGGGTCCCTCTTCCTCATCATCAGCATGTCTGCTGTTGGAATAGTCTCTCTCTATCGTCTGCCGTTTGATGCTCTTCTCTCTCTAACACTTGATGTTCTCCCTTTGTCTAGAACTTGGTGTTCTCATCTGTGACCTATAGTTCAAAACCATGCAGCAGGAAGCTTCATACATCTCAAGAGGCAAGTGCACACCTTGGGTGTGTGGGATAGGATGTTAAACATCCACTACGCCCCAAAGTTCTGGATAAACCATATTAATATGAAAAACTTTGGTCCACAGGTCTGTATTTATGGTCTGGCTTATACAGTGGTTTAAAGAAGATTACAAATACAGTATTGCAACATTACTATGGTTGAAACTGTAGTCCCTACCACAGGTGCCCCCTTTTTCACAGTAGCCATAAAATGCAATTTCAGTCTCTTTTGGAGGTCCTTTGATAATGTTAATGAAACACCTGGCACAAATCATGGAATCATCACACTTAGAGGATATATATATATTTTTTTTTACTTCACAGCAAACAAACAAATCACAGATATGACACAAAACCTTTTATTCAGTATCAGTTGGGCTTTGTGAATCATACTTCAAACAAATAACATTGTAATTAATTTCTTTTCAGATAAATTAGAAGAAAAAAAAATCTAAGCAGAGGGAAATGTCCTGAAGTCACCTTATACTTTTAGTTTTTAAATCAAATGTCAGCACATCAGAATGTAGTTAAGAGTGCTGCAAGACCTTGATGAGCTGTTGAACTCAAAGGAAATGTGGCCCCAAAAAGAGAGTTGTGAATTGAAACCATGAAAGGGATGATCAAACTCCTTAAAGAAGGAACTAAAATGGCTGTTTCTATCAGCTGTGGCTAATATATAGGGCACATATATAGAAAAGTGAGAAGGTTGTAAATAGAAAACAGATGGGTAGACCAGGTAAGATGTCAAAGTATCAAGATAGAAAATTCAAAGCAATAGCAAAGCCCTGGAAATAGAAAATGTACAACAAAAAAAAAAAAGAAAAATGAGTGTGAACAGGAGTGTTTGTGAAAGAACTGTAAAAAAAAGGGTTTTCCTTTGGTTTTTTTACACACAGAATACGAAGGAAAACCAGCACTAACACCTAAGCAGAATTCAGTGGGCTAAGAAGCCATGAATTATACACATTTTAATTAGTAATGGCCATTTGTTTGCCGAGTGCAGTTCTGAAAAATCAATAAATAAAATAAGCATGTACAGAAGTTTGGGTATCTTCTCAGTCAGTCCACGTTGTATTATTTATTATTCGTTTTTGCAAACACTCAGAGCTTATTTGACTCATTAATCCATGTCAGATTTTGACAATTCCAGAGTGTAATAGATATGACCCTCAGGATGTTGTGCTTGTACTCTAAAGCCATGGACTCATCTAAGCGGCTGACTGAGGATTTAAAACTAAGGATAAAATGACCCTTAAAAAGAGAAGAGAGGGCTATAAAAGATCTAAACACTGCTTATCATTTTCATTGTCGGAAATGTCATTAATGAATTAGAGGTCATGGAGAACTGTTGAAGTCGGGACAAAATCCTAAAGACGTAGATAGAAACTCTGTGAAAAGGTGCTCATAGATCAGGGATGTGGTCTGTTATATAAAGCAAAATGTTCCTGTTGGTGCTTGGCAGTCATGCGGGTATCAGTGCCAAGGACTTATAGGAAGAGTTGGTTGCCATAGGAATAGTAATCCACTGGCCCATTGTGCAGTGCTGTTGTGCACTCATCATCTACACAGAAGGACCAGAAGGTTACTTTAACCTTGATCTAATCACAAACATCAGTGTCTGAACTTTACAACACTATGCAAGATGCAATCAAGTCCACTGGTCTACTGCAACAAATACTGAGCTTGAGGAAAAAGGAGAAGCTCTTCAGTAAAAGAACACCGCAGCTGCTGAGCATGAAGGTGGATCTGTTACATTTTAAACGGTGTGGCAGCCAGTATCACATGAAATGCTGTGGGAAAAGAGTGAAGAAATAATTGTACTAAATGTCAACCCACGCTAGAACGTATCCTAGGGGCTAATATTTCACAATCAAAAATGAAATTGAAAGATATAGAATGCATTTGCATTTTTGGCTTAGGGTTAAAAACCAAACTATTAAAAAATCTTACATAATTAAACCATTAAGATGTACAGTGAGGAACATAAGTATTTGAACACCCTGTTATTTTGCAAGTTCTCCCAGTTAGAAATCATGGAGGGGTCTGAAATTCACATTGTAGGTGCATTCCCACTGTGAGACAGAATGTAAAAAAAAAATCGCATTGTATGATTTGTAAAGAATGTATTTGTATTGCACTGCTGCACATAAGTATTTGAACACCTGAGAAAATCAGTGTTAATATTTGGTACAGAAGCCTTTGTTTGCAATTACAGAGGTCCAACATTTCCTGCAGGTTTGCACACACTGCAACAGTGATTTTTGGTCACTCCTCCACACAGATCTCCTCTAGATCTGTCAGGTGGTGAGCAACACAGAGTTTCAACTCCTCCAAAGATTTTTGATTGGATTTAGGTCTGGAGACTGGCTAGGCCACTCCAGAACCTTGATATACTTCTTACGGAGCCACTCCTTGGTTCTCCTTGTTGTGTGCTTCAGGTCATTGTCATGTTGGAAGACCCAGCCAAGACCCTCTTCAGTGTTCTGACTGAGGGAAGGAGGTAGTTGCTCAAAATCTCACAATACATGGCGCCATTCATTCTCTCCCTAATACAGTGCAGTCGTCCTGTCCCCAGTCTTCACAGTAGGGATGGTGTTCTTTAGATGCAACTCCTCCTTCTTTTCCCTCCAAACACAGTGAGTGAAGTTTAGACTAAAAAGTTCTATTTTGGTCTCATCTGACCAAAGCAGACGAACCTTCCATGCAATGCATGGTTTGGAACCATAACAGCATAGTGTTCTACCCACAGCTGGTAGCCTAGTGGTTAGGGCATTCGCTCTGCGACCAGAAAGTCCGGGTTCGATTCCCAAGACCGCTAGGCACAGCTGAGGTACCCTGAGCAAGGTACCGTCCCCACACACTGCTCCCCAGACGCCGTGTTCCTGGCTGCCCCTTGCTTCACTTGGTGAATGGGTTAAATGCAGAGGAAGAATTTCATGCTGTTCACACTGTGTGCAGTGGTGCGTTCACGTATGACAAATGGTCACTTTCATTACTGAAACTGTAGTCCCAGCTCTCTTCATGTCATTGACCAGCTCCTCCCGTGTACTTCTGGGCTGATTCCTCACCTTTCTTTTCAGTGATACCCCACAAGGTGGTGCCCCAGTCAGAGGGAGACTGACAGTCGTTTTTAGCCTCTTCCATTTTCTGACAGTTGCTCCAACAGTTGATCTATTTTCACCACAATGCTTGGCAATAGCCCTTTCCAGCCTTGTGGCAGTCCACAGTTTTGTAGTAGTTGGAGTGTGACTGACTGTGGGGTTCTACCAGGTGTCTTTAAAGAGCTCAGACAGGTGCTACTGATTAGAATTACTAAGTGGAGTAGAGGTGGACTTCTTGAAGGCAGAGTAACAGGTCTTTGAGAGCCAGAATTCTTGCTGATTGCCAGGTGTTCAAATACTTATGTGCAGCAGTGCAATATAAATAAATTCTTTACAAATCATACAAATCATGTGATTTCCTGAATTTTTTTTACATGCTTTCTCTCACAGTGGGAATGCACCTACAATATGAATTTCTAAGTGGGAGAATTGGGTGTTCAAATACTTATGTTCCTCACTGTAAGTCAGTCAAAGTGGTTTAATATGAAATTGATCACTATAGGGAAATGTGAGCTATACACAGTAAAACATTGAATGCCTCCAACAGCTATAGCACAGAACGTTCAAAGAACTGTCTGATGTCTGATTAAATATATGTCTGATGTATTATTTAATGGTAGTTCTTAGAGAAGGTTTTGTCCTGGAACATATTAAAAAAACATTTATGGTAGAGAGGTATTTGCAGGGTGCTTTAAGGCCAGATAGGCTGTATTACCATACCCAATATTAAAAATATTTGCTTCTGCGACCTCTGGTTCCTCTCGACACCATTATAAGAAATCAAAGTCTGTACTTTTTCTGCAGTACACCAATTCACATCAAACCACTCTGAAGGACTCTCAATGATTGGATTATGCAGAAATTTTGAAAACAATAATGCCCAGTAAGAGCCAAGGTTCTTTACAGTCCAGTCTGTGAAAGAGACCTACTTGTTGCCTGAATGGGCTTCTTGAGATGAAGAAGAACATGGTTCTACCTTGAGCTTTTTTTCATTTAAAAGGGCAGTATTTTAAATGTGTCATTACTGACAGAGGATCTGAGGTAGAAGCGCACGGCTGATCCTCCAAGCAGCATGCCGACTGAATCATGAGCATGAATCACCTGAGCATGCATTTCTGCACAAATCGGAGATGTTTCATCCTCTGGAAAAAAAAAGTACAGTACATTACTAAGAAGATTTAGGCTATGTTGACAGTGGAAACCTGACATAATGTTTGGTTTTACAAAACAATATTTGCTCTATATATTCTTTTGCTTGTTTGTCATGAGGCTGCGTTTGTTCCTACAAGAAACAGGCAGGGGAGCTTTTATCACACCAGTGTAATGTTCCCTATAAGACTGCATGGCTGCACCTCACACCAGCTAACTAATTAATTGGCTTGTATGTTAGTGTGTGTTCAAGCATTCATGGGTGATAAGAGAGGCAGCACACAAGCCTAAGTGTGTCTGTGCTCCCCAGGCAAACCTACAAATAGATACTCTGACATTCCGCCGGCTTTTTTTTAATTCATAAATGTCACGGGTGATCACTGCGCTACAACGCTAACGGCTTGTTATGGGAATTCAGCAGTGAGGAATACATGTATGCTGCAGAACACGTGTAGCTGAGGTCTGAGGAGACGGATTGCCTAGAGCAGGGGCATCACTGGGGTCAATTTACTGGGGTCGTAACCCTTAATAATTAAATCACCAACACCTATGTAAAAAGTGTTGTTATCAGTTTAGTATTGGAAGCGCTCTTTACATGAGAACTAAATATTAAACTGATTTTTAGAACAAGGAGATAGAAGCGCTGCATGTTTATGGGACAGCTGGTGGTGTAGTGATTAGGGAGTTACCTCTAAGATCAGAAAGTTGTGGTTTCGAATCCCAGGATTGCCAGTGGCACCACTGAGGTACCCTTGCACTAGGTACCGTTGCCACACACTGCTCCCTGGGTGCTGTGTTTCTGGCTGCCCGGACATGGTGAACGGATGGAGGAAGAATTTCACACTGTTCACACTGTGTGCTGGGCTGTGGTGTGTTCGCACATGACTAGAAGGGCCACTTAATTTTATCTTAGTTATTTACCTAATTTTTAGGGGTGTGACGAGATCTCGTGGTCTCGCGAGAACGTGACGATATCCTTGCATTACTAAAAGCTGCGCCGGTGAAGAAAACGGAAAGAAATTCAGTTCGCATTAAAGGGCAAACAAGCCTCTCTCTCTCTCTCTGTATCTCACTCTCTCGCGCGCGCACGCTCTCTCGTTCCTGACTTTTACGGAGCACGCGTCTCTCTATCTTTCTCTGTATCTCTCTCTTTCTCGGTGTCTCTCTGTATCTCCCTCTCTCTCTGTATCTCTCTCTTGACTTCTCCATATTTAAACCTCGGGTTTATCTTTACATTTTCTTTAAGGGTGATGTATTAAACTGTTTAAAATGAA
>JBBPCW010000154.1:5384802-5397141 GCA_037974425.1 Phenacogrammus interruptus
TATATATATATGTGTGTGTGTATATACACATTCATTTCAATCAATTAATCACAGATTAAAAAAAATTAACACTGATTAAATGCATTCTGTAGTCTTCAAACTGGTCTAGTTCTGGCCACTGGTGCTCCGTTATATGAAGGAGACAAAAACACGCATGGCTAGAGCCAGTGAATGAAAAGTTTATGTTTAAAATGGAACGGTTGATCGGGGTGTCGTTGTCTGCAATTCCTGGAATAAGGGATTTTTTTTATCATCCGAGTGCTAAAGTCTAAAATACCACCTCAATGCAAAACATTTAGGAGCAAACCTGGCAGTACTCATTTTAAATTTGTCTGTTGACCTACGTATGAATCATTCAAGCTTCTGACCCAAGTCCTGAACTAGTGAAGAAAGGCGTGATCAGTATACTGGTGGTGCTGAATGCTGAGTGGTTGGAACTCCTTCATCTAGGATGATTGTATCTTTAGGCGCTTTGCAGTTTGCTGCAGTAAAACTTTTGTTCCCATTTCTTTCATTTAATCTACTCAATATGCCAAAGATAAGACAGTTTGACAGGCAGTAAATAGCATTTTGCACCAACACAGTGATTTCGAGTAAAATGAAGGGTGACTCAAGGTTTTTGCATAGTACCTTATAAGACCCTAAGGGAGGGTTTTTGGGGCTGTTCGCTCTGCAAAGTCATTAATTGCTGAAGTTTTGACAAGATTTTGGCAAGGAGACAGAGAAAAAGAACCTGAAACAGACTGAAAGAGCTGATGGATCAGGTCTGAGGTGGGTTTGCAATCAAGAAGAAAACAAGTTGGAGCTGTAAACTGTAAAACTGTAAAAACAGTTCATTTTATTTCATAAATCCTGTTGCTGCTTTTTATGGCTATTATTTATTACTACTCCATGTGTCATTTCACAGTGTATTGTGTATATGGCTGAAATGTGTGGTGGTGATGGCCTAGTGTGTAGGATACTTGCCTCTGGACCAAGAGGTCATGGGTTCAAATCCTACCTTCAGCACCACCACTGGGTTCCTAAGCAAGACCCTTAACCCCAAGTTGCTCCAGGGAGACTGTCACCTGTAGTTAGAGAGTTGCTTTGGATTAAAGCATCTGTTAAATGCTGTAAATGAAATACAGAAGGTTTATATGAGGTAAGGACATAAGTGACCTAACATGTAATGTACTAGTAGGTATGTTTTTCACTCAGTGATTACTTATGTTTGATTTTGCATATGTGAGTATGTTTTTGGCTGAAATATCTTGCCCAATGACTGACATTACATTACAGCTCCAGAGACCAGAGAACTTTAAGAAACAGCACAAAAAGTGAGTGTGAATGAGAGAATAAAACATTACTGCCAGCTCTTTATTACTTGAAGTGAAAGTGACCATTTGTCATACATGAACAAACTACTGCACACAGTGTGAACAGCACGAAATTCAACCTCTGCATTTAACCCATTCACCAAGTGAAGCAGGGGGCAGCCAGGAACACGGCACCCAGGGAGCAGTGCGTGGGGATGTTACCTTGCTCAGGGTACCTCAGCGGCGCCTAGCGGTCTTGGGGATCGAACCCGGACTTTCTGGCCGCAGGGTGCCCTAACCACTAGGCTACCAGCCGCCCCTGCTACTTGCTTTCATCTCTCCTCTATAATTTCAAACAACATGAGCAGCAACATGAGTTGTTGTTTATAAGAGATTAAGGTCAAGTGTTGATTTCTTGTAAATCTCAGTTAAATAAAAAAAGACAAGGCGTTGCTGTACATAGACAAGGAGAGCAGGGAGAGAATGAATCAGAAGGAGACTGACAGAGCTGAAGGAGCAGGCCTGAGGTGGGTTTGCAATCATGAAGAAAACAAGTGGGAGTTGTTTAATCTTTAATTAATACTCAACTCAGGAATACGTTTCACTCGTTATGTCCTCATATGCAAGAAAAATCTGAATATTACTGAAAACAATAATGTTGCTGCAGTCAAGCAACCAGCTGAGAGTGTATTAGTCTGTAACAGTCAATAATATTTAGTTAATGCAGATTAGCCCGAGAGACAGTATTGCTTGACTTCAGGACCAAGCTTCACCTGTGCCCATTCTATGCAGGTGGGTATAAATCAGAATAGAGCAATGCTTAAAACGAACAATAAAGAGAGAGATATTCTGTGTGCCAGGTAGACTAAAAATGACCCCAGACCCCCAAACATAGCTCTCATTGTAAAACCCCTTCCGATAACATATTATCTGTGATCTTGGATTTTGGCTACGACTGTTTCTTGAAAACCACTTAGCATATGATTATTATTTGCTAATTATACCAACTATCATGCAATATATAACTAGCTTCATCACAAAAACTGTACGCGTGGGCAAAAACTAAACACAGATTTGAAATTAGCATGACAAACACTACAAAACCCACATAAACTAATCTCTGATGATTTTGACCTGTTGACCTGTGTAATGAAATCAAATGAAGGCATTATATCACAATTGTCACAGTGGCGCCTGTCAGGGGGTGGGAGAAATTCTGGCGGCAAAGAACAGTCAGTTCTCGATGTGTTGGAAGCTTGAGAAAAGGGCAAGTGAAAGGATCTGAGCAACTTTGATAAGGGACAAATTGTGATGTCTAGATGACTGGGTTGGACATGTCTTCCTGCTATGCAATTCTTTGTACAGACCAAAAGGAGTCCAAGGAAGGACAACTGGTGAACTGGCAACCAGGTCATGGGCGCCCAGAGCGCACTGATGTGTGTGGGGAATGAAGGCTAGCCAGTCTGTTCTGATCCTGCAGAAGTGCTACTGTCGCATAAACTGCTGAAAAAGTTCATGCTGGATCAGACAGAAAGTATCAGAAGTCACAGTGCATCATAGCTCACTGTATATGGAGCTGTGCAGCTGCAGACTGGTCAAATTGCCATGCTAAACTCTGCCTGATGCTGAAAGTACCCACAATGGGTATTGAACAACAAAACTGGACCAGTTTTGTTGCTCATGTGACCTGGTCTGATGTATCACATTTTCTTTTACATGCTAGTCTGATCCATCGAAGTCACACCTTACAGGTTACAGGATTTTGAGGAACAGCTGCAAGTGCCAGATACCACAGCATACCTTTGTATACACATTGATGAATATTGACAAAAGGATATCTTAGGGCTGGGCGATTTGGCCTAAAATCAAAATCTCGGTTAATTGAACAGTTGAACTCTTATGAATATTGAACGATTATTTGTTTATTTGTTATTTTTTTGCCCTCATAGTTCACTGACAAGTCGCTCAGTTGTCTCAGTGTTTAAGCACTTCATGCTCGACATGTCGGCGGAATAACATAACTAGGGGTGGTCATTGATTATTTTTTTTAATCTAGATTAATCTCATTGTAATCTTGGAATTAATCTAGATTAATCTAAATAACAATTTTTATCTAGATTAATCTAAATTAAAACAGCTCATTTGAATTCTGCCGAAGGTCTGAAGCCGCGCCCCCCCATGATCCCCATGCCTATTTTTATAGTGTAAACCATAAATATGCCTCCAAATGTTCTCCCAGATCACTTAAATTTTTTAAACTCAGTTTAATACTTTACCCTTAAAGAAAATGTAAATATAAACCCGAGGTTTAAATACGGAAAAGTCACGAACGAGAGAGAGACAGAGAGAGAGAGAGAGACAGAGAGAAAGAGAGAAAGAGAGTAAATCCACGCTAAAATATCAAGGTGAAAGTCATCATAGCTTGCGTAGTATAGACCCAACTTTGTGAAAAGATTAACGGCAATATTTTTTTAATCGCCTGATAAGAGTCTCACCTTAACGCCGATAATGGCCCAATACAACATAATAACGGAACACGCAGAAGTGTTTTAAAAGGGAAAGTAATCGAAATAATCGACCTGGAAAAATTCGATCCATTATAGGTTCTGAATGTCCATTTCAATTATTTTTCGATTAATCGCCCAGCCCTAGGATATCTCTATTATCATCATTAAATTACCATAATCCCTCAACACTGGTCAGCATTTCCTTTGCAGGCACAGGAGTACACATATATAAATATGCATTCTCTGTTTCTCCAAAACACAGCTGCTTTTTCGGTATATACTGTTGAAATACATGAAAAAATTGCTTATAGTGAAAACTGAATGGCTTGAAATCATCTTAAGTGACTAGCCATTTGCTTGCTAGTTAAGTAACAATCACTTGAAGTTTAATTAATGTGTTTATGGCCTGTTTGTTTGTTACAAAAACAAGAGTGATAGCCATTTAATTTCATAGCTGATTTTTAAAAGGTATATATAAGCACATATTTAGACACAACTGACCCAATAAGTGAAATAGTTTCTCTTGTGTGCAATATTTCTCATAAAATAAATAATAATGCACCAAAAAATGCATGTTGACTGTTTCTGTCAATGTCTGCTGCTACCAGACAACTGAGTGCATTCTATTGTGTCCATTTGCTGCTGTAACAATGCAAATTTTCTACCTGTGGGACTCATAAAAGGATATTTGATCTCCTCCTGTGTAAATAAACATTAGTGCCCTATGTTGCCACTGGCTACATTAATTTTCCTTGTTAGCTTTTGACTGGAAAGAGTAGGTAGTTATGGTAGATATTACTTTGTCCTTTTGAATTAACATGAGCAAATCATCAATTGAAATATAGTAAATTATTAAACTGTATTGCTATTATAGAAAAATAGTAGTAATATGTTTGGAGGGCTCCATTTTGCATTATTCTTAATAGAAAAAGATAGACATATTCTCCTTTTCTGCTTTTCATTCTGTAAGGGTCTGGCTTTAAATGCTGTTTCTGAATATAACTGGCAGAATTTTGTCTGTGTGTTAATGTGTGTGAATGTGTGTGTGTGTGTGTGTGTGTGTGTGTGTGTGTGTGTGCGCGCGTGTCTGTGTGTATGCATGTATGTATGTATAAATGTGAGTATGTATGTATATGTAAAGAGCATCAAATGTCTATGTTTATACTAAAACTGCTGGCAATTGTGCATATACAACTCCACTTGACACTAATGGACATGATCTTCATGATGTCATGTCTGGATCTGGTTCTCAGAGTATTAAAAAGTATAGGGAATGACTGGAATGTCTCATTCTATTATACATTGTTACATCCACACTGTGCCTGGAAGAACTCTCCAGTCTTGCCATCAGCTTAAATATACTATGGCAGGCTCATGCATGTCATCACAAAATCTCACTTGCTATTCCAGAGTTGGAGAGTAAGGTAGGGAACACTACTATTGCATTCGCTGTCTTCAGCTGCTGTGCATGCGGTAGCCATTTCTCCATGCAGTAAGGACACCACTTTATGATTCATGAATATTAAAATATCACGCCATAGTGTATGTAGGGCTCACCCTGCTGAAAATTCAAAAAACAGCATTCATCATTTTATGGCATTCAAGTACTTGGCTCTGGAGCGTGTGAGAGTGCATGTGTACAGAAAACCTGCACAACCTACTGCAGGCAAACGACAATTTACCTGAGCTGTGCAGTTTCAGCATTACTATGCTGATCTCAAGTGTCCATAAATAATGTTGATGTATTATTATCTTCTGCAGCCAACTCAGTTTCCAATTTCCAAAGTCCCACATAACTGCCCTTTAAAATATATACACTAATAGTCAGTTTGAAGTATCTACAAAATACATATTTTATGGAACTGCATAAAATATGATTTTTAAAAAATTTCAAGTAATACATTATAAATGATACTGCAACATGCTGTAAGGAAATTGTCATGGCTCGGCCAGTGGCCGGTAGGGGCCACTGTTTTGATTTTGTTTTGGGGACTTTTGTTTTGGGATTTTGTGCATGTTTTGTTTCTTGTTTCACAGTTTCAGGTGTCTTGTGTTTAGTTTAAGTGATTACGTTTAATGATTGGTTTTCTGTCAGTGTCCTGTGTGTATTTAGGTTCCAATTAGATGGACCTCAGTATCGGTCCATCGCCTCGTTTAGGTGCAAAGCCCTGTTTTCCATGTATCGGCCGTCAAGCCAGGTTTCTGTTTATGTTTTGGTTAAATAAAGTAAACACAGTTATGGATGCCTGCCTGCCTCATTGCTGTAATCACTGGGGTAAATCAGAAATACACAATACACTTGAATGAAAACACTTTTTACTACCAAAGCCCTGGCTGATATATATTTATATTTGATTGCCATATCAAATTTTATTGTGGAAACTGGCTGTGAATTTGATGGTCTTCCATGGCTTCACCTTGACAGCTTGGTACCATTTTTTGACCTGGGAAATATATGCTATGTCTAAATTTTAGAAATAAAAATGTAATTTACCTGCATTATATTTAAATTATAGTTTAAATTGAATTAAATGTATTTTAAATATATACACTCAGTAATATACTTATAACTATTTCAAAGTCTAGTAATTAAATTTAGGTAGCTGAAGTTGTTCAAAGAATGACTTATCCTAAAAGCATTTAGTTTTAATTTTATTATAGTTTAATTACATATTGAACACACAAACTGGTATAGTTCCAAAATACTGAACTATGCATTAAAATTGACAAAAACTAACAACGTTAAAAATATGTCCTGTGCTGCTGGTGGCCTAGTTTTATAGGACATTGCCGCTGCGATCAGAAGGTCATGGGTTTGAATCCCAGGACTGCTAGTGTCACCACTGAGGTACCCCATTTGAGCAAGGTACCCCAAGGTACCCCTCATTGGTGGCAGCCCACTGCTTCACTTGGTGGTTGGGTTAGATACAGAGATAGAATTTTACACTGTTCACACTGTGTGCTGTGGTGTATTCATGTGTGACTATAAGGGGGCACTTGACTTACGGCTAGACATGACACGATACTACTTTTTTATGTCAGATACCGATGCCGATATTGTACATTTGAATATCTGCCGATACAATACAGATCTGATACTTGTGGAGTCTTTTTTTAAACAGAAAACAAAAAATAATGCTTTCAAAAAATGTCGCGATTACATTTTGTTTATCTTCACACAAATACAAAAATCATAACTGTGATATAATAATGGTATAGTAAAAAGTTTGTAAAAACAGCTCAACTCATTTAGTGCAATTTTCACACAAATTTCACACATTTATAGATAAATGTGTAAAAAATGATAAATCAATGTGTGTAAAAAAAAAATAAATAAATACATAAATAAACAAATAAATAAATAAATAAACGTTCCCTTACAAAAAATGCACTCAATCTAAATGTTGCACTTACAAATGGCGACTATAAATGTGGGATTTTAATGTAGCAATTTACAAATGGTGAGATATGCCTATTGGCCACACCCTGTGATTACAATTGGATGTTACTTAGCAGGGCTCTGGACTGTGTGCTGTGATATGCCCTCACCAACATGGAGGATTTGCCTTAAATGATCTTAAATCTAAATGTTAAATATGAAAAATATGTCTCGCACTCTAAATGTGAAACTTCACAGTTAGATAGGGCTCAGTGAGACCTTTCCAATTAGCCCTCATTCGCAAAATGGAGGACGATGGATTTATACCGTTCACCTCAAGCAAAAGTAATGGGACACCCGGGCGAGTTGATCGATATAACTCCAGATCTCCTTGGACTATTATGGCAAATGAGGGGTCTTTGAAAAAGGTCTCATCGAGCCCTATCTAACTTTGAAATTCCACGGAGATTGATGCCGCAAGCTTGTTCCGATGGGGTATAAAGTATTGGGACACGCGGGCAGTCATGGCTTTTCCTTCTATGAGTCTGGCAAGTCTCACACACAACAGAAACTCTTATTACATGATGCATGTTACATGTCCGTATTCTTAAAATTGCACCTTTTCTATTTTTTTGTATTTAATGTTACATGTGTGCACCTGGGGTTTGAGAGTAACGTAATTTCAATTCTCTGTATGTCTGGTACGTATGGCAGATTTGACAATAAAGTTGACTTTGACTTGACTTTGATCTTCTCACGTTATGCACGTCGCAAATCATGTTATGTGCGCTGTAATTATTTTCGGAATTTTTGACGAAAATATCAGATCCACGCATCTCTGCTTAAAACATCAACAAAAAAGAACATTATACAGGTTTTTTTTAAAAAAAGTTCTCCAGCAGGGTAGGGAAGGAAGGGCGATCGAGAATAAAATAGCAACGTTTGGCAAAGACTGAGTGTGATGAAGATAAAACGCAGATGTAGGAATATATCTCAGTCTTTGGAATTATACGAATAACAGTTATGATCGAAAAATACACTCTTAAATCTAATTCTGACTTCTTTGTTACCTGCTCTCTACTGAGCTACTTGAATGCAGAGTCCAATATTTATAGCTCCTGGCAATAAAAATGGCAAACTGCATTATACAGATATGCATCGTATTTTTGTTCTAGGAGATGAGCAGAGATGTACACTAGACCCAGTGTCTCGGGTGTCTTGCTTGTAGCTTACGGTTTCTGAGCAGCACTTGGAGAAGTTAACCAGGCGTTTAGAATGAAATAAAGATTAATGTGCAGGGCAGGAATAAGATGGATCACATTAATGCGTTACTAAGAGTCTTCGTACTGCAGTTTTGGGGCTGACATTGCAGGCTTCCTATTTGATGAGCAATTAGCATACCCTCATCTGAGTTTGTATCATGATGATCCATTCATTTCCGTGATGTAATTATGTGTATAAGGGCCCCTCATTTGGAAAACACTGAAGTCATCAATCTTTTGGGCCCCATTTTTTCCCTTCTCCCCCCATTCAATAATTCACCCCACTGAGAGAACCCTCTGGGATGCCAAACCGCACTTAATTGTCCTCGTTCCAGACGCCTTCTAATTACATGAAGTGCTTTGGATCTTGTAACGAGAGAGGGAAGAAAAAAAAGAGTTGAAGTTCTTCCTCTTGTTCCTCTTTTTCTGCAGAGTGCCCCGCATCCTTCTCCTCGCTCGCATGGAGAGAAATTCCCTCGTCACCTTGCTCTCCAGCAGCTGTGCCCTGGATAAACAAACACGCGTCACTGAGCATCACTCAGTCGGCTGTGCACATTGGCTTGATTAAAAAATCTCCCTATGTGATTGCAGTGGCCTTGATCCTCCAGAGCCTGCTGATAAATGAATAAATAAAAAGGGCTCGTTGAACTAGTAGATGGGTAGGCCGGAGGGATGGGAATGGCTGGGACTGTGTTGTAGCATCCAAACACCATGAAAGATACAGGGGTAGATCAACCTGAAGATGCCGACAGTACATCACCGAGGACGAGTATCAGCACTTCTGTTTTGGGATTTCTCTCAGGGTAACTAATGGGAACATTCTGCTCTTCCATAATGCTGATCACACACCTCACACACTCCGATTTTTGCACCGCTGTTTGGTGCACAGATGTCCCTTGAGCTGATTATGTATAATGATTATTAATAAAAAGAGGACACTCTGTACCTGAGTGACAACGGAGTGTGGAGCTATAGCTACTCCAGGCTCCCCTCTGAATGCATCCCTAAAAATTCTGGTCCTTTAAGAAATGTCCTTCATTTATTTGTTTGATAATCATATAAAACATGATGCTGATACCCTGCCTAAGGAGCTACAATTAATACTTGAGACTCATATTGCTTTTTTTTTTTGTTCATGTGGGTTTATGCACGAAAACCAGTCATCGTTTCTTTTTACATGACAATTTTCCAACGTTTCTTTACACAGAAGCTCCCTCAGAAAACCAGGCTGTTTTTTGTCACTGTGCCTCATAACTGATTTATGTAAATGATCTTTTGTTTTGGTTAGATGCTCAACATTTTACTCCCATGCTTCCATTCAAGTCTTATCCATTTTTTGGCTTAATTTCCATGTATGGGCAGTATAGACTGGAACATTTTGAAATTTTAACACTGTTCACACCCTACCTCATTATCATAAAAAATAATATGGGCTCTTGAAATCCTTAAAGAAACGCTTTTTAAAAAGGATTTGGAGCAATGTCACAGAAAAAGAACGTTTGATTGACAACCTTTCAATAGACGATCTTGTAAATAAGGATTTTTGTAAATAGAAGAGTTAAGAACATTTTTAAAGAATCTCTTCACCTAATTCCATACCAGTTAATATTTTATTGTTCCCCTCCAACTGTATATCTAAGCTAGGAACCATTTAACTACCTTCATTTTATCAAGAATGTAGCAGAAGCACACCTTTTTCTGTACAGAAATTGATACTAGAGGTGCAGGGCCTACAGTACCCTCCATCCCTGTGTGAAAATGGGGCAGATAGAGAGGGAGAGAAAATGTGTTTTGCAATATGCCAGAGCTAGCAGGGGAAGGTGGATAGCCCCAGGGTTTCTCCACCTGACAGAGATGAACAGCAGAGAGCAGAGGAGAAGGGAAGGGAAGAGAAGAGAGGAGAGCAGCTGGACTGGCAGGAGCAAGCTGGCGAGAGAACTTAGACACAATGAACAGATGTTTCCATTGAGCACCCCATGTGAAACTGACTGCACATGATGCCTTACACAAACATTTGCATTGCTGTGATGCTCGCCCAGCCACTGTAGTATTCATTATTTGCTATTCAGTAAATTTTTAAACAGATGTCAGCTGGTCAGAACAATACATTTGAATATAAGTTTTACTACTGCGGCTTAAAAGATGACGAGGAAGAAGATAAGAACGCGTTTGAAACAAAGGCAGCCAGAGCTTATGTAGGAATCGGGGGAACTCAAAGAAGCCGATTCGCCTGAAACTTATCTTTTCTACTGCAGAACCACTTTGTTACGCAAGTATACCACTGTTTTTCCTGCAGGCATTTTCACAATTTCCCCACTGTTTCTTCTTCTACCTGCTTGGCACACAGGCTCCAAGCTGTGTCGCACCAAACAGGCTCTCTGTATTCTCTGTCCTCAGTCAGAAATGGACTGGATACGTCTGTGCACATTATATTCAATAATCTCCCGAAGCAATTCGGCAGAAATGACTGCCGCCGTGTTCTCTGTTCAGCGAGACACACACTCGCTGTTCACAGGGCAGAACGTAATGATGCATGGGAATCAAAGTGGAGGGTTGGTCTTGTCTGAGAACTAGCAGCTGACCACTCTGCACCTGGGACCAGACAGGCACTGAAACTGAGGCCAGCACCTGGCTTCACACTGAGACTAATGGCCAGGTCTTTACAGACATTTATAGCAGATAATAGGCTGTGTTTTTATGGTCTAATTCGCTTTGTGCAGAAAGCAGAGGCCATAGTAGCATGAGCAAGCCTTTTCAGAAGTGACATATTTAATTGAATGTGGAGAGAGATTGTATTTATAATTGTAAAAAAAAAAAAAGATTAACAATTAAAAAAAAAAAAAAACTCCTGCAACTTTGTGTGAAAAAGTGACCCCTTACACTTAATTGGGTAAAACATTGAACTGTGAATAGCTATTGCAAAATTCCAAAAGGCAAAAGAGCACTCGCTTAATTAGCCTTTTTCTGAGAAATATACCGCCGCTGTCCGAAGAAAACCATCTGCGTTTTTTTCTACATCATTTGGACAGAGCAGTCGTTAATACTGTGAAACTTTTTTAATGAATGAACCATTAAAACTGCTCCATAACAACATAGAATGAAACATTCTTTTTATGTTTACTATCTTAGAAGTAAAGTGTGTCCTTTTCCTGTAAACATTGAAAAGATGCTTGCCCTTTTGGGCAGTTATGAAATATATCATTGGGGTATTTTTGCTAATTATTCCAACTTTATTTTAAAATATTCAATGGTATATACTGTAGGATATGTGCACTATATATACAAAAGTATTGGTGTACAGTAAACCCCAGTTTTACACGGATCGGGACTCGCGGATCCAGTCACACGCTTTTTTTTTTAGAACGAAACTGATCGTTTTACGCGGAAATATTCAAACCAACGCAGAACCAGCAAATATTCTCCGCTTTTTTTTTGCTTTTTTCATGCCAATATGTTTGGGGTTTTTTTTTACTCATTTTAATTCTTCTGGCTCCCCCTGCATGACCGTGGGGCTCTCTCTTACACTCTCTCTCTCTCTCTCTCTCTCTCTCTCTCTCTCTCGCGAGCGCGCTCTCTCTAAATCTGTCTGTCGCTCTAGTTCATGACTTTTCCGGAGCCTGTGCCTCTCTTTCTTTCTCTCTCCAAATTTTTCTCTCGCGCGCTCTCTCTCTCTCTCTGTCTCTGCCTCTCTCGTGACTTATCTGTATTTAAACCTCGGGTTTATCTTTACATTTTCGTTAAGGGTAATGTATTAAACTGTTTAAAATGAACTGCATAAAATGTTCTGGGAGCACACCTTGGGGCATATTTAGGGTTTACACTAGTGTTGTTCCGATACCGATACTAGTATCGGAAATGCTGCCGATACCACCAAAAACTCTGGCATCGGTATCGGC
>JBBPCW010000154.1:5486487-5500819 GCA_037974425.1 Phenacogrammus interruptus
TATATATATATTTTTTTTTCATGCACACAACTGCAATATTGATTATTATTTTGTCATATAATAGTAACATTTTAAACAAATCAAGATCCTTTCATATAATATCATGAGGAAGGTTAAGGTGTACTATAGGGCTGTGACGTTAATTCTGTGCATTTGATGAATACAAAATTCAAAAACAGAAATGTCATTTCTGCCATTACCAGGTAATTTACCACTTTTATGAAACTGCACATATAGTTTTGTGAGGTAACCAACATTTGTTTATCAGGCTAAATGCTATTTTTGTCACCAGCAGCATGCAGCTGCCAGCTCTGTACCCTGGACCCTTTGGAGACTCCATTCCTAACTATTTTATCAGTTTGATCATTTTTATTAGCAACTCCAGGTGCAGCCCAAATACGGTTTCTGCTCCTCAGGATTGCTGCCAAGCTCGGATAGTTTTAATATAGTAGAATTATAAAGAAGCATTTCCTTCCATACAGCTTTTCTTACTCTAATTGAATATTCAAATATTCAGTAAACACTAAAATTGAAATGTTCAATAGAAAATTAAAAAATGAAGATATTAAACAGAAATGACAATTAAACTAACCATAGTATCTGTTACAGTAGCCCATTTGCTCATATGCTGTCCAAATGTGAGAGTTGGAGGCCACTTGAAGCCATCCTTTTCTGTTCTTTTGTGTTGTGAACTTTTATTGTGAAATGCCTGAGCACACCAGTCTTGAGTTGTATTATGTGTTTCAGACTGGTGTGTTCAGGGAAAGTGATGTTTAGTTTTGATTGGTTCATGGACTTTTAGGTTTTGTTATCTAGTTTTCCTTCATTTGGACCTCAGTGTCGGTCTGTCATGTTGACTTGTTTTTGTGCTACAGTCTGTCATGTTGGCATTTGGTTTGTGCTCCGTTCTCCTTCGTTCTTGTTTTGAGTTTTGGTTAGGCCCTCGTGCTTGTTTTTGTTATTGTAAATAAAAGAATGAACATGAAAGTCTGCATCTGCGCCTGCCGTCATTGTTGAGAGACGGGGTAACGTGACACCAATAGGGCGTATGAAGACTTGTAAGCAGCACTTCTCATTAAAAAGACACGTCAGTTTGGAATTCTCAATAAGAGTAAAATCTTTTGATATTCTCCTGCATTCATTGTGTGAAAAACCTTAATCCTTGGGATCAACAGCAAGAACATAATGTCATACTTGGTGGTTTAAAAGTTCATACACTCGTAAATATCTTGCACTCTTAAAATTGGTTCCGCAGGTTTCTTTAGCAAAAGCAATGTTGTAATGATCAAAATGGAGCTTGAAAAGCTCTTTGCCTTTTATGGTTAAATGGTTATGATAGAAAACCTCTTGTATATGGTTCTATAAAGAACCATATAAAAATATTCTATATAGTACTAAGAGTTTCGGTATTGTTATGAGCCAAAGAAGACTAGTACGTTTAGTACTATGAGTAATACTTGAGTGTTTTTAGGTACATTTTGGTACGGGTTATACGATAATAATTCAGGCTAACGTACTGGGAGAGGAATAATTTCAGGGTGAGTCACTGGGTTGAGCAAAATACATGTTTTGTATAAATAGAATCTCTTTACTGCAATCTTCACTCTAAAATGACCCTTGTTTTGACCCTTATCATAATGACTGAATACATTTTCAGTCATTATTATTAGGCTTGGCCTTACATGGTTAGTAAAATAGTGCTAGGCTGCAAAAGTGTTGTCCAAGTCCTGAGAGAGAGAGAGGGAGGGAGGGAGAGTGATAGAGGGGGTGCAAAAGATGCTTGTTTGTACCAACATGGCACTTTCTCCACTGCTTGAAATATTAATCCTTTGAGGGTTGTTTTTTCTGCATAAGAAATTCAGGGGGATAATAAATATTTTAACAAAGTTGAAAAAAAACTTTATTTGTGCCATGTGAGGCCTTCACTGAAATCATATATCAGTTAAGTCTAAATTACATCACATGCAACACCATGGGAAGAAGTCCACTCTGAGAGGAATCCATGATAATTACATCCAGGAGGAAGCACTGTCCTTTGCATTGCGTAACATTACTTGAAGATGACAGGATCTTCCAGTCCTTATGAGCTGCAGAGAAGAAAGTACTGTAAGTTCTCACCACTCATTTCCCTTCCGCTGGTTCCTACTGAAGTCAAAGCAACTTCTTCATGAGTCGCTTCAGTCGCTTGACTTCTAAGCTATGCAAATGCATTCGACTGGTGAAACTAAAGCGGCCTTTGTTGCTTTTCAGAGCCTCCTCCGAGTCCTTCATCAATCCCCTTGGATCAAGACCTTCGCATTTCCTACAGTAATGAGAAGTAGAGAGGGAAAGTAAAATTGTTTGCTGTGTTTGAACATTACTGAGTGGTCTACTGGAGCTAGCAGAGCCATTATATAGAATGACTAGTGGTCTTTTGCTTCTGACTAGTGGAAGAGCTGAGCTTTTAAGTCAAAGTCAACTTTATTGTCAAACCTGCCATACATACCAGACATACAGAGAATTGAAATTACGTTCCTCTCAAAGCCCAGGTGCACACATGTAACATTAAATACAAAACATACAAAAGGTGCAGTTTTAAGAATACAAACATGTAACATTAAATACAGAAGGTGCAATTTTAAAAATATACAAACAAATACTATTATACATATGATCTATAATTTAAGAAATGCTTTAAAAATAGGACGTTTACATGGCCATTTACCTTGTTCTGGGCTGTAGATTTTAGTGTGAATTATTGAATGTTGTCTCTGTTTGGTATTGAACTTTACCATAACATGCATTGTGTTATATGAAAGGATCATAGCTTGATTGATAGTGTGATGATTTCTTGGTAGATAATGGAATATAGCACACTGGAGTCCACACGTACCCCTGGCTAGGTGTGGAAATGTAATATTTTGATATAGTTGTGGCATTTTAATATAGATAGCTGCACCAAAAATGTTTCGCATTGTTTTTTTATCTAGAAGTAAAATGTCCTCTTGCAATATTCTGGCAAACTGAGGTATGTAAGAGCTATACCTGCCCACAATTTTGCTGTAAGTGTTACGAGGCTGGCTGCAAGGCCAGCACTCGGAACTCCCTTTAAGCACGGAACAAGAACCAGACCAAGGATCCATGCACAACGTGATTTATTTCAACAAAACAAAACAGAAAATAGCAAATAGGCTCAGTGGCCTCCAGGATACAGAAATAAACTACAAGCAGGACACCGGGGCAGCAGGGGAATTCAGTTGATGGACACATGAGGAAGAACTGAAACACACAGACTTTAAATACAGGGCATAACAAGGGGAAAACACAGAGCAGCTGGGGAGCACGTAAACAGGGGACACGTGACGGGAGAAACATAACAGCAAAGAATGTCAAAATAAGAGCACTCTAAACACAGGACAGAAACAAACAGAACAGGGGATAAAAAACTGAAAAACAGTGGCCACTAGCGGCCACCAGCCGTGACAGTAAGACACAAGTGATAGAAGTGATATAATAATAAAGATGTACATGAACATAATAGCTTTTAATACAGTATCATTTAACAGTTTAAATAAACCCATGTGTTAACAGGTTTCCAGGATAATGTGTTTTCAGAATGTGTTGCATGTAATAATAAGCCAGTTAACCAGTATAACCCAGAGCTGACTGATATATGTAATACAAGGCCAGCTCCCATATGTTTAATGGCTGTAACATCATGAGCTTTTGTGCTTTATGTCAGGTTAATGTTAGCCCATTCTCACAAAACACTTATGGTGTGAAATGTGGGTCCACAGTGAATAGTCAGTTTGGTTTGTCAGAACTGCGTCAGAATCAACATTGATCTTTTCGTCTCAGGTGGTCAGTGCTAACATTGTGCTTCCATTAAAAACTTAAGTCTGATTTCCATATGATTTCCATAACTGCCCTTAAATTTAGGAGAGTACTTAGGGTTGCATACCACCTTGAAAATGTAAAGGATAAAACAATACTGGTCTATTATCGATAATTACAAATGTTTCGGCTTTAAACATGGTTACATTTGATTTGATATATGGACAGAGCTTGCCATTTAGATCAATATCTGAGAACAGAGATACATTTTTTATTAGAAAATACCAGGCTGTTGTGTTCTGTTGTTGCTTGTCTACAGGCTGGCTTATCGCTGTTGTGTGAAATAATGCTTGTGATGCTCCATAGCCCTCGAAATCCAAATGGATCTTTTAACGTGTAAATGAACATATGTTGGAGTCAGTGACATTTCAGGCTTCCTTTGGCCTAGAAGTCATTTGTGTGCAGTGAGCCAGTTCCAGCATTGGCCATTGGCCATACTTGCATTATTACAGCATAACCGTTTAGATAATTCGATGTCATTTGTCCACATATGCCTGTTGTGATTTTTTTTTTCCTTTTCACTGTGATTAATTGCTTCATTGTTGCAGCAAGCTACATGTTACCACAGCTAGGGCCGAGCGCTGGGCCTTCGAAAAGTGCTCTAAAACACAGTGAGACATGTAGGTGGCCTCTCATTAATTAAGGCCCTGTGCCGATGCCATGGGTGAGCGAGTGTTTGGCATGAAGCTCACGCTAACCTTCCGCTGTGCTGCTCTAGCCCACATCCATTCCAAGTGCTGCTCCTGTGTGAAGTGATGTCTGTTGTCATGGTGACAGCATCCACGGCGCACTTTTCACATCCCCAACTTCCCTCTTTTCCTCCACTGTGCATGCCAGGGAATCTCTGAAAAGAATGCGAAGTGATTGCGACCCGAGAGTCCTCATCGCCCCACACAAGCATGGCACAAGAGCATTACAGTCTTGCACAAGAAAAAAAAAGGAAAAAAAAACATCTTCCAGGCAACTCAAAGGGTATACTTTGTTGCAAGCAGTGTTTAAGAGGCTCTGACAAGCAAGGAACAGGGCTGAGGTAAGTGTGTTGACAGTGATGCCTTCAGTAGTCTTAAACTTTCAAAAGCCAGCGATAAACAGCTCAGACGGCGGCACAGCCGCAAACACACCTTTTCTTTTTCCTCTCCTGCTTCATTCTGTCGTTCCATACTTCCTTTTCCTCTCCTCTCCCTCTCTGCTTGGGGAGTCATATGGCACCTCTGCTGACTGCTTAATTTCGCGCAAGAGAGCTACGACGATTCATCTCGCTGTATGTAGGCCATGGTGAGATGATGAGACACAAATTAATGGGTTTTGTGCATGTGTTTCACTGTCCATAGAAGGGGCACATCCAAATAATCATAAGCAGATTGGTCTAAGGGGATGAAAGAGACTCCATTAGTGAACATGCGACAGTGTGATTACATGTGTTATAAAGCTCGCGGATGCTTCCAAGTCCTTTCCAAGTCCATCGAATGTCTGATCCAGCACCTAGACAAAGCATAGTGTAATTGGAACCACTAAGCCTAAATGAAGTGAGCGCTGAAAAAGTTTTCTGAAGAATAAGCTTGTGCTGAGAAGCTCATTTTGTCTCATTCATCTTTTTTTTTAAACCATTTATGTATACAAGGGCTCCTCGAGTTGCTACACAGATCTGTTCCTACAACAGTGATGTAACCTGAATTTTGGTGTACGTCAAAATACACCCTAGACTGAGTCACCGATCCTAGCACAGTTGGCAAATCATAGTCTAGAACATAGAAACACAACTAAGCCACAGAAAACAGAAATGGCTATAAATATACTGTACTTGTACTATTAACAGTCTAAATAGTACAGGAACATGGCAAAGGTAAGCGTACTGGGGACGCCAACTCCCTCTCTCATATGCTGCGGGCTGCGCACTGCATATTCTGCATGTTCTACGTGTTCTTCCGCCGCATGCAACCAAACTAGTTCGCTCGTGTAGTCCATAAGTACGACACAAACAGCATATGCCAAAATATTTTTATGTTTCAATTTCCAAATGGGAGTGAGTGTCATAAACTCGAACGTTGTATGTCCAGACTGTTGTCTCCCGAGGACTGAAAGTCTAGTGAAATGGATTGAGATTTTCTGATTAAAACATTTTAAACACTGCAAAATCCTTAAAAATGTGACAATGATGACTAAAGTGATAATGATGAGTAAACTCTGTGGATTTCAGGCCTAAACATTTAATACCTTTTCTATTTAAGTATGTGAAGAGAAATTTGAAGAGTGTGTACATTTAGACTAGTTAGGCTGAAATGAATTGAACTGGCAGTTTGACAGACTATGTTTGGTGTTTAAGCCTGAAATGGATATTGCAGTGAACTAGCTGGCGGAATATTGGTGCAAAAAATTGTGTTCTAATAGTTTCTTCAAGTCATTCAGCCAAATTCATTTCTCATTTTGGCATTTCACATTCAGATTTCACCTTTCCAAGCCCTTTCACAAGGAACACCAAAGGGCTGGCCAAAATCAATAAGGACATGCCTTAGAATTTTCTCAATGTTGAGATTGGCAATCATCCTTCAAAATAACATTTTTTCAATTTGTATATTGTGCAACTGTTGAACTGTTGTTGGGTAGAGGATGGAACACCTCCTGCTGCGTGCATTCAATATGTTTGAATATTCATAGCAAGCTGTTGGTGCCCATGTAAAGATGCAGTTTGTAAATTTGGAGTCAGCTGGTATCCATTGGTGGTTAGGCATTAGACTGGCAGTGATGGATTGGGAATAGTGAAACAACCTTATTGTTTATGTTTCTCACTGTAATAAGACAAATGTTCATGTCCTCTGAACAGATGCCATTAGAAATAACAGGTCAAAGCTCTGTTAGCAAAAGCCCTTTGTGGACAGATACCCGGACACCCTTCACAGAAAGAGAGTCACTTTCAGAGGATTGGGGGGGATGAGAGATGCATTGTTAGCCTGAAATGCAACCTTTGCACATTATGTGGAATTATCTGTTGCTAATGCATTGTCAATTTCAGCTGTGTAATATCATAATGTTCTGGTTTGTGTAATACATTTGCAGATAATCCTTGATTATGATGCCTGCTGGTGTCCTTTTATTTTGTTCACTGAGATGGAATTCGGTGAGAGAGTAAAAATAGAGAGCCAACCAGAGAAACTGAGTACACCAGCATGTCATGGGGTAATATGTCTATATTGATATTGTCATCACGATCAATTGGGCTTTTCAGAGTACCTTATGAACAGTGTCAGTGGAAGAAAACTACCTGCATGTTTCATTAAAAAAATAGGATGGGCCCCTAAGTGAGGTATTCTAAAGCAGTGGTCCCCAACCTTTATTTCGTCACTGACCGGTTTAATATCAGAAACAATTTTCACGGACCGGCCTTTAAAGAGTGGCAGATAAATATACGTATACGTATTTATACAAATAAATGATACGCATAAAATGGGGATATTTAAAAAATATAAAAATTGGGAATCTTTAAAATATAATAATAAACGTAAATCCAATGTGTAATCGCAGCTTTATTAACAGCATTTTCATAACAACGAGCCGACAACATAACATGGGTAACATCCACGTTTTTCTTTCTGTGCAGCCCGGTACCGGTCCGTGGCCCGGGTGTTGGGGACCATTGTTCCAAAGCAGTGTTAGCTTTACCTGTGAAGGTTCTGTCATTTTGCAAGATTACTAAATAAATCAGTTATTTTAATTCAGTACAAATATACATATCTGTAATATCTGTAGTTTTTTATCCTGTTATATTTTGGAAGCAAATTGCCATAATTCCATGATTGTCTGAGCATCATTGAATTATAGTGTTCCTGTTTGAACCAGCCTTATAGTAGGTTAAGACAACTGATGGTAGTGTCAGCAAGCGTTGATTCATGGCAAAGAAAAAATCTTTAAGATGCACAAAATCTATTTAGATGTTATTTATTTATGGCCTGTGTCAGCCCTGCTATGTTGTCTGTTTTCCATTGGCAATATTTATTAACACTATTATCAGTTTAACAAGAAGCTATGAGATGTTAATGTGTGATTTGTTAAACACACTGCAAGAGCTACAGAGTCTAAACAAGGACAGCAATCAGGCTTGGGCTGGGCTTAAATGGGATACTGGAGAAGGGTGCTTAGGTTTCCCATGGAAACTGCCTCTAAGGTATATATAGGACATAATTTGTAATTGTAAAGTGTTTCTTTTTTAGTTTTCCTGCCTTCAAAGATACAACATTTTCATTATTTCGTTAAGAAAAAATATAATTTATTCTGGATTATTCTGGATGTTGTTTAGAAAGACCCAAGGCTTAAACCGTCTGTAACCGTGCCCAACATTGCCAAGCTTTGTGCAGTAATTTAGACGAACCCCTCGCATTAACATGGGTACGCATTGCCAATTATCCATTGATATTATTGTGGCTACTGGCTAGTAGGCCTAATTATTTTTCGCTTGTAGCTGGCGTAGACATACGACTCATTCTTCCTCTCTCTCTCAGCTAGACGGGCAATTCACCCTCAGGACCACTGACTGATCCACTCTGCTGGACTTTCCGATCCTTCAGTTTTAAATCGATTTTTCCTCTTTTTATTTAAACGTTGTTGGTCGAGTTTCCTCGCCGCCTCTATGTATTCTCTTTGTTCTATGGCTCACGCTGTGCACGACTTTGCTGCAGTGTGTTGATACATCTCTCCTAATTGAATTTGTTAGCCTTTGAGTGTCCTAATAATTATAAATAGCGCTCAGTTATTTTTGTGTATTATTAAACTCGATGCAAATATTTAATGTGGCTGTGGCTCTGTCACTGTGTAGCCTGACCCTCTCCTCACACACAAAAGTTTAGCATATGAGTTCTTTATTGATATAAATAGTGATGAATTGTTTTAATGCACGAGTAGCCTGTAGATTATTAGCAGCCTCTCAAGCTTTGTCCCATTTGTGGCAAAAATGTACCAAGACTGTGTGCTGGTAGTACATACGCAGATATTTGTTTGACATATTAACCATAATGGTGGTGGTGGCGGCCTAGTGGTAGGATACTTGCCTCTGCCGCAAGAGGTTATGGGTTCGAATCCTACCTTCAGCACACCACCACTGGGTCCCTGAGCAAGACCCTTAACCCCAAGTTGCTCCAGGGAGACTGTCCCCTGTAGTTACGTAATGGAAGTCGCTTTGGATAAATGCGTCTGATAAATGCCGTAAATGTAAGTGTAAGAGACCAGGGAGAAACCTGTATTTTACATGCTAACCTATTTACAAACCCTACACATCTAGCTGTTGGAATATTCATTATAAATGTAATTTTTTTCTCTATTACTGCTTACTGTCATGTGTATATAGTCATTGTGTGTGTGTTTGAGACCTTGAAGTGGGTAGTAGTTATATTTACCTGGACTTATGTCAAAATTTTGATGGATTTGTCTTTGTATGATTATTTTCAAATCAAATCCAAAGTCAGCTTATTGTCATTCCTTCTTACTGCAGCCAAGAGGAACAAAATACAACATGGTGCAAAATTGAACCCAGAGCAACCACAGACAACAGAACAGAACAGACAATAAATACAGGCAATAAAGTGTATTTGTAAAACACTATCCAATTAACTGTAAGGTTATATTTTGCCTTTACTCTCGCGTATTTGTGAAGTAATCTATCCATCCATTTACTAAGCCGCTTATCCTAACCAGGGTCGCGCAGGGTGCTGGAGCCTATCCCAGAACTCGCAGGCCGAAAGAAAGAGTAAAAGCCTAGACAGGTCAGAAAGTAATCCACTTTTTAATTATTGACTTCTGTGATAAGTTTACACAAACAGCTAATCCTGTGGAAATCAGCCAGTCCCTTAAGAATTATACCAGACGAATCTAAAGTACCTCTGGAATCTGGAGCACTTAAGATGTCTACCCATATAAAACGTCTTTGCATGATTATATATAGAGTTCTTAGTCTCAGTGACCACATTAAAACTATAAGAAAGTCAGCATTTTGGCACCTAAAGTCAGAGACCTTGTGTTCAAACAAGACAACACACCAGTTCTCAGGCGCTTGCACTGGCTCCCGGTTCAGTACAGCATATTTTCCTGGTTGGGCTCTTAGATCTGCAGGAGCTGCTTAGCTAGTGGTGGGAGAGCTGATACTAAACAAGGTGAAATAGTGTTGAGTCACTAGATCTGCACCAACTGTAGTGTTAAAAAGCAGCTAAAGTCTGCACTATTCTCCTCCAGCTATTGCAGTTTTAGTTTTCTTTTACAGATTTTCTATGTATTCTTTTATTTTGTCAATTACTTTCTTTTACTCTATTCTATTTTTTTTTCTATTATTGTAAAGCACATTGATCTGTGTGTGTATAGTAATGTTCTATATAAATATACTTGACTTGACTTGATTGACATAGAACCATCCGTCCACTTATTCTGACCAGGGTTGTTTGGGGTTGCTGAAGCCTATTTAAGAGGTCACCCTCTCTGATCACCAGTCCATCACAGATCACAGAACATCCTCTATTAAACAAATCTTGATTGAGCAGTTTTGTTTTCACCCTGTTGTTAAAAAAACATTTACATTTTATTCCACCGGCTCCATTCACAAGAGTGTGATTATTAGTAGTCATGAAATGCATCGCCTTTCCTACATTTTTTTGTCATTTTGTCAAGGTTCATTGTTGGGTCTGGGCTTTACACATGCAAGAAATATCAGTGCTATTAATAATTAATAGCACCTTCATTAAAAATGGTCCTTAATTTGGAAGAAATAGCTTCAACTGGATGTAGATAACAACAACATAGCAGTCATGGGGCCCAATGCGTGAGTTTCAGGTGCAAATCAGATGCATTCTGTGTGCATTATACAAATTAGTGCACAAGGCTGAACACACAGTGGCCAGTGTGTTTAAATGCGCTTCTCTCCTTCATGCATATGCATTTGAGGGAGGAGCGTCCATGCAAAACATAGAAGCATCATGCAGAAAGTGGGTGAAGACATTACACATGGAGTTGATTAAATATTCTGCTCCATTTACCAAAGTTCGAGCAACTCAAGGCAGGAGGTTTTGCCTCCGTTTTTTCCAGGCTTTTAAAAGCAGGTGTAAATTTGCATTAGGGTCTCAAAAGGCATTTTCTGGGGAGACTTTCTGAAACAACTGCAGACACAGCAGTAAGACAGTAAGAGGCATGAACCTCAAGCAGCTAAAAGAATAACATTTACCATAAGAATACCACTGTTTAAACTCCGGGGATCAGATACAGTTTACACATGCAGTTTGTGCTATGCTTCAAAACCTCTTTACTTACCCAGAATAGCATTACACTGCTGGAGAATCTCTTTGTCACTGAACTGATTCTGATATTTTACTTTGCCTTTGACTTTAAACCATGCACCTCAGGAAAATACACTATTTGGGCAGGGCTTAGTGCAGTTGGTAAGCTGCAGTTTATTTACTAAACTGAACAATATATATGAATGTTACATGTATATATGCATTGTAAGTACACATGAATCTGGTCCATAATAGAGACCACTGCATTTAAAAAAAAAATCAGTGTATCTATTAGTATGATAACCATTCAATGCCAGTGTCTGTTAAATCCCTACACAAGCACCTGATTCTGCTTCATGAGGGACTGATTAGTGATCACCTGAATCACATCTTATCTAATGAGGAAAAGTATAAAAACGCTGCTGTAATCGACACTCTCCTCTCACACTGAGACCAGTTGGAAGGCAAAACACTACTAGAAGTACATCAAAGGTAATTATTACCATTTTGTTTGAGTGAATAAGAGCTTTGTTTTCTTTAAATTATTCAAGTTTAAAGAAAACATTTATTCTGATGTTTTGTCATTTCCTTTAAAATGATGACAAATTTTTTTTTTTGGAAATTATTGTCAGCAGTTCTTAAAAACTAAGTCAAAGCTGTTCAGTTCATAATTTGCACCTATAAAAAAAAAAACATTTTTGCAGTGGTCTCAGTTCTAACTGACCAAAGCCCCCTAAGAGTAAAGCATCACGAGCAGGTCTAAGTGTTGTGGTTTTATATTTTTGCAGTATTGCGCACCCTTAGCATGGCAGTGTGGCTGACTCTTGTGTGGAGTGGCTGCAGAGGCCGAGGCCTTTCTGTCAAAATGCAGATGAGAGCAGTAGCGACATTTGCCCTCAGCCAGTCCTCTCCTGAAGTCATGAGATGCACCAGGAGACACACGCCGTCTGATATGCCCTCCACTCTCATTGCCTTTTCTCCACAAAGGACTGCCTGCTTTCTCTGTGCATCACTAAAGGTCCCTCCTTCTCTGAAAGGCTCTGAATGTGCCCTATGCTCAGTTCATGTCTGCTTAGCTTACCAGGAATAAGGGCTTCTTCAGGAAGACCCTGGTAGAAGGTCATTATATCATGTCTCTTCAGTACAGCAGTTGTTCTCAACCCTTGTCCTGGAGTAGGTCTACACCTGCCATGGGCATTTCTTCTATAAAACATCCAGGAAAGCCTCTTGTTTTGTGGGGATAAAAAAGTCTTTATTCCTTTAGTTTCATTTATTGTTGTTGTCCACTTTTGTCAGACATTATATAAAATAATTAATTAGGTAATGAATGTAAAATGAATGTTGGTAATTATTGAGACTGGGGAACACAATTGAAAGTGACTGGCCTGCAGTAATGTTCCAGTCCAGTTCCCCTGGTACTGTCTTGTTCCATGTTCACTTTAAGCATCGTGCTAATATATCGACTCTACTCTCTAAAAGTTCTGCCTGTTACATCTCGCAGGCTCATTTTCATTCTGTCTAGCTGTGCAGGTAATCTTTTTTTCTTTTTCTGCATCAGAGTGAAACAAGCAGAAGTTACTCTCTGGATGAATTGGAGTTATTAAACATGCTCTAATGAGCAGGGCATGCCATATAATAGCTGGGAAATTAGAAAAGTTTCAGGTTGTAATTAAAGAGAGATGATATATCTGCATCTGCTACCTGAAAAATGTCCTGAATTTTCTATATTACAGCTTACAGACTAGGGTTTAGGCAAGTGCACTTTTTTGTCCAGATGTTTGAGACTAGAAATTCATACAGTTACACATACATGGGTATTTTATGTCAAAAATACATTTTACAAGTATTTTTATGGATTTGTATTTGTAATTCTCCAAACATTTTCAAGTCAAGTCACTATCAAATTAATTGTCATTTTTTTCTACCATAGTCAAGTGTTGAGTGAGGAAGAATAACATTCAACAGCACCAGACAGACAGACAGTGACTGCCTTCGTAATAAACTACTAATAATATCCACTGAACTACTATATAACCTCTTACAAACGTGTCTTCCTGTGTTGCTAAACTGCTGTGTGCGCTAAGAAGGTCTCTGTACTTTGAATGTTGACTGACATTTTTGACTTTTTTACCATTTACCTTTATTACTGCTTGATTCATTATTTTAACTTTAAATAGTTTATTTGATAATGGGTTTAAGCCACTGTACCCAAAGGGTATTATGTTTGCAGTATATGGGGTGTATCAGGGGTGTATCTATCTATCAGTGGCGGTTTCTATAAGACTACGTGTGAAACAATGTTTCACCAAGAAAAACAATACAAAAAAACTTCACTTTTTTATTTGTTTGAAACAAAAAATGCTCATAAAATTGCTCTCCTATTTTCAGCTCCTCAATAGCATTAGAGTTGTATACGTAAAAGAGTGCCACCCCCAAATGTGGTGAAACTGAGAATTTCAGTGAAACATGTTTCACTAGCGTCCCACTTCATTGTAAACCTCCTCATATCTGGCAGCTCACACATTGGCCACAGTGAACTAACTTATCACAGTAGGGAAGGTAGTTCTCCACTTCAAAATGACTGACAGAACACTGTGGCCAATCACCACCTTTGTTTTCACTTCACTTCTATTTTATGTACTGAGCACTGACCTCGAGTGTGAGACTGAAGATTCATACATAACAAAACGTGTAACATATTATTTACTAGTATTTATTAGCTTGACCACTTGCTTTTTAGCTTGACCGCTTGCTAGCGATCCCCACCACCACCCAGCCGAGCTGGACACTGGTGAAATTCTTGGAAAAAATACCTGCTGGTATGACAGAGTGATTAACAACTTCACCAGGAGGGTAGAATTAATTTTATAAGGTAAAAAAGAGGTTAGAGATGTTTTCTTGGCATTTAGAAATATTGTTAATGATGTACTGTTGAAATATACTTTACTATTATGTGTTTGTAAGATATGCACAAAGAAATACTTTTTATATTTTGTAGTGATTTAACACTAACTAAGAGGAGATTGAGGTGCAGGCCGGGGTTGAAGGGTGGTTTGTTTCACCAAAAATATTAACCAGGAGCCACTGATGTGTGTACATATATATATATATATATTAGGGCTGGGAAGTTAACGCGTTAATTAGATTAATCAATCACAGAAAAAAATAACGCGTTAATATTTTTAACGCAATTAACGCGTATAGACATGTGA
>JBBPCW010000154.1:5505112-5515883 GCA_037974425.1 Phenacogrammus interruptus
AATCTAATGTGAGTGCGGGCCAGAGGGGGAGTGGGGAGGGGGGACAATCGTACTCGGGCCCGGTTCAGGGCAACCGTTCATAGTGTGAGCACACCCTTAATAAAGCTTAACGAAGGATCAGGACTGGACTAGGTTTAATGTAAATCTATTAAAATACACTTTCATTGGCTATGATAATGATCTTTTGGATCAGACCAACACTTTCTTTTTATGGTAACAATAAGAATAACATTAAAGGGTTTATAAAAGATTTATAATAATGCTGTTAATTAGGTTGTAAACAATTTATAAATACTTAATAAGCAGTTATAAAGAAATTATAACAGTTGTCATATATTGATGCAGTCTCACTACTTGCTAGTTGTTTAGCTTATCATGACCCTTTCTCTGGGAGGATGTTAAACTGTCAACTTCAGCAGATATTTGTTAACATGCTCTGACCATTAAAACACAATCAATGTATGACAACTGTTACAACTTGTTTATAACTGCTTATTAATGATTTATAAACTGTCGACAACCTAATTAGCAACCTGATTATAAATCTTTTATAAACCCTTTATAAGGGAAGTCTTATTGTATAGTGGTAACCTTTTTACCTTCTGGAAAGAATGTGTCATGACCTCCTTGCTTTGTGGTGTGACTTTGTTTAAGGTCTTTTCAGGGTCAGGGCTGGGTAGAAGTAGAGGTGCAGTGTTAGCTTTCTGAATTAACCTGGAATGGCAGCTTGGGCGCATTCTGTCACACCTCACACAAACACGCATACGTGTGTGTGAGGAGCGCCTTGGGGCTGGTGGCGACACTCCTCTGTTCTGCTCCTCTGCCTCCCTGATTTAAATAGGACTGGGATTAGCATGTGGACTTAGCTTGCCTCCGTCCACACCTCAGCGTCTCAGTGCGTCTCCCGCAGCTAGCCTAACATTCATTCAGAGAGGCAGGGCAGCCAGGCCACAGAGGACTCGGACAGCACAGTGGACAGAAGTCAAACACACTCACTGTTGTTGACGACAAGCTATTAGTCCTCAGTGCCGTGATTCACTCTGGTGCTAGCCGCTAGTTGCATTTTCATGGCAAAGTCCCTAAGGTGGAACACGTGGTGAAGGTGATAACTCTAAGATGTTAGAAGATCTATGACTGTTCCTGGGTGGAGGGCAGAGAAAGAAGCAAAATTACTTTGTTGTAAGCCTTATATTAAGGTGGGGAAGACGGTTTTTAACCTTCATTGCTCTCCAAGGACTCGTTATTTCCACAGAATGTCGGAAATTTCCATACACCAGACTTTACTCCTTTTAAGAAACGCTAAAAACAGCAATTTATCGACACCATTCTCAGCCCAAGGTGATGATGACAAAAGTTTGGAATCCTATGAATCCTGCTCACTCTGCTTATTTTATGTTTCTTATTTTATTGGGAATATTTGTGCTCAGAGTTGGGTTGAAACTAGTTTACATTCACTTGAATGCACTTCAAGCTAATTGTTGTGCTTAGTTTCATTGTATTGCATTGTTGCTAGCATCTGCACTTCTTTGTGATTGGTCATACCTCTAAATTTGAAGATTTACGATTTTATTTTAGAACAAAAATGCAATAAATTGACAAGAACAGAGCCAAATAAACTTCAGTTCCTATTCTTATAAATGCTGGATGACATAAGAAGTAGTGATGGGGTGTCAACTTCAAAAATAATTGATTCTTCACCTCTGACACATGTGGGAGTCAAGCTGCATCTGGCCAATGTAGCAGCAGTTGTTTACTGAGTTACAAGTGATATCTGGAAAACAGCTCCAGCTCATAACTTTCAGAGCATGATTCATCTGACACAACTTTTTTTTCATATCATATATCAGTGGTTCTCAAAACCTAAGTATAGTGAACATGGATTTCAGTGCTAAGAAATGTTCAGAAAAGTATTTTTACTTTATCATTATTTCACAAAAGTAACAATCCTTGTAACTTGAGTTTGGATTTATGCTACTCTTCACACACCTGACCCTAACATAACTCACAAATGTTATTTTAACAATAATGCTATTGGCATTGACCCATGCCAGCAGTGTAATAAATGGTAAATTGACATACAGCCAAACAACTTTTTATTTGGAAGTTCCTCTGGTTGGTGTTGATGTTCGCGGGTTTCATGCTGAGGTTTGTTTGATGTTCCTCTGTCACATAGAACCAAAGATGTTGTAATAATAATAACCGCTGCAATTTACGTCACATCCAAATGCCCAATATTTCTTTTTTAGGTATATTTAGTTTTTTTTAGGTATATTTAGCCCAATATTTTTAGGTATCAGAAACAAATTAACAAAAATTTGGTGGTTGGGGAAAACCCGCAGAGGCAGGGTGTAGTTTTTTTTTTTCATTTAAATCTGATTTTACTAATACACCAAGTTCTACAGGTTAAAAGAAATACAATTAAATTAGAATTACAGGGGCCCCGGGTTGAATTTACAGACTTACATCTCTGCAGCCTCAGGGTGACTATCCTTAGCTGTGGTCTGACATGGCCTACTGTATATGTGCCTTTCTTGCAAGGGAAGAACATTTATGGCTCGGCCTACACACTTATTCTAGTAGCTGCACTTTAAGCAAAAGACATGAAGTTGTCATCTTGGCACCTGTACTTGGCAACGCTGTGTCATTTTGAAGCAACCAATGATCTGAGTCACAGCTTCCATGATCTGCTTTAAAAAGTTTCAGTAGCAGCATACACGAGTTGGTGGAGGATAGGGACGGGTATCGAGAAGCGGTTTTAATCGGTACTGGTTCCCGACTGGTCAATACTGAAATATCAGTTGGCATCTGGACACATGGTGCATCTATCAGTATCTATGTTAATACATTCTTACATGCCTGTGTTTGTGGGAATGATGCCCAGTTTTTGATTGTAGCATTTGCTTTTCCCTCATTATATGAACAGGAAACCCAGCTAACAAGCTGGTTATTTTTCAAAAATGTAAAATAACAAATATTTCATGAGATTTATTTCTTTTTTTTTTATTGTGGAGTAGTATTAATAAGTAAACTATGCGGAGTAGTATAAATAAGAGAATCCATATCAATAACCAGTATCTGTATCAATATCAGTATCCTAACAAAAAAATCCTAACACCCAGCCCTAATTGGGGAAAGTGGAGTGGTATTTGTATTTCTTTTGGAGTTACTTTAAGTTAAGTTTTGTCACGGCTCAGTCAGTGGCCAGTAGGGGCCATGGTTTTATGTTTGGTTTTGGGGACTCTTATTTTTTGATACCCTGTTCTGTTTTCCCTGCCTGTTTCATGATCCCACCTGTTTTGTGTTTGTTCTTTGATTATGGCTGTATTTAGGTTCTGTCTGTGTAGCCCTCACTTGTCTGTCCATCGCCTCACTTCCCTGGTTTATGTGTTTCGTGTTCTAGTTTGTAGTGGCCCTTGTGCCAGGTTTGTTTTCTTTGTTTTTCATGTTTGTACAAATAAAGAGCCTGACATCTTGGAAGCCTGCCTGTCCTGGTCCTGTTTGCCCCGAGGCAAATCACGACAGGGGATTAACCCCCTCTGTCGTGACAAGTTTGAAGCTAATCTTGACTGTGTTGAGATTTGGACTTTTAAATAAAAAGCTAATAAAAAAATCAGAGCTAGTCTTGTCTTTGTTTCACTTTCAAAATTAAGATAATTCAACTAAAGAAGATAAAAATGAAGATTATAAATCTTTATAGGTAGTGTTGCCTGTGTGGAGACGTGCACTTTCAAAAATAACGATCAGCTATTTTTGGATACTGCTGCACGACTGTGCATGTCTTAACCAATAAAGCTCCACTCTGCTCCAGTGAGGAGACTACTGAAGATACTGACATTCTTACAGACAGCTGCATTCTAGACTATGATTTGACTGCATCAACACTGTCAGTAATCTGAGCACAGATCCTGCTGTGAATCATTCTTCTGTTAGATTATTGCAGGTTACACTCTTCCTCATAATACTAGTTCTCATTTAAAATGATCCATTATGTTGTCTTTATGAAACAGATAGACTATGCATAATGTGTTGTTCATATTTAGAAGTACAAAGTCAGTAGACTTTGTGTAAAATTGAAGTCGACGCATGCTCTGGAAGTACATTAAACAACAAAAACAATGTCTGAATTCTTATCCCCCCTACTGTGCATAGTAAATTAAGCAATAAATTACATTTCAATTCTGCTTGTATGGACAGGTTGGAGTCCATACAAAATGTAGTGGATGAATTTTCTTTGCACAAAACAAGGCTATACATACAACAACCTTTCATCTAATCTCTTCTTTTGCTCACAAACACACTTCTGACAGAATTTCCCCTTTGGTTTCAATGAGCCATGACCAAAAACAAACAATTCATATTTAATTATGCTGCGATTTTGTTATTCTTGGCAATAACTGCAACTTCTAAGGCTTAAATGCTTTTTGCATGAATTATGCGATGTGATGCAAAAAAGTCCAGCAAGAATTCATAAGCAGTTCTGTTCAGAGGGATGGGTGTGTCTGAAATCGCGCACTTGTGTCAGTGCACTGAGATTCTGTAGTGCACTGCCTTCTGTAGTGCGCACTGCTGTGGTAAACGGAACACTAACGTTTTGCACTTAGCGGAAGTGACAGACTCACATTTACTCGCGAATCTCCATCGCCGCCAAAATATCTGCTGCTTTTACCGCAGTGTACATCAGTGAAATCATTTTATTAGCGTTACTCACATTTATACGAACCAGTCGCCTCCGCTTGGGCTTGTATTTCACTGTTCGCCAGCGTTATCCAACTCAAAAACACGTTGAAATTCCCACCCACTCCACTATGTGGGTAAAACGGATAGTTAGTGCTCATAGTGTGCATCCTTCTGCACTGCGTTTTCTGGTTGATTTCAGTTCAGCATCTGGGTACTTTCAGTGCACTGAGTTTTAGCTCGGTTTTCAGTGTGAGCGCACTACGCACTAAAATCGCACACTAAAAGTGCACAAGTGCGCGATTTCGGACACACCATATATAATAAATGAATTGGCAGTTCCTCCATAGTTGCAGTTCCTCCTTTCTTGCTGTCGTATTTTTCTTGTTAGATATTGCGGTACAATGTGGTGAGTTGTGGTGAGCACTCCACACCTCTGCTCTTGAACACTAGGAATCATAAGGTTGTGGTCCCTACAATCAGGAGATTGTGGGTTTGAATCCTAGACTGTCATCATTGGTGCAAGGTACGGTCCCCAAACACTGTTCCCTGGGCAGAGAAAGAATTTCATACTGCTTAAACCATGTGCTGTGCTGTGGTGTGTTCATGAGGGATTATTGGGTTCCACTATACTCTCAACCGCACACAAAAAACACATTAAATCCACATGATTACACGTTCATCTCAACATGAATTAAACAATATTATCATAATTAATGACAAAAGCAAATAACACGGGTACGAAATTGTGTTGATATTACACATTTTATTCATATTAAAATGATATATGCACTGAAACCAAGTCAAGTCAATGCATTGTGATTGTTTGATTATGTTAGGATGCCATGCAGATTGAAATTGCTGATGGATGAGGAATTTCTGCTGACTGTATAACTTAGAAATAGAAATATTTTTAATTAGAGCATTCACATTTTACATTTAGTAAAACAGGTGGATGAAATTGTTCCTTTTTAAAATAACCAAGAACCACCCACCCACCTACATTCCTTTCTTGCTGTATAATTCCCTTGCTCTGACTGATCCAAAAATGACCTCCATGTGTGGGACAGAGCTCTGGAAAGGTCACACTAAAAAGTCAGAAAGTGCACATTTACAGATTTACTTATTTTTGTTTTTTTCTGAGTCCCAGATCATTTAATATGATGAAAAGTCATAATTAATTCATCCTTTCAGATCAATTAAACAACTGTGGGCTGTTATTCACTAGCTAGTTGGGATTCTGCTGCCGCTTTTTGCATGGTTGTAATGAAATAAACAAATGTTATTCAATTTCAAACTCATGAATCCTTCAGAATTCCCCTCAAAAAATATCCCAGTGAAAAAAATGAGACATTTTGACTATTAGATTCACTGACCTAGAGTCGGTCCTGACTCGAAGGCACAACAGAGTTTTTGGAGTCATCTACTCATCACTATATACAAGTATGGATTACTGCTTAAGTCCACTACCTAATATGTGTAAAACAACTCTTAAGTGCAGAATAAACTCTTAAGCCATATAACATTTTGTACTGTGTAACATTTGTATTTTGTAATGAACTATACTGTTATCTCAACCATACACAAGTGTACAGAGGGACAAAATGATGAAGCTCAGGTTCCACAGTATACACACAGTTCAATAGACATAAGACATTATATGACCTAAAGAACAGTGCAAATGAAGAGGTATAAGTAAGAGTAAGGTTTGACCAAACCTGTCCTGAGCATGTGGCCAGCTCTATACAATACATTTAAATGTGCAAGTGAATGAAAAAATGTGCAAAGTAGTAAAGAATGCAAACAGTAAAAACAGTATAGACACTATAACCAGTACACAGTATGGCCAGTATAAACATTATAGACAGTGCAGCCAGTATAAAGAGTATAGACAGTATGACCAGTATAAACACTACATCGGTATAAACAAGTATAAATCACAGGATAAGTGTGAATGTGTGTTGTTCATTATTTTGAGGAAAAATCAGTTGTCCATTTTGGTTTCACCTGGATTATTCTGAAATAATGAATGTGCTAATGCACTAATGTTGATGGAATAGTTAGCATAATTTTTCATTAACTGTTAAATTCATCATTAGTGGCTGACCAAAAGCTGTCCCCAGTTATTACTGCATCTGTATTTTTACTTGGAGCTTGAAGCAGAGGGTGCTCCGCAGCATCTACTCAGAGCCTGTGTATTTAGTATTGGCAGTCACAGCAGCAGAGGGAGCCCCAGCAGGGAGAAGATTAAATTATCTTCCTATGAAGGTGTACTGGTGTCTTCATTGGACTGAGGCCATTATTAATATGCAGTGACACAGGCATACATTCAAAATCATCCTGGATGTCTCGTCATGGATCATAAAATTCCCCAAGGTGCCTTTTTGCTCATTGCATATTGAGAACACTTTCTGCACCTCTGTTATAAATCATAGTCTTTCCATTATTGTAAAATATGTCTTTATTATATTGGCCAAGAAAAAATTGCACCAGTATTGAGCTTCCTGACAGTGCGGTCGGTGATACTGCTCTCTCTCGAGGTTAAAAGAGCAAATGGACTGATTTTCTGGTCCACGTGGCCTGTAAATAGGTCCATGTCTGGTTTGATTCCTCTGGGATGTGGTGAAAAGAGCAGAGGTGATTGATTCTCAGACTAGCCTAACATTACATTTCCCAGATTTATTACAAAAATGTGTCTGTTGGCTAACAAGCCTGCTTAGAATTTCATTAGATGACCACAAACCTTGAGTGAGGTGAAAATGAAGGCTCTGTTTTAGTCAAACCTTTTCTCATTTCACATATACTGCTGTATTTTGCCTGGCCTACCTTCCTGTGCAAACAGTTTTCTGTTATTGAGCAGTCACTGGGGGTTTGTCCCTATAGGCGAAGTGAGAACACTAGAAGTCAATAGAAAAAATATTGTCAGACACTAAACCTAACAACACAGTTTGGTGATTTACCTGCTTAAACAGCAGGACAATCACCATTTGGCTGGTAGCACTATTACAAAGCTGTGTTTTTCTTTGTCCTTGCTCTCATCTGCTTTCCTCTTTGTCCTCTGCTTTCAAAAAGTGCTGCACTCTCCCATTGGAGAAGAAAATTTGTATGTATTCATTTGCATCAATCACCTCATCATTTTTATTTGAAGTTGTAGACGTTCCCATTTCTTATCATGTTCCATGAAGTAGGAGACAGTGGAAGAATGCGGTTGCCACAGTTTCATTGTTCAGAGAGTTGAGAACAGCATTCGTGGTTAGCCATAATTAGAAAACAAAACATTAGTGCGGTAGATTTGTTCTCATGTCCAGCCTACTATTGAGCAGTTTCTGACCAACACGGCCAAATAATGAGATGAGCAAAGGAGATGATGGAAGTAATAGCAGCTGTGTAGAGTGAGTTTGATTGAATAAGTCCCTCAAACTGTATCGACATGGCTGTGATTAGTGGACTCCTCCTCAGTGCGGCAGAAGCAGAGCTCATTAAAAATATGAATGGGTGTCAAGCTCGGCTGTATAGGTTAAACATATCCAAGCAAGGCAATGGATGTTTACTCAGTAATTGAAATTTTAGCTTTCCCTCCCTCTGATAATCTAAATGAGCTGTCATCCATGATTGATTTTCACATTTTCACATTTCAGGGATGCTTGCCTTATCGGTGCATCATTAGGAGCCTCCTATTGACTTGGCTGTGCAGTGTTTAATACAGGGTGCCGCAGATCTGTGTGCTCTCATGCGCAGCTTGTACAGGCCTGTTTCAGCAATACTGTTGGGTAACGGGATGCCATACTGGCAGATGAGCTGTTGGCCTTCTGGAACTGATGTAAATATAGCTGCTTGACTTCCAGCGTAGAGGTACTGAATCCCCAGTTCTCTCCTTTCCATCTCTGTACCTGCTGACTTAGCACTGGACATTAATTCATTTATCAGCTCATGGCATTTTGACAAATTCATATGTGAAATGGCCTGTATCCATGCAGGAGCTTCTCTCTTGCTGCAGGCCAGGGGCTTTCATAAACCACAGTAAACTGGTAAACTGGAACAGGGCACTGAAGTGAGGATCCAGGCATTAATTATTTTTTCTTGGCACCCATAGCAAATTCATTTATCACTTAAAACCTATTCCCAATCATATATGCTTTAGATTTTGAAGTTTGAAGTTGAGAGTGCTGGTGTTTCACTTCCAGTGTTGCTGTAATGTACAGAGGGGTTGAGAAGTTCTGAGGCTGCCCACATACAAATTTAGCTTTGGAATCACAATGTTTAATAATGAAAATGCAGTTTGACCTCTAATATGTCATTTAGCCCAATGTAATATAAATGACTCATGATAATTCAATTTAAAAGGTCAAAAATTATCATTGGCATTATAAGAAAAGCTTGTATCACATTAATGGCAACTTTGAAGCAGAACAAAGAAGCATTTTGAAAGGGATAATTCACCACTGCTCTGACCCATATGATTCAAATGTTTGAAAACGGCATGTAAGAATGGTTCAAATAGCCCCAACAAAGGTATGAGAAATTCACTCAAATATTCCTATTTCTGCATTGTGAATGAAGATTTCCACAATGCAGCAGCCAGCCACTTTGCTTTTCCACTTCATGGTACAAGCTGTACTTGACTCAACTCTACTCCTTTTGCGGTTTTCCACTTGGCTAGTCTAGTACCTGCTACCTGGTGCTATTTTTTCATACTACATTAATACTACTTTGTCATGGCTCCAATTGAGCTAGGTCTGTCCCAAAACATGATGGGAAAGATCAGAAAGTACAGTTATTTTAAATGAAATATATAATTAAAAATATATCCTGAACAAACGTGTCATTTTTAAAGGGGACTTATTTTGCAAAACTTACTTTAGTTATGATTGGTCTAATGGCTACAAAACATCTGCATGAAGTTCTTTGCACAAAATCACTCTAACATAAAGAGATCTCACCAGCTTTTATTCTGTTTCAGGCCCTTTCAAAATGAGCTGTTTGGATAGAACTACCCCTCATCTGTCAAGACCCCACAAGCCTGTTGCTTGTTACCCCTTTCAGCAGCCATCTTGGGTCTTTGCTCCCAAATTTAAAAGCTCAAAAATAATTGTTTTTGTTTGCGGTTGGACTCATTTCAAAGCTAAGACTCTGAAGTTTCATGAAGAATAAAACTTTTTTGTGCAAAGAATTTCATGCAGATGTTTTGTAGCCCATAGACCTATTATAACTATTTTTTTTAAAAGTAAGTTTTGCATAATATGTCCCCTTTAAGGCAGTCTCCTTGCTGTGAGAAAAAAAAACACATACTGCAGATCAGGAACACTGTTCCTTCAGTATTGACAGTTTCTTGCAACATCACCAGATACATCAAGGAACAAGGTACCAGTTAACAAAGCAGTGGAGTCAAGTCAAGTCAAGTCAAATGAGTGCTGTAGAAAAGGAATTTTAGATACTCTTAGCTAAAAACTGACATGAAATGACACAGTTATTCACTTAAAAAAGAGTGAGTATTATTAATGTTCTATTCTCAAAAATGATACTGACTGTTTGTCAGTGACAAATTTACAAGTAAACAAAAGGCGGTTTTTACAATTTTACCAATGTTTGAGGCAATTCAAACTCAAAACATTCTTATTATACATCATAATACAAGTATCCAAGCATGTGGATGTATGGTCAGCATTTCAATGATGAAGACCAAAATTTGTGACATGCAATGGTGTGTTTTCCATGGAACTGAAAGAAACTGCAGTTCCAAGTCTTTTTAATAGCATCTCATACACTCTTTAAAAAAAGAACATGCTTGTAAAGTGAGCAACCTTTCTCTTGCACTTCATAGTTAAATGATAGGTTAAATTGATAAGCAAGTTATGTGCTGGGCTCTATAGTAACAGCCTCTAAGATGTTAGATATCAAAATACATTTGGTCTGGTTAAATGAGTTGCTTGATCACATATTGTCTCAGAACACTGCATTCTCATTCAGGTACATCCAGGTTCTTTACAAAAGATGCCCCGGGGAGTAGATGTGGTAGCTAGTGTTGCTGTGTGTGTGTGTGTGTGTGTGTGTGTGTGTGTGTGTGTGTGTGTGTGTGTGTGTGTGTGTGTGTGTGTGT
>JBBPCW010000154.1:5516845-5537573 GCA_037974425.1 Phenacogrammus interruptus
TGTGTGTGTGTGTGTGTGTGTGTGTGTGTGTGTGTGTGTGTGTGTGTGTGTGTGTGTGTGTGTGTGTGTTTTGATGAGCCTCTGAGGAAGATCTTTATTCCAAAGCCACACCCCCTGAATGAAGACACAGTAACACCTACTGCTCCACCTGAAGCTGAATCATTTTGACTGACCACTAAGAGTCAAAGACAAGAGTCTATTTCTGGATCAACGGGGTGCATTAAAGCCAGTCTTCTTTTAGCCCAGAAAGTTTAATCTGGTTCTTCTTTTGAAGTGTAAAATCAGCAAACTATTCCTTTAACATTAATCTTCTGCAGCTTCATTAAATTCTATCAATCTACTGTTTTTGGACGATAACTGAGAGCTACACGTTTCCTGAACAAATTCAGCACAGCAATAAGCTCACTTCTGCTCACTGTGTGAAGAACCAGTTTATCTCGTAACTGGTCCATCATGCTGTTCGATAACTCTTTCTATGCAGGTGCAGTGGTCTGCTGCATGCTGTGCATCAGCAGTGCTGTTGTGCAACCTGTGGCAGGCCCGGCAACTGGCTAGCTCCTCCTATATGTGTCTTAAAAGGACTCATTGAAAAACATGCCGCAGCACTGATGGCATCTGCAAACAAAGAGCTCCTCAGTGGCCCACTTAATCAGTCAGCTTCTCTGCTGTGCGTTTGCTCCGTTCTCTCTGCCTTCCCTGCCCTTTCACTTCGAAATGCCATGCGTGGGCGAGGCGGAGACCCGGACATGTCAACACTTTAGAGTTGCCTCTGTAATTCAGCATTTAAAAACAGATGCATGAGCAAAGCTTTTTTGCTGAAAGTGTGTGTGAGATTATATAAGATGGCAGGCTCCTCTACCTCCTTTATATGTGCAATGTTAGTCTTGATAGCTGATTTATGAAAGTAAAATTTGAAAAATTGCATGACCCACACTTAAACAAATGACTAAGAAAGAGGTTATTGTAAGAACAGGTCTTGCCTCCATGCACTTTTTACATTTTGAATAATCCTAGAGAACCAACACACCTTAAAGCATATCAAAAGGCCAAGGTAACGATTTCCCGTTTTCTTGTCACTTAAATTAACATTATATCAATATTAGAGGCCTGTGAATAGGAATGAGTACACTTTTTCACATTTTCACAATATTTTTAAATACTGCTGGTAGCTGTTAATCGGTATGTTGTTTTACATGTTGAAATAATTCTCTTGAGCAATTCTCTTTAATAGTTAAAATAGTAGTTTTGGTCTCTCATTGTGCAGCCTGTTGGTTAAGCCTTTAGGTTTAGCCTCGTCAGCGTTTCTGACAAGAACTGAGAAGTCAAGAGTGAGAACTGAACACACAATGGTAAGGCTGACTAGGAGGATGAAGATGCTAAACACAAAACAGTGTAAAAATTACATTGAATTTTCTGAGTTTCACAGATGCACTGCATTTTCATGCAAATTGCATTTAGTTTTTTGCTAAACTTGGGGAACCCCAGAGAGTGACTTAGTGGCAGTACTATTAAAGTGCTAAGCCTAATGTGTTAGTAAGTGAGGAGATAATGACAAAATAGCAGAATCTAGTTGATCTGGAAAGGAAAAAAACATCTTACTAATATATGACTACTATGCAACCATTGTATTTTTAGCCCAACAGGTAATGAGCAGGACAATAGCTAGCAAAGAGTGAACAAAGAGTGATGTTTCTCATGCAAAGGCTGCAGTTTTCTTGACAGTGATGAATTCTGTGTGTTCTCGTGTTTCATTAGCTTTGATGTATTGCCAGACTTGCCAGATACCGGTTACATTGTTATCTGACAGAGCCACATTTTTGTGGAGAATAAGGGTTAAAAATAAAAATGCTAGAAAGGCGTTATTTCTGAAGCCATAGAAGATTAATGTTTGGTTCTCTAAAGAACCTTTCTATTGATGAGTTTTAAAAAAAAAACATGTTTGTAAATGAGACCTGTGAGTATGAAAAACCTTTTTAAAGTTTGGAGAGCCTCCACATATGGTAAAAGTTCTCAAGTGTACCCTTAACCTGTTCATTATGTAAAGTTTTTTTTGTACTTAACCTGTTGTACGTTGACTATGTTGTGTGTCATATCACTCTTTTATAGGTGATTCTATAACACTCCAAAAATCTCTATGACTTTGAAAATATGCAAAATCCTTCTTTTGTGCAGAATAAATTCTTTATTTTCTTTAAACTCTTTAAAGCATTCTTCAAAACCAGCTGTTGGTTCTTTGTGAATCTTTTAATGGTTCTTCAGTGGCATTGATTGAAAGAACCATTAATAGCATCTATAAAAGAATCAAAACCCAAAAATAATGCCAAATATACCGTTTGTTTATTTATTTGTTTGTTTGTTTGTTTATTTTGGATTGATTTGGTTCTTGGTTGTCCTGATATAATGTCTTTCAGGAACTGAATTTAGAAACCCAGTGTATGCCAATCATTCAGTTTGGTCTTGTCCTTTAAACTTATCAGCTATGATTGCAGTGAAGTCATCGAAGTCCAGATAAACATGTGGCCAGAGGGTACTGACAGAGCATTACCAAACCATATAACAGATCGTACAAACTTTTCTGTTAAACTTTTATGTTCTGTTTTAAGGAGACTCTCCAAAGCTACACAGCTACACTTTCTGTGCTGTGGATTCATGGAATGACATGAAAGAGCAACTGTGTCATTCAAAATAGATCAAACTATCCTTTACTGCTGGGCTTTGATGTCCGTCAGTAGTTTCATATGTACTGAACATCATCCTCTGAGGCTGGAGGTTCTGAGGGGCCTGGCCTGTCCCAGGTGAGCTGGATCCAAAAGATGAGGGTGCATGAGGGGTGGGTGACACAGGTAGGGGTGGGGAGCGGTTGTGAAGTAAAGCTCAGGAGGGAAAACCAGCGCAGCAGGAGAGCTGATCTGCTGTAGGCTCTGGAGCGATACATCTACACAAGTTACTATGACCTCCTGCTGATGTAGAGAATTGGATCTGAACAGATACTGGTAACGTTTGACACAGTGGGTCACCATCGAGGCTCACATTGCACTCCATTACAGACTTCTTACGATTATTGTCTGTGACCTAAAACATCTGAGAAAAAGATTTTAAAAGGTTATTCACAAGAAAAGTCCTCTTAAAAGGCCTCTTTGCACTACATTGCTGTATGCAGCATGCTACCATTAACTTGATTTTACTGCATAGCCTGTAAATACTGTTTTGCTGTCTGTCTGTACTCTAATTGTTTGTAACATACTGCAGATCTTCTTGTTTTCAATGTAAATGAAGAATTAGTGTTATACAAACAAGTAACTACTACATTTTAAAAGGAAGCTTCTTTATTCAAACTAGGGAACTAGTAGATCACTAGGGAAGTAAAATGGAGTTTTCATTTGCATTTCTAACATTGACTCAATTTGAACTCAAATGCAAGGAGGAGTTATGCCTTATAATTTCATTTCATGGATAAGTTGTCCAATGTATGCTATGACTGCAAAAGTGTCTCTTGATGAACTAAGTTAGCCCTTATTGACATTTAGCCTGGTGTTTTATGAACATTGCATCTTAACATAATGAGGCCATCATCGGGTTGCTAACAGCGGGTGGGTAGCTAATTATCAGACAACATGGCTGAGATTTGTCAGTCACATTAATAAATGTTACATCTTTTTTGTTCAGCCCGACATTGCACTTCATTAAATGTTCCTGAATGACCACATTCCTTACCTATGAACTCTTTTCTGTAAAACGAATCACCATTGTTAAGCGTCTAGAGAAATCCGTCAGGGGTTGTTAGTGACCATTTTGCTTGTGCCAGTGCTAATGAGGGGCTGTAATAGGAAGAATGAGACATCCCGAAGGTACTGCCCTTTAAACCTGCTGTGTTAGAGTACCTGTAGTTTGATAGTGCTATTCTGTGAAAGTAGGCTGTATTTATTAGATAAACACTGTTTTGGTTTTCATTACAAAAAATTGGTCTTAATTCATTTTTAGACATTATTCAACAACACACCCATCCAGGGTAATTTAATGCCGATAAATCTACAAAAGAAGTATTTATATCTTTGCCACCATATTGTGCAAACATAAAGAAATAAATTAGCTTTTTATGTCGTATTTCTCTGTACATTTAGTTACTACTCCGCAGAGGCTCCTTTCGTTTCAGTTTAGTGAAATTTCATTCTCGTAAAAAGAGAAAGGCTGCGGGGTTCCGTCTGGAGTTCCCTGGATGGGTGTGCATGAGCTCGGTGTGGATTTTTACTGTTCTGATCCATCTTAAAAATAAATGGTCCATGAATCCATACCCCTTCTGTCATTTTGGACAGGAGGAAAAGGCCTGTTGAAAGATTGCAGGGCTCTTTTCTTTCTTCCTTGTTCTTCCACCGACCTGGTGTTTAAGCCCCCCAGTGTCTGAAGAGAGTAGGCTGTGCTGGAGTAGGAAGGCATTAGTAGTTCTTCTGTGGTGACAGGTATCTATAGATGCCATTGACTTTAAATTAAAGTGTGCTGTGTGGTGATCAATCATAAGAGAACGCCCCAGACAGAGGCTCTGGGCTTTGATGCATTAGCCTGCTCCTCTTGGCTTCACTGCTATCATGCTGTGATCAGAGCTAAATTAGCCCAGCGACCCACAGCAGCCTGTCCCCACTCCAAACACTCCCACTGCACTCCACACAGTGAACAAAGGCTTTTTGGAAGGGTCCTTTTCCCTGCTCTCGGTATGCTGCTGTTTTCCAAAAATGTAATTGTGTTGTGTTTCCACACTTGGTTGGGTGTAGGCTAGTCTTTCCAGTGCCAGCTTAAACACCTGTGCGCTACGTCATGCTTTTTGCTAATAGCTTCAATTCAACGCTCAGGTGTTAGGCTATTTGTACAGGAAGAACATACAACACAAGTCACTAGCAAAAGGGAAGAAACTTTATGATGGTGGTATCATCATAAAGAACCATTAGATGCAGATGACAAGCTAAATCCAGGAAGCAACCTCAATTATAACAGATAATCGTAAAGAACCCACATGTTTTCCTAATGAACCACGAGCTGTAGAGACTACAAATATAATTAGTTAAATTTTATGAACAAGTTACAGTATTATCATCATGAAGATCTACTGTTAATAGAGACTAGAGAAAACTTCAGCATCAGATTATCATAAAGAATGAGTTGCTGAAATGTTCTAGAAACTAGTTGGGTAAATCCATTATAAAGATTATATGCATTATAAGCATTTTAAGGAGTATTACTAGATCTTCATAATCCTGTGATGTCGAGAATATCCACAATAGTATTACCCACAGGGGTAACCTGAGCGAAATATGTGTATAATTTCCAGGTAAAGTGTAAACAGAACCAGCAGACCCAATCTGAACCCACCACGGACGTACTAAATACTACATTTGCAAACAACAGAAATGTGAATAAACACCAAAACTATGTTAAAATGAGGTGATATCTTCTTACTTCATCCTTCTAGCACAGAGGGCTGTGAGGATGATATGAAAATGTCTCTAAAAGTCGCTTATGGGAGTATTTGAACTGTATGGAGTCGTTAGCCAGCAACAGAAAAGCCATGAAAAGTTTGGAAGCAGACCAGTATCTTCACAGCAATAAAGCTGGAGATAAAATTGGACAGGTTTAATGAGCATGGTAGACAAATACGTTAATTTAAAAGCAGTGCCTGGAGAGTCTGTACATCATGCTTGAGTGGTCTCAGCAGGGACAGAAGAGGATCACACTGGAGGATGTCATTCTTCATCTTTATCTACATAACCAGTCTCCTGATATTTCTATTATGGTTAACCTAGTTATAATTATGGGTGACAATCATATCCACATTTGTAAATGTAAGACCGTTCCTCCCTCCTATGCATTCTTTATGAATGATTGTGTTTTCTATAACAACAGGTAAATATGAATTAGAATTTATTCCGTCTCCTAGATATGTGACTGCATGTAAAGCCTCAGTCAATCCTTGTTATTTTATTTATTTGTTTGTGATTTGGTTCATGTTTTCATGATAATAATACATGAGAGCACTGTATTTTTTGGGCATATTGAGCCATAGCTTAGCTTTTCTAGATTTTAGTAACAGGAAAAAAGTATGTACTGTAGTCCCGAAGAAATTTAAACAAAAATAAAATGGCTGTTTTATATTTATATTTTATATACCATAGCATAGTATTGGAATTTGTGGTCTCCTTTTTAAGTATTATTATAATGATTATTAACTAACATTAGTTACTCATAGCTTTGATAACTGTGTAAGATCTGATTTTTAGCAATTTTACATTAAACAGATTTACCATTTGTGTTTTTCTGCAACAATGTATCTGTTTTCATAATAATCCTAGCACTATAGTTTCTAATAAATTGTCTGTGTCCTTTACAGTCCTTAAAATCTTTATTTTTAATGGGTTGTTTGTTATTTGTAAAAAAAAAAAAAAAAACAAGAATCATTGCATGTTGCATGTCTAACATAAGGAAAAGGAGTTTCCTTATAAGAAATGAACACCTTCATTTTTAGATGGGACCAAACATTGTTTGACCCTGGTGGACTTTGGGCCTTGTGAAATACATGAAATTTTAGAGCAGGCTAAAATGGTGCCACCCCATCCAGGCTGAAATTACTTTGCTCAGTGAAGGTCAAAGTCTAGACCCCTGTTGAATCACAATGTAGGGAAAAAGACAGTATGTTCCTGCAGCCTCTGACACCTCACAGTACTAACCATTACAAAGCCTGGACTTTGGCAACTTTCTCTGTTTTTCTCCTTCTTTGTACCGTCTAAGTCCCACTACTCAATTTCATGCTCTTATGCCCACCTCATTGCTTGAGAGGGCATATTGACACACACCGTGTGTCAGGAAGGCTATGGCTGGTTATGAAATGTATTTCAATCACTTCTTTGTATTGCTTGATTTGGGGTTTTCAATACTTACTCAAAATGCAAAGCATTCCTTGAGTAAGAAGCTGTATGTTAGTTCTGGTCTGCTAACATTTTTGCATGCTCTGCACAAGCTGGAAACTGTGAAAGCACACTGAGCTCTTTTCTATACCTTTTAAACAGGTATTAACTAATTTAGACAAGAAAATGGCTTAAAGGACTGGGTGACTCTTAAACAAATGGCGATTTGTTTAAATAATGCCAAACTCAAATTTTAATGACAGGATCGACTTTGCAATTTGCACAAGGATATAATTTACTAAAGAATACAGTGACAGTCTGAGTAGAGTAGAGTATGTACAGTTTGCGTTAAAAAATCTGTCTTGGCATACATAGCCCAGAATACCTTTACATGCGAACTGCTGTGTAGCTGGTGTTGTTAAAATTCAAATATAAGTGTCTGTTTTTACAGATTGACAGAGTGCAGTAAATCTGACAAAACAAAACCAAAATGAATGTAACATTTACCACATATATATATGTATATATATATATATATATTTATTAACCCACATTAGTAAAATTTCAACAAATATAGACGGTGTAAAGCAAATATAGATGGTGTAAAATCAGTGTGTGTTCTCCTACATGCTCGCTGTTTGCTGCTCTTTCGCTCAGCCACTCTCCGGACCCTCTCCCTCTGCGGGTTTTTCAGAGTTCTTGGCTTTTTTTAAATTTCCATTTGTTTCTAAGATATCTTTGTTTTTTGCATTTTTGTAATTCATGATCATTTGCATGTGACTTCATTTTTAAAACCCTGTAGCAGTTATTATTACATGTTTTTCACATAACAGTAACTTTGGTTCTATGTGACATAGGGACATCAAACAAAGCTCGCAAACTGGGGGAATTTCCATATAAAAGGTTATTTTGCTGTATGACAACAGTTTACCATTTGTTGCACTTCTGACACAGCTCCATGCTGCTCACAGTCTACGGGTTAACACATCAGATTTCAGAACCAGTGGCAACCAGTCTTGCCCAATCTCATAGGGTGGAATTGTAGTGATGATGGTTAAGGTGAACCATTCAATGAATGAAATAACAGTCAGCTAACTAGACATTGTCACACTGCATTGTACTAATTACCAAGCAAATCATGCTGTTGCTGGAGTTTCATTCCCTCCGAGCATATCTTCATCAACACATGTCCATCCGATATTTTCTGGGCTGCAGTTTATAAATACATTGTATATTGGCACAATGCATTTAGCAAACTTAAATGTATAGTTACATTCCTCTTTTACTTATTTTAGGCACCAAGTCACAAAACAGAGTCTAATAAGTTGCTGGAGAGTAAGGGAGACACAGACACATCAACTTTCAACCCTTCAGTTATTTAATGAAAGGAGAGTTGATTGCTGCTCCCGCAAGCTGACTGTTGTTCCCACAATTCACTTTCATGTTTTTTTTCTCTTTTTGTCACCAGGATAGTTCTGCTTTAACCGAAGTTGTAAACATGGACACTTATTTTGTCACAAGAAGAGGACGGGGCCCTTGCATAAATTTTGGAGCCCTCTGGAGTGTAGGGCAAACTGGCTCTGATGAGGAAAGCATGTTGGTGCATGCCCACCTGGCTTTCCTTAGAGCAATCAGGTGACGCACTACCAAAGTAGGAAAGGAGGGAATTTTTAAAATCACATTCAACCATGGTGTTACACTAGCTGTGGCTGTTCTAGGCTGTCCTGATTCTCAAGAATATAGTCTAATCAGCATACTGCGTTCATGGAGCTCAGCTGCAATCCAGTGCAATCTGGATGGGCCCTATGCAACTCGCATATTGAGTGTAGGCGCTGATGACTGAAGCATGTCAGTGCAATCCTGCGTGGTCTAGAATAGCCACAGCTGGCATACCACTATAGTTAAATGTGATCGAAAAAATCACCTCCCCTGTCCCGCTTTGGTTGTACGTCATGAGTTCACAATAAGGAAGCAACCACCTCTATACAAAACACTCACTTAGCTCAGCACACAGTGGACATTTCAGTGATCTGTTAGAGTGCTCCTTTGTCAAGTGTGCTTTTATGACCGGAAATGCTTGCTTTTAATGCATCTGACTTATTCTGTGTACTGCATTGTACTACAGCCTTTCGCAGAGGTCAAAAATACAAGAAGAATTAACCCAACCTCATAGCCTGTGCTGTGCAAACATTACTGCAGGCATTACAAATAGACTCAAACTCCAGGAGTGCGACAGTGTTAGTGGTAGGAAAACATGCTAGCGGTTCATGTGCCCTCGAGTAAGCAGGCAACTTTCAGTAAAAAATGGTGGTATTACTGTGTGGAGAGGAAAAATGCCCCCAAAATAGAGACTAATTTGGTGAGAAAGCAAAATTACATTGAATAACATAAATGATGAAATTATACATTAGAGCTGTAGGCTTGTTAAGGCTTGTTAGCTTCAAGTAGACGAGGATTTAAGATGGTGAGTTTTCATTTCTATAGACTACACAGATTTAATAAATGCATTTTTAATGCAGTGCACTAGCCAGTGGTTTACTGTTCATAGGTCTTTCCCATATCCTTTTCACAGCATAAAGCTGAATTAATTACACCCTTAATTGGGCAATATACAACCATGCTAAGTTAAAAATATCCTTGCGTGTGCTACATTTCCACGGGGACGTATGTCCTCCCAGGAACGCTGCATTTTAAACAAACAAAAAAGGAACATTTAGTCTATAAAGGAGCACAATTTGTCTTTACTGGTGGTGTCCTAAAGCATTTATAAGAGCATGTTTGTTATTTAATGCAATGTGGCAAATTATGACATACTTTTGAGACTTCAATTTGCCATGAAATGCATTAATTCATTTGCTTGCTTATCTATTAATACTCAGAAATGATTGCGCACACACTCCCACGTTTTAGTAATGCCTCCCAGCAGAGTTTGCTCTTTTAGGAGCCATCACTGGACAAAAGGTCTTCACTCTCCTCCCTCCGTTGCATATGCTGTGCATAAGAAAACCACTCTGCCTGTATATTATTGGATGTTTTACTCAGAAATAAATCATCAGGCACTCAATATCCTGTTGCATGCGTAAAAAGATTTGTGAGCAGGGTATGGTTAGAGACTCAGCAGAATTGTGTGCTTTAAAGGGAAGTTTCATCAATAAACTGTCATTATAAATGGTCAAGAGTGTGATAGCATCAATAAATATACATTATGTGCCACTAGGAAAGCACAAACTATTCACTTCTTGTTTTAAAATGCAGATTCGGGTTGATTAAAACAGAAAACGTGGTTTCCGCAAAAGGAAGCTGTGCTATCTGCTAGTTTGATTCACTGTTAGAAAAGTGGTGGATCTTTAGAAAAAGTGGTCTCAGTGCTCTACGAACTACAGACCTCATTCCAAAACCTATTCAAGAATACAGTTTTGCAGTAATTAAAGAAGCTCTGGTAGCTGTGATGAAAATAGGAGTTTTTCTGATGCTGAACAATCACATTTACCTGGTTATGTATATAGAGAATTCTGAACAATCATTAAAATGCAAAAAGCACATGAAATGCAACAAATAAGAATTCGGTTCGTGTTCTTGAAGCCAAGTTTGTAATTTCCAATTAACATCACAAGGTTGAGGGAAATTAAATAAGCCTAAAATACCTCTGGCATGAGTAATCATTCCAGAAACACTCCTCGTGGTCCCACCTGCCTTTAGGTTATTTCTTTCCTTTTTTCTTTCTTTTTTTAATAGAAAACTTTTCCTTCAACTTTACTCTGTAGGTGAAGGTGGGAAATATAGCAAGAATGTATCTATTTATACTTATAATATAATAATACCTAAACAATACTTTGAGGTACCCATAATGCGTAAAGAGAGTTTGCTTTTTCTGGCATTTGATGAGTTTAAAAAGATAAAAAGTAAATGCTAGCCTCACATATAAAATATACTATTGATAACTATAGATTGTTTGACACACTACACTGTGATAAATCAGGTTAAACTTGATCAACTGTGCTATTTTTTTTTATAAAAAGTCACATAGTAAGTCAGGGTTCTTTAAGTGCTGATGTTGCTTGCTTTTTGGTATTTCTGCTTGTGATTTTGTCTTTAGTAACTGAAAAAACATGATCTATTGGGTTGAAATCAGGGGACTCACTTGTCCAGTGAAGAATATCCCATTTTTGTACCTGGAGTAACTCTTGGGTTGCATTTGCAGTGTGTTTTCATTATCCGTTTGTACTCTAAAGTTTCACAGCATTTGGCTTAATCTGAGCAGAGGGTGTGGCCCTGTACACTTTAGAATTCATCAGTCACATCCTCAATAGAAGTCAGCAGTTACATTTTCCCGGTTGACCCGGTTTCATTGGCAGCTACCCATGCCATAACACTGCCTCCACCATGTTTGACAGATGGGGTTGGCTTCGGATCATGAGCTGTCTGTTTCTTTCTTCATACTTTTCTATTCTCATTATTCTGATACAAGTTGATCTTGGCTTAATCTATCTAAAGACCCGTATTCCAGTATTGGGAAGGCTATTCCAGTATTATTTTTTTTTGGCAAAGTCTTATCCGGTCTTCCTGGTGTTCAGTGTTACCAGAGGTTTGCAGCTACAGGTAAACCCTCTGCATTATATTTATGAATGCATCTCTTGGTTGTAGACTTCAACAGTAATCCACAAGACTACTCTATACCTGTCTAGCATTTTTTTTTCTTCACCAAGGAAAGAATTCTGAGATCATTCCTTTTAGTTGTCTTCCATGGTTTCCTGTGCCTTTAGATGCAGCTGTCCCTCTGTTAGGTTTATTTCTTTTTACAGCCTAATGATGACCTGCTTCAGTTGCATTGATGCCTCTTTGGATGCCTCTTTGTTGAGTTTCAGTGGACAGCGACCAAATGCAAATTCAGTGCTTTGAATCAACTCCAGACCTTTAATCTGCTTAATTTGTCATGGAATAACTAGGGAACGGGCCACACCTGGCCATGAAAATGCTTGTCAGTTACATGTCCAGTTACCTTTTAGGCTCTGAAAATGGAGGGCCTCCATGAAAATTGGCTGTAATTTGCAAAAGCTTAATGCAGTTTTTACCTCCTTTAAATGAAAGCTGAATGTCTATACTTCTGTCGCATCTTGATTGCTTACAGTTCTACATTCTACATAATCCATAGAGGTGATATACAGAGAGAAAAGTACATCAGTCTCCAAATACAGATGGACCTAACTGTATTATGATGAATTTATTTCACTGTAGGTGTGGAATGCTGTACAGAGATGATAAGTGAAAGCCCACTTATATTTTTACAATGCTTGAGGCAGCACTGGAGGTGATCCCACTTTGAGCTATTTACAGGTGAAAAGTCTTATAGTGAAAGTATTTCTTAGTGTAATGATAAATTTATATTCATTAGGAAGTATCTGATTCCGAATCACATTCCAAAGTACTGCAATACTTTACAAATATTAAAACTACATTAAATATAAATAAAACACCCACAACAAAAAAACCCTAAAGGTAGGAGCCAACAATGTCTGTAAATTCTTTAAACCATTGTTTTAGGTGTTCTGTTTTCTGATTGCGTGCTTCCCTACCCTTTGAATAATCACATTTATGGCATCTTAATGTTCTTGTCAACATTTCCTGTCCTCAGTAATTATAGGGAATTTGTTAGGAAGTAATTACATCTCAGTAGATGTAATTACACAGTCTCATATTTCTGGGGCTATCGCTATCACATGGCGCATTGCGGACAGTCTCATTGTTCCTGTGGTGTTTACCAACCAAAGCAACACATGGAAACTACACGTCTATACATGCAAATTTATCTCAACCTGTTTTTAATGTGCTATGTTGACATGACTCAGTAACGTTAATCGAGGCTTCCTGTAAACTGCTTCTTTTGATCAGCATCGGCTTCCGTCGTAATTGAACTGTTGTCAGGGGCCCGAGCTCCTCTATTAATCACAGCTTTTTCGGGAGCTAATTGAGAGGGGAGGGCAGGAGAGGAGACATTATTTACGTGTCATACTAATGGTGGTGGATCGGGCGCTGCAACAGAACACCCATATTGTGTTTTCCTCTGCTCTGGATCGTGGACTTGGATGTGGGCTTGGATAAAGGGGCAGTGTTTCATCTTTTGAGCCATTTTTCTTTCTCTGCACCAGTCATCTTCTGTTTCTCCTCAGCCTCCATGTTATCTCTCTTTTTGCTTATCATTTTCCTTTCGGCGCCATCACCTTCATCATCTTATTCCACCATAACCGTATCTCCCTTTTGTCTGTCTTATTTCGTTCCAATCCGTCTCCGCAGCTTTCTCTCGTCTTCGCTCTTGGACTGTCTCTTCTTCCTTCCCTCTCGCTCATAAGACACCCACAGCGAGAAAGGAGCAAACACCATTCCTCACCCTTCAAATGAGCACCTTGTTATCGTTTTGTCCTCGCCACAACACTGTCAGACGTTTTTTTTTTCTTCCTAGTTTTTTTCCCCCCTCACTGATGTTTGACTAATGGCCTCCCATCATTCTCCACAGAGGCGATTTCTCAGAAGCGACGCACGCATTTGCAGAGAACCAAGTGTGTGAGCCAGTGGCTCGTGCCTCTGTTTGATTTACACATGTTTAAGATTCATTCTCATGACATTTCATTGTCATAGAAACATTTCACAGAGCACAATTCTGTCCCCAGAGCACATCTATCACATAGAGACAGCAGATTTGGACAAAATGGACGATTCTGGCTCTCATCACTTTATTCCAGCTGACATGCAAGGCGGTAATGATGCATTTGTTTAGTCCCGCTCGCGTGGATTAATGCATGGAAAACCGATGCAAGGATACAGTGCCACTCTGACTCTCAGTGATGTTGCAAGATAACATGCTTCAAACATTAGAATTGGCTCTGCTGGCTGGGTGGAATGAATCACTAATGGTTGTCAAGGTCAGTGAAGAGAGTTTGGTCACTGACCGTTTGGATTCAGGTGGATAGGATTTTTTTTGAGCTGACATTAGTATGTGATGCATGTTGAAGGGTATTGCTTTCTTGAGAAGCTGTCCTAGTGCATTAGTCATGTTCATCATGAGGAGTATTTCATTATTACACTTGCTGTATGAGTAATGCATGTACTGTCTGGCAGAAGACAGGTCAAATGAATCAGGTTGGAATGACAAAAAGTATTTTTTGAAGTCAGAGTAGTGATGACAGCAGCTTTAATCCCAGATATGAATCGTACTGTGATCCTAGTGAAAGGGTCGACTCAGGATCAATCGCGGGTGTGTGGCCAGTCGTTGGCACTTCTTCTGAAAGCCCGTAGGGAAAAGAAGTGAAAGTATGTGTGAGCTGTTTCAAGATACATGGCTATTTATCTGGGCAGTAAGAATAGTTTGACAGTGAAAACATTTCATAGCATCGAATTTAATAGTGATTTATTACAAGGATTTGTTCAATTCTATCAAAAAGGACCTGATTTAATAGGATAGATTAGTTGAAATAGGAATTGGAGGGTGACTGGCTTTGCTGAGGAAGGCGGTGGAGATGGCTAAACTAAAACAATGACACAAAATCATAATTTGTTTCATCTTATTTATTATAACGTTTGTGTGGTTTTCTATAACAAGTAATTTCTCACTGTCCAGATAAAAAGCTGTACATCATTTATAAAACTGCCAAAGACGTTTGCACAGAACTGATAAGAGTAAGGTGATTTACAAAACAAAACAAAATAGATAAATAGGGGCAAAGTTACTGGCAAATGAGTTTTTTTAAACCATGGTTGTTGTTTTTTTGCTCTAATGTTAAACTACAGGTATTTTACAATGACTCTTTATTTGTGCCAAAGGCAGCTACAAAGACCTAAAGCCTCTTTGCACCAAATCCAGTATGGGGTATAGAGGCTTTAAGTGTACACATACAGCATATTTTAATTCCATTAATTCCATTTTTCACATCACAGCTGTCATGATTGCCCCTTTTGTTTGGCTTTTTTTTAATGTGAGAAGCTCCAAGCTGAAAAAATGTCTCAGCCTCTCCCTGAAAATGAATCTGGAAGGAAGGACTCTCTGTAGATCTTCAGCTACTGCATAAGCTCCTAAACTTTTTTAAAGCAGTGGGTGTGCTCTCTGTAAAGACACAGTTGCTGAAAGAAATGATAATAGCACTGTTGTCGCTACTACTCAGTGAATCTGTGAACAGCTTGTCTTCTTTTTGCATTCTCAGCGTCTGTTGCTGCTTTGCACCTGCTAACAAACTAATGTAACCAACATGTATGTCATGGTTTACAATAACTCACTTTTTCAAATAATGCATTGGAGAAAAAATGAAACTGTACCTAATAGTTTCGTGCTTGTCATAGATAACTTTAAAATATACTGATATATGGTCTAGGCTGTTCTTGTCTTGTTTTGAAAAACACACACTCATCTTGAAGTCTTGCCCTGACCTTATAAAATCAGTCTATCAGCACATTGTTATGCAAGCTATGAAAAACCAACCTTGTGTGATTCTCCTCACTTGACCCCACTGGTTGTTGGACTCTTTGTCTCATTGCCAGTGACATAAAGGCTCATCTTGCATATCCAGCAGCTTTGCTAATCCTCATGAGACCAGACTGAGCCTGTGATACTGGATTTTAAAAATGCCTAATAGCATGAGCCTAGTTAAGTGAGCCCAGGAAAAGAAACTTGCTTCACATTATGTAGTCTGATGCTCCTCTTCAGGAACATTTGGTATGCGCACTGGCAGAGATAAGAGCCCAAGATGGATATGAGCGTAGACTTCTAATGAACCACCCCTGACCAACACTGACCTTTTCGCTTGACCTAAAATGAAGTTCTTTTTTTCTAAACTAACATAAGGAATTTCTGTATTATTATTCATTCTGTCAGTAAACATTTCTCATTCTACCTGTACACTTGACAGGAGAATACATTTATATTCGTTTATGGTATTTAGAAGACTTTTTTTTATCTAAAGCCACTTCAGGGGGCAGTCTTCTCAGAACAACTTGGGGTTAAGGGTCTTGGTGGTATGCTGAAGGTAGGATTTGAACCCATGACCTCTTGGTCCAGGTAAGTATCCTACCCACAAGGCCACCACCCCCACCACCCACTAGTAGTGTATCAATTTCAGAATGATCTGCATGCAGTTACCAGCTACTACCAAGACATAAGATTCATGTTACATGTCGCAGCCTAAAAAGTCTGGAGGGTTCTGGACCCTTCACAAGACCCATGTTTGATCTGACCTCGGGGGACTGTTGTTATTTCTGTGAATTTTATATGCAGTTTGTGCCAAAGTAAGTTCCATCACATTAGATTGATTTTCTCTGTTTTTTATTGTATTTAACTTTAGGTTACCCCATATAGATCAACTGTAAAACTTGACCCCTGCTCTGGACTGGCGGCAGGCCCTGCCTAATGTCCATTCACCCCAATAGCCCTTGTAAGGATTGCCCTATTCAGTGTCATAATGTAGCTGTCTGTTGTACTTAGACACACTGCTCCGCTTAAAGCTCGAGTGGATGTCAAACTGTGGAGGAAGTTTAGACATCTTCGACTTTAGAGACAGCCATGAAGACAGAAAGAAAGTAATCCATAAGCCACAAATATGGTTTTGAAGGCAAAGAGTGTTCGTTTTAGGCTGTTCAAGAGCACATGAGGGTTAACATTCACACTCGTCTAGATGTGTTTTTAAGCAACAACCAATGGAATTCCAGAATTCACCTGTTTTCTTCCGCAAACAAAACTGAAACATGGTTTTACTAAGGAGACCGACCAAACCTGCCATTTATGCGACCTATGCAATACATATGTTTGATTGATAATTGACTGAGAAACAATTGACAATAAGACACTTTTGTCAGCAAGTAAAAAAAACCCATATTGTTCCTTTTCTAAAATTCAAATCAAAAATAGATTGCATCAGAAAATAGGTCACGTCCCAGACTTTCCACCACAGGAACCCCAAGGCCTTATATATTACCTTCTTTAGTACATACTGGATAAATGTTAGTTGTTAGTATTGATTGAGTAGTAAGTCTTAAAATTATTAACAAAATATTAATGGTAGTGTTCCAGAGTGAAACAAGTTTAGACAAGTATGTTTTTCTGTTTTTGAATTTGGAGTAAGACTGCATCTGTGCAAAGTTAATGGAAATGGAACGAATGGCTCATCTCTAAATATTTCAGCAAACATTTATCTTTAAAATATTAATCATTTGGGAAGATTGATATGAACTGAAAACACTCATGCAATATTAATGCTCGTGCTTAGCATTAATGCATGGCTGCATGTACTACAGGATTAAAAGCTAGCCAGGCAACTCTGCTATTTATTGCTATATCTTTCATTGCAATTATAGCTTTGTGGCAAACAAGTAAGCTGATCGCTGTGTTAAAAGCAAAAAGTTGTTAATGAAGTAGTCATTTTCTTTTATTAGATATTTTAACAAATGCTGTTTTCCCTCTAATTATCGAGGCAGGTGCTTCCCTGCAGTGCGTTTCTGATAAATCTCAAACATTAAAAGCAACGGAAGAGAGAAAACGACACCCACAGAATACCCTCATGAATCTACCAAGCGAGAACGTTGCAGTGTGTATCCCATTTTTCTCCTTTTTCCAAAGGAATAAGTGTTGCATACTTTCACCGACAGAAGAAGAAAAACAAAAACAGAAATACTTTCTCTGCAGTATCTGAAACATCGTTCCAATTTGTATCCGATCCTTCAGATGATCCTGGACTGCAGAATAGTGTTTAATAATGCATCTTGTTTATATAAATCTCTCAACCTCCACAACAGCACTCATAGAAGCACAAGAGAGTAAAACATAAGTAAAAGAAACTAAATTTATGGTAAAATGGGACCCAATCGTTCAGCCTTCAGTCTTCATAGACAGACATAGAGATTTGAGTCACTTGGAAATAATATGTGTCATAATCCTCCAAAAGATGTTAAGGTTACAGTACACAAAAAGTAAATATTATTTTGTTATCTATACTAGATGGACAAAAGTATTGGAACATTACACCAACAAGGACTTTAATGACATTGCATTCAGATACATAGACGTCAATATGCAGTTTACAGCTCTAACAGCTTCCACTTGGAAGGCTTTGTGTCTGTGGGAATTTGTGCCCACTCATTCTGTAGAGCATTTATGAGGTTCAGGCACTGATGTCTTTGCGGACCTTGCTTTGGGCACTTGGTATGCTGAAGCATTAAGATTGTCCTTAACTGGAAGTAATGGGCTGCCAGAGTTCAATAATTAAGAGATGTGTCACAATACATTTGTCTATATAGTGTGCATATAATACACATGCCATTTGACTTCATATACATTAACTGCTTTTTTTTTATCTGTAAGAGATGAACTGCAAAGAGGAAGATAAAGCACATTTAGATTTCACAATGCAGGCTAAACCTAATAACCCTTGTTAGGTTCTACAGTTCACAACAGCAAAAATTGCTTGTTTCTTCTTGCAGTATGAATAAATGATTGTATTAAAAATCCTGACAACACAGTAACAGTAATGGTGTCTGAAACAAAGAGAGCAAGGCACAAAGAAAGCAACCTGTATAGAGACATAGATGGGGAGAAAAAGAGAGAGAAAAAGTCTGAGCTAGAGACGAAGAGAAAGAGTGAGACAAACAGAATGAAAGCAAGAGAGAGAGAGAGAAAGAGAGAGAGAGACCATGCATTTGTGGTCTTCTCTGTGGATGTCCAGGTAGATAATCCAGTTGAAATCCATTTTGGATTCAGTGCACAGCAGGAATAATTCTGCATGATGGATCGCCTGTACAAACATCTGAATTTCTGTAACTCTGCCATCTCAGATCACAGTGATGTTTTTGATTATGTTGGAGAACCTAAAAAAGAATCTTTAATTGAATGCTTGTTTTATGGCATTGCTCCAAAGATCCCTTTTTGGACATCAGAAATAAGCACTATGCGAAAACATTTGCAATGGCAAAACATTAGCATTTCGCCCCACCTTTCGCAGCAAGGAGCAGTGGCAGGCTTTACACCCTCCACTGGCTCCTGCTGGGGATTCTGGATAACTCAAGCTAAGCCAGTGGGCGAGCCTACCTCTCTGCATGCTCTATGGCCACTGATAGGATGATCACTCAGCATCTGCCATTTGCCAGACAGTCATCAGAGAGTTGCTTGGCACTTGGCTGTACATCTAATTCTCAGAGGGAAAACATTCTGCCCATTCCCAGTCTTAATTCAATTTTTGGATCAACTCTGGGCCAATCGTCAAAGACCTGCCCAGTTTTAGCCGATCATTGGGAGATTTAGTACCTCAGTCCAGCCAGTGGGGGTCTTATCCTCCTGCGCAGATGCCCGATTAATGTTGTTTAGGGATGCAAACCCAGCACAACAGGCCACTGGTGCCAGATTGACAGCATAAACCCATCCTGGACTATAGGATAGCACACCCTGCATGGCGTAATCACACACAGAGCTCCCTCGATGTGGTTCTGTTGCTATGTGTGTGCTTTTTTTCCCCAAAAAACTGTACTGTTGGAGGCTATTAGGGTAGGATGATATCTACTTTTTCCCAATTTCAGGTATAGTGGTATACAGTATTATTGGGAATGGTGGGATTTTCTTAAGTGATGTTTCTAACTACAAAAGAGGAGCTGATAGGTTAGTAATAGGTTAGCTAGCATTTTCAGAGCTCAGCTCACAGCACCAATACAAATGACTCAAATCTGAGTGATACAGGTGGTGGAGGGACTCAAAAGTGAAGTTAAACCTTTTCTGACTTTACTTACTGAACATAAGCTTATCGGGCAGCCTGAAAATCCAAATAGCAGTACACAGCTCAGACTTGATTTTGAATAACTGGTGCTGAAACAGATGATAAACAGTAAAAAGAGTCCAGTGACTGGTGGAGTGACAGAAAGTCAAAGCTGTTCTTGGGTGTTTGGAGTTGAAGCATGGAGGAAAGCTGAGTTAGCAGACCAAACGTGCCACACACCATGGTACAGCTTTGATTCCAACTATCTGCAGGCATAAATGTAATAAGAAGCATTTGTAATAATAAAAAATAATAAGATAAAGAGTGCCAGAAAGTCAAAATCAAACCTGTTTGGATCTGCATGCCTTAACCAGAAAGCCAAAAATGTGACACATCAACATACAGGATCAGTTCTTGGTACCATTTAATATGGAGTTGGTCCCCCCTTTACAGCTTTAACAGTTTTCACTCTCCTTGAAAGGCTTTCCACAGGATTTTAGAGTTTCTGTGGGAATTTGTGCCCATTTATTCTGTAGAGCATTTATGAGTTCAGGCACTGATGTTGTACGAGAAGGTCTGGCTCACAAAGTGTTGAATAGGGCTGAGGTCTGGGCTCTGTGCGGGTCAGTTAAGTCCTTCCACACCGAACTCATCCACCCATGAGTCAAGCCTGGAATTATTCATACCCCAGGCAAATTTTGACTTACTTTTATTCAACAAGCAAGTTTCTTCTTGGCTGAAAATGACACAGGCGTCTCCCAGAAGACAATAAGACAATGTACAAGAGGTCCAACATTATTCATACCTTTTGCAAACTGTCACCGTCTATGGGAAAATACCAGTGGAGACATGCAAAAAGCTTGTCAACAATTATAGGAAGTGTCTGATTGCTGTAATAGCCAGTGAAGGCTTTTGATTATTGAGAAGGGTATGAATAAATTTGGATGTGTCACTTTTTGTTCAAATGCAAATTAAAGCAGAGAAATAGTTTTCTCCACAATGATGCCTCTTGTACATTATGTTATTATCTTCTGGGAGTTGCCTGTATATATATATGTGTGTGTGTGTGTGTGTGTGTGTGTGTGTGTGTGTGTGTGTGTGTGTGTGTGTGTGTGTGTG
>JBBPCW010000154.1:5543767-5553922 GCA_037974425.1 Phenacogrammus interruptus
GCTTTAGGATGAACTGGACAGAAGAGTGAAAACAAAGCAACTTATAAGAGCTGCACACTTATGGGAACTCCTGCTGCCGAATGAACATTGAGACACTAAACCGCTTGAATTTCAATACAAACAAACAGAAAACATGGAGTGTTCTAAAACTTTTGACCGGTAGTGTATATTCACTGATAATAAAGAAATGGCTTCATTTGTAAAGCAGACATTGTGACCCCTGGTTCCAGTCACTACTAATGTAAGATAAGATAAGATAAGAATAAAGAAATCCAAGTAGGTATGTTTCTCTACAAAGAACTATTTTACATCAAACCCTCGAGAAACAATCCATGGACGCTTTAATCTGTTTTAACATATTTCGTATTTTGTGACCTGTCTCTCTTTAGCCCTAACTTTACATAATAAAAATGTCAAAAATCAGAAAATGTTAAATATAGAACTGAATCCTTGCATCTGATCATATGAAATCATCTGAAAAAAATCTTATATACCTCTATTGCCACATTAAAGCAGAAGTACTTTTTTTCTTGGGTTAGACTTCTCTGGCCACCTCTGCCTTTGAGAAACAGCTGGATAAGAGAGGTGTTAGGAAGTGTTACAGTCAACCTGGAACTGGGGAAAAAGACACAGGTGGCTTTCCCAAACCACAGGGATAGACCTCTCACCTTTTATTAGCTGCAGCACACAGAGCCTCTGGGGAGCTTCCTATACACTTCTTATACTCAAGCAAGTACCAGCCTGTTTCCCTCACACACCTCCACAAAGCCCCTAATTGCCTCCTGGAGCTTTCATGAATTAGTAAACTGACAGATGGGAAGTTGAAGAGTTCCTGCCTCACCTTGTTTCAACCCTCCTCCACTTCTTCCTTCTTTGCTGAATGATAGAAAAACCACAGAAATCTATACCATCATTATATACATCATCATCATCAAGTTTACTTTAGTGTAAAGGATTGAGGACTTGAAGCCTGCATTGTAACTCCAGTTGACACTGCAACATGTTCACATAGAATTGGAACTGGACAAGGTTTATTACAAACACCAATACTTGACTAGCCCTGACATACATCTTCGCACCTCGCTACTATATCGCAATATCAACTGCATGGTTGTGCGAATATATGGTATTTGTTTACTTGAACAGAGATGTGGAAGGATAACAAGTCTTTTTTGGGGAAAATGTAATGGCACTGCCACTTTCCTGTTGAGGCTCTGGGATTTAAAACATTTTTTCCTTTCCACAAAGAGGAAACATGTTCACAGGCTTTTGCCATTAGTCTCAAGTCTGCTTTTTTTGAGCGAGACTAGATACAGCAAGGATGAAAAGCCTTCTATTCAAAAAGAGCTGCCAGAAATGAGTGCCACAGTCCAAAACTTCACTTCCCCCAAATGATTAATTACTTTCACATTGGCCATGTTTAATTATTTTTAATTGTTGGCCTGTTACGTTGCTCCCTCTGATTTTGAGGCTTTCAAGATCAATTTTGATTTTGTTGGATAGGCAGTTGGGCTTTCGTAAGAAGAACATGTTTAAGATGTAGCCCACTGTGTGCTGCTCATTCTGAATGAGTCATAGTTTTCAATGACATCCACAAAATAGACAAAGTACATTTTAAATGATCTAATATTTTATTATTATCACACTCTTTAGTGAGCTTAGGCTACTTTCATTTTGTCATCTGTTTTCATGGGGGCAGTGTGGCCTTTATCATGAAATAAAAGCACCCACTGCCAGAAGTGGCCATTTGATGACATCTTAATGCTATTTGTTAGAGCCCTTGCTTAATGCTGCAAATGATGTAAAATCTGGTACAATGGAAAGCATGGGGAAAAAAGATCCCTCGCTTGATAGTATCTGTCACTGAAAATGAAAAGAGCAGCATACCTAATGCTGCAGTGCCTCATATTTATCTAATTCCCAGCACCAGGCGTGTGACAGACGGGATAACAAGACAGGTTAAAATTTATCAGTTATTTCCTTTCCTGTTTCAACCATCGTTCTGTCTGACTGTGGATGGTTCTGCTGACAGGTTGATCATTTTTTTCCCCAAGAAATCTGCTGGTAACATCTTGCTCTTTGCATGTGCTCTGTCCACAGCTCCCCCTGCTGTCCGCATCGTACATTCTGGCCATGCATGTAATGTGGAGGAGGAGCGCTACACAGAGAGGGTATACACAATCCGGGAGGGCGAGACTCTGGAGCTCACCTGTCTGGTGACTGGACACCCCCGGCCACAGGTGAGTCCACCACAACACTGACTATGACATTTCTCACAAGCCATGAGTCACCATTCTCTTTCCCAATCGCTGAGAGTCTGATCACCTTGCAGTGATTTACACTCATAAGTCTATTCATATAAATATGTAGACCATCTCATAGGTCTCTGAACAATTAAACAAGTTAAGCACTCTCAAACAGGACAATGAGTTTGTTGTGTGATGGCACAGAAGATTTACTTTTAGTTCCCTAAAAAGCTCTGTTCAAAAAAGAGGTTTATTAATGTGAAAACCCTTTTGATCTTTAAAATAACCTTCCGATTATGTAATGTTACTTATATGTGTATATTAAATCTTAATCCTTACACAGCTCAGTAACAAAAATGGTTCTCTGAAGAACCCAAAGTGCTTTATGGCACCGAAGGTGGTTCTTCTATAGCATTGTGCAGAACCTTTATTTTGTGCAAGGCACTGTGCAGAATCTACTATGAATGAAGATTCATAGGTGGATTAAATATTTGTATTTTGATCCTAGCTCAAGTTCAGCTAGTAACTGTTGCTGATGAGGCTGATCCCAGATCATTGTGATAACTGGTCTCACTCTCTCTGTGTGACAGGAATTCCGCCCTTGTACCCTGTTGGCTGATACAACCTAACTGATGTTTAGTGTCCTCCTCCAAGCACTTTGAGCTGTCCAGTAGTGCACTGGTGTTAACATATGCGTCTAGTGGATGAAATTGGACAATTAAGCAGAAAATAGGGGAAAAAACGTTCATGTTGGCAAACACTTGTAAGCAACAGTGATTCACATTATGAAAAATAGAGGTTCCTTGGTTTGTCTGCACAGTTCTAGGGGGGAAAAATTCAATTGCTATTGCTCACTTGCTCAACCTTTAAAAAGGTTGTTCACACTTGTATTTCATTTACAAAACATTTATTGAGAGGTTCAGCAACTGAATGAGTATTCTCTAGAGACCTTTTTGCTTTATCTATTTATTTATTTATTTATTTTACATTGATCATTGATTACTTGAGTCCTCTGCATTTAAGCCATTCATTGAGTGAAGCAGAGGGCTTCTAAAAAACGGCACCTGGGGAACAGTGTGTGTGGACAGTACCTTGCTCAAGGGTACCTTAGTGGTGCCACTGGTGCTCCTGGGATTTGAACCCACGGTCTTCTGTTTGCAAGGTCCTAACCACCAAGCCACCAACTTTAATGTCAAATCTGCATTGGAAAAATGAAGATATCTTCATGTTCTTTCTAATGTTAATCTGCTAAGACAGATGGATGTATGCTATATGCTGGATAACTAGCTACTTAAAGCAGTGTACTTCATCGCTAGTGTTAGGTAGGGCTTTTTAGGATTATTTGTCAGTAATTAATATAATAGCTCAACTTAGCTAACCAGGCATTACTCCAGTGCCCACCCCCTTGCAACCAAATCAGGTGCCCTTAGTGGTTACTGAATAATCCACAGCTGGATTTGTATTAGCTTTAATAAGCTTATCATTTTAGGGGGTTAATTCCTATATGAGCCCATGAGGAAGCATTTCCATTGCTGTATAATTACAAGCTGTGCCTCGTTGCCATAAATGCAAATGCATAATGGAATCCGGCTCTGTAAGCAATGTTGTCCGTATTTTGATGTCTCACCTTTACGTTAGCATGAATAAACAACACATCTTGTAAATGCTTCACGGTATTACCCTTGTGTAACACATTTTCAGCCGAGACGGTAAACAATGCATCCCATAGACTCGCAGGCTGGAGGGGCCGTCTGAAGACTCTACTGCTCCCTGAAATCAATCCCTGAATGTAGAACTATCCTAAAGCACACTTAGTCTCTCCCAGCTGTCTCCCTCCCTATCTCCACCTATTGCCAAATCTGTGCAATTAAGACATTAAGGGAAATGAAGGTGTCAGTCTTATTTATTAATGCCTTAAATTAGCCAACCACAGTCATAGCTCTCACCTCCTGCATTTTCCCAAGAGGAGCCGTAACGCTGCTGGGAGAAACGGCTCTGTGCTCTAATCCATTCTGGTGCACTGGGTCTGCTCCTCACATATTTCCCAGCTGACTATGCCCGCACAACGAACCGGATAAACACCACTAACCCAGAATAAATCCATTTGCTGGGGCTAAATCAAGCGGAAGGGTTTTTTTTTTTTTTTACTGTGGCTCAGTTGACAAATATGGTTTATTATAGGACAAGGGAGTCTTGAGTCTTATTGTTTTGTTGTTGCTTTGCATTTCAATATGTGCATGATACTATCAAGAAAATATGCTTTTTTGTTGTTTTCCTTTTATAGGTATCTCCATATTTTAGCACAAGCCACGAAGCAGATCTAGCACTTCAGATATTGTTGTCTGACACAAATCGTTCCTGCCCTTGTGGTTTGTGTTTTCTGCTACAAACAGGGCACATACGTTTAGCATGTGCTACTGTTTCTCGCTACCATCTAAAGAACAGTGCTGTGGGCAAGTTAGCGTGCATCCTGTGGTGCGCTGAACAGCGTGTGCTGCTGTACTGCATCAAATCTTTCAGTTCACTGATATTTTAAGGCTTAAGCTGACTGTTTGCTCCATCACTTCGATTTGTGGTCCATGCTGCAATATGTGCAGAGCATGGACCAGAATATGGAGGCAAAAAATCCCAATGATTTCAACACCTTAAATTCTACTCGTGTAACAATATCAGTATAGAACTGGAATATCTTACAAATATAGGATCAAAGGAGCGTACTGAAACTTTTAAGTGTATCACTGAAACACATCATATTCTCTTTCGAGGGTCACTTGTTTATTATCTTTTCTGGAAACCACTGCCAGTAATAATAGCTAGGTGTCTGGGAGCATACTGTCAGTGTGAATTCGAGGGTGCAGTGCTTACACTATGCACACACTCATAACCAGCCTTTATTTTTTCACCTAAAATCACTAATAAAGTCTAGGGCCTTATTTTGTTAGATGGCTGACGTGACAGGCATTGTGAAAATCACCGTAAGAGCTTTTAATTTTTGGAGCCAGCCAGTCACTGTAGTATATAATTAGGGCTTTCTAAAGCTGTTGTAATAAAATCCAAATGTATTAAATTCGAAGGTTTATTCTTAAGAGTGAGGCATGGAGTGAGGCGTGGAAATCCATACTCGTCAACAGGCCCTGGCTGCTTAAGGGTTTAGTCCATTCTTCTCTACATCGTTTCCTAATACTGTTGCTGCTTTGAACTTGATGTGTAGAATGTGATCTAATAAAGCTTAAAATGAATAGATCATTTGTTTGTCTTACCATTTCATCTTTAATTGCTCCTCTGATAAAGCAGTTCGTTAAGTCCCGATTCACATCCAAACATAAAGGTACCATTACTATTTTGGTGCAAACATTGTAGTGGCACACAGAACAATTCAATTCCGCATTCTGATTTTCTGGCATAGACTTTAGCTGCTTTAAATTAGGGGCAGATTTGAATGAGTTAAAAGTTGTAACGATGATGCATTAATAAAGATTTAACCCTTAGAAGGGTGTATACGTAAAATCTGATTTCAACAAATGAAAGCATTCTAAAACAGTCTAAAACCAGTGTTTGTTCTCCTTCATGATCCCTGTTTGCTGTTTTCACTCACTGCACCACCACTCGGTCGCTCTCCAGACCCCCTCCCTCTGGGGTTTTTCCCCACTCACTTGTGGCCAGAGATAATCTCCCAAGTTCTCGCATGAGTGTTTTTTCTGTTTGTTTCTAAGAACTAAAATAAAAAGATATCTGGGCATTTTTGTTCTTTATGGACATTTGCATGTGATGCCATTTTTAAAATCCCTGGAGTGGTTATTAATATTACATGATTTTTTCATTACATAACTTCTGCATGGTTCTGCATGGAACATAGGCAGCTCAGCATGACCTCTGACACCTTGAGCATCAATGCAAACCAAAGAAACTTCCATTTTGGAGCCGTTTGTATGACAACAATTTACCATTTATTTCGCTCTTGTCACAGATTCATGCCGCTCATGTTCTAAGGGTTAAAGGAGTTTGCGATGCGACACATTCTCAGAAAAAAGTAATCAAACCATACCTTACAAGATACAAATACTGCTACTGGGATAATAACCTCAAGGGTGTATTTCAGTACATTTATCCCAGAAACATGATTGTACCATATTGATAGTATATTTTATATTGAAATATGTATTATATTTGTTTTTTTATATACATTTATGTTCTGTCTGTACTACATCTTTTTATTTAATGTTTTTATTTTTGAAAAATTTGTGAAAACTTACGTATATGCACCTGTAATTTCTTACAAAAGTGCACAGTAAATGTAATATATTCTTAAAAGTACTTTAAGAGACCGATTTGGACCTTACTTACTTTTTAAGGTACGTTAACATTATTTGTACCTTAGGGAACAAAAATGGATCCTCACAGCAACAGGATAATGAATAAGAACTGGATAATTGACTACCTGCTACTCAGGGTGTACTTCTGAAGAGCAGAAGGGAATTAAAAGTTTAATTTGTACATGATCTGCTGTTCTCGTTCTAATTCTGCTGTTCTGAACATTCGGCAGCAGCACCATTATCCTCTGCAGACTATGTATCCTCACTTGATCTTTTAAGAAATTCTGCTTGCTCAAATATTTATTCATTTAGTGCTTATTTAGAAGGAGGAAAAAAATCAGTTTCAGCCATAACCAAGAGGTTGTTTTTGCAGTGAGCTCAGTTTGCCCGATTGGATAAATTAAATGAGACTTGTTAGTGTCTTGGGGATTGACTCTGCCCATTTACCCTAATTAATATTTAATTTGCCTTTGATCAATATACAGCCCATTAATTTGTACACTCCTGCTCAGGACTCTCATGTATAATAGGTATCGATTCGTATATATCATCTAAAAAGGTGAAGCCCCTTGAATTAGTGAGACACTACGACATGCGATTGATCTCCAGTGTGCTACGCAATGATGGCTTCTTTGCCTCTGTCTCCACTCTTAATTAATATTTTAAGAAAAGAGTGGGGGAGAGATCAAAGTTCCTCCATCTCGGTGGGAAAAGAGCGAGTGTCTCCTTTGAAATCAAATCATTAAGATATCCACTTAGATGCAGCAATAGGGCGGCTGCTGGGCCGTCAGCACGGACCCGGCGACTGCGTTCCAGACCACAAGAGATCCTCTGAGAGCGATGTGGAAAGTTTTCATCAGAGGCAGGACATTAATGAGATGTTACAACTTGCAGTCTGCATTAGCTGCTTCAGTAACTGTGTTATCTGTTTTTATTAAAGCTCTCTACACTTCATTCAGTTTTAATACATCAAAAGTTTCTCTCTGGAAAAGAGAGAAAGACTGTGCCAGAAATTGGAATTATTGGATCGTCTGGGCAATGTATCACGTAACATTTGGATTTTCTTTCTGTTTGAAACTTCTAACATACAAATGTCGACTTTCTTTCAAAGGGAATCTAGGTATATGTTCAGAGGGAATATAGGATTTTTTAGTAATATCAAAGGCTTCAGAAAAGACAATGAGCTGCTTTTCTCAGTATGATAAACGGTTGCAAAAAAATAAATAAATAAAACTTCCTGTGTCTACTAGATACATACCGATCATCCACACCATAAAAAAAACACTGAGAATTAAACTGGATGACATTATCCATGTCAAAGGGTCGGATATGTTTGGCAGAAGGTAAACAGTTCTTAAGGTTGATGTGTTGGAAAAATGGGTAAGCGTAAGGATCTAAGTGACTTTCCAAAGGGCCATCTTTAAATCGGCAGGCCTTATGGGGTGTTTCCAAGATGCTGTGGTTAGTACCTATGAACAGTGGTCCAAGAGAACTGGTGACAGGGCCATGGATGCTCAAGATTCATAGTTTCATGATGGAAATAAAACCTAGTCTGACTAGTCAAATCCTACAGAACAGCTATGGTTGAAAAACATGATAGAAAGGTCAGAATATACCATTCAAGCATTACTTACCTAAACCTTGTGAAGACAAAATGCACTACATACAGTACATGGCAGCAGTATTCCCTAAGGGCAATGACCTCTTTCAGTAGCATGATGCACCCTGCCATATTGCAAAGATTCTTCCGGAATGGTTTGAGGAACATGATGAAGAGCTGAGATGTTGACCTGGCCAACAAATTCTCTAGTTCTTAATGTAAACAAGAAATTTGTGGGATATATTGGACAAGCTATTCTGATCTTTGTAGGCTTGACCCATGTGGATTACACTAGTTTGTCTAGCATCTGTGGGATATGCTGGACAAACTAGTCTGATCCACGAAGGCCCAGTGGAGCTTATAGGACTGGATCTGGTGCTAATGTCCATTGCAAAATGGCACCCTTAGTGGTCTTGTGAAGTCCATACCCCAACGTACCCCTCCTTTTGAGAAGGAGGGTGAGACATACACAATATTAGCCATATTATGACTGTTATGACTGAATGGTGCATTTGGATTGAGCCCTGTGGATAATAACATCAGAAGCATATTGGGCGCATGGGTCATTTGTGCCCTAAATGCGTTCATGCTTGGCACTTTCACCAAGTTAATTCCTTTCATGTCTTTCAATATTCGCACACTTTAAATTAGCCAGCCACCCCCTCCCCAGGGGGCCACCCTTAGATGGAGTTGCTGGATCCCAGCCAAGCACATGGCAGCTTTCACTGCAGGCTCGAGCTGTTCTCGGACCACCGTGAAGGTATAGCCACAGCGGAGACAGAATTAAACGAGAGAAAATGGGATAACTTATTGTGCAAATGTTCCTAAAACAATTTAGCTTACACATTGTTTGGGTAAAGGGTGTTTTCAGGGCGGCCATTCTTTTATGACACTGTGCCTTTGTTGCCTGGTTACACAGCCAGGTGCTGTTAGAGGATGTCCTCTGTTGCACTCAGCAGTGCTCCAGAACACATGTTACTACGACAACAGAAGGTTAGAGGAAGTTGCGCCATCTCTTGCGAGGGCAGCTGGAGTTGGAGCTCATGGTGTTGATTAGAATCACAGTAGGAGTGAGTTTTGTCTACTGGCCTCAATTCTCACAAGACTATGGTGCCAAGTTGTTGTGTTTTATTTCTTTTTTTCGGACTCCTTTTGGCTCCACACGGTGACTTAAAGTAACAGAGGTTCAGACTGAATACAGTTTTACCTGGAGCCATTATGACATTACTTAACAATCATAACTGAATAATCACCTTGAATTAGAACGCAGTGATCACACACTTGTTTACATGCTACCATTACCACACCATACAATCATTGAGAAATGTTTGGGAATTAAATTTAAAGGAATTGTTTGGTAATTTACATAATTTTGATTCTGCCTTACCCTTAGTATAGTCAGTCAGGCAGGACACATTTTGTGCTTTGTACTGATGTAAAAATGCACCGATAAAATTCAAGCATTAAGATGACTACTTTTTTTTTTTTTAGCTATATCTGGTATTTGTGTCCATATTTACAGATACCAGTGTGCCATACATTGTTCAAAGCAGATGGGTGATGATCATCTAATAATAATTGATGAAATATAAGCTTTTCTGCTTGTTCGCTTTTACATATTGTTCGCTTGTTCGCTAGCCATTCTAAAAAAAATTTAGAATGGAAGGTGAGAGGAATATTGCATTTGTTTCATTATTTTAGTTTTTCTTTTAATAAAGCATGCTGTAAATGTAACACTTCACCTTTCTTAATTCTCATTCTTTCTGTTTCTAATTTTGTTTTCATTTGCACTCTGTGAGTCCATGTGCTTTTGTTATTGTTGTGATCCCTAGCTCCACCTCAGCCCTGTGCTGTCCTCATTGTGTACTGGTGTTTGTATTTGTACCTGTGTTTTGGATGTATGTTTGGACTTGCTTTTGGGCCATTCCACCAAATGGGTGCCATTTCCGTCCCCAGGAAATTACATGTATAAATGTGCACAAAAAATAACTGTAAA
>JBBPCW010000154.1:5557906-5569695 GCA_037974425.1 Phenacogrammus interruptus
GATAGTACGAGGTGGAAAGACATCACGTTCAGAATTATGGAATTCATGGGGATGAAATCAGAGGGGTTTTATTTCTTAGTTTGTGACTGTTTGCCACAAAACGGAGTCAATTGGTTTACCGGACAAGGCTTAAAGAAGCAACGTTAGAGTTTGTTAGCATTAATGCTAACGCTAGCGTTAATGTTAACGCTAGCGCTAATGCTAACGTTCAGATTTTAGATACAGAAAAGTGAGTAGAGTTGCACCAACCCGAGCTGGTAGATTATAGATAAAAGATTCCCATTCCCCTGCCATTCTGTGATCGGCAGATGATCTTGGTGATCGGTAATCGGTGATTGACCCCAAAAATGCTGATCGGAGCATCTCTAGCACTGATAATCATATAACCCGTAACAAAATTACAGCACTAGATTGATGCCATGGGTTAGTGTGAGATAAGTTCATTTTATTTGTGTTCATGTATGACAAATGGACTTACACAAATGGACGTACACGTTACTCACGCACACATGCACACGCGCACACACACACACACACACACACACACACACACACACACACACACACACAGACTTACACTTTATTTCTACCTCATGTGTGTCATAGTCTATGCTAAACTATGAAAAAAGAACTATGTTAAGCAAATCCACTGAAATTGACAGTTCCCTACAAATGCAGGAGATGTTTTGGTGATTTGGAATACACTTAGTGGAACTAATCTATTTTCAAGGTTTTCAGTGTGTTGGTTGTCTTTTCAATGCCTGCATTTGGGCATCTTTTCATCCTTCATTTTCAACCATAATAAAGTGTTGATTAACTGCAGTCAAGTGTGTCTTCCGGTGTTGATTCAACAGCCAAATAGCCCAATTCGCTGCATTTCCTTCTCACTGAATTCTCAGATTACAAACATATATTTAAATGTGTTGTTTGGCACAGACTATAGAGATTAGACGTTGTAAAATGAAGCCTTTTTTTGAAAGATTTCCTTGTTGTTTTTGAAACAATCTTTTATAGAATATTCATGGTTTTCTTTTTGTTCAATTAAATCCATGTTTGTTGTTTAACATTTCAATTGAAACTCATTTTGTATTTAATTGTCAGAACTAATGTTAAATCAACCACTAATATAACTGATAGTGACATCTGTACCTACTTTGAAGTTTGTAGAAGTCCTTCCTGATCCTAGATTCGGTGTGGCTCCCCATGGCTGAGCCCATAATATTCATTTCCGTTCCAATACCCCTCGGTGCGGTTTTGCTGGCTTTACTGTGTCTGTACAGGCCTTCATTGTGCAGGCATACAGGAGACAGTAGTGCAGTTGGAAAGCAGTGTGAGATGTTTGGAAGTAATCTCAGCAGGCAGTGGGGGAGATTTACTCACTGTTCGTGTCCTGGCATGCGCAGTTAGCATCACTGCAACCGCACGAAGCATATCAATTAGATATCCTACCAACAGCCCATTTAAATCACATGTCGTCAAGCCCTTCTGATTCCTCTGGCTACGGATGAAACAGAGGTACAGCTTTCCTCACGTCAGGGGCTCTACATCTGTGGATGTGCAAAGACTGTGGCTACAGCATCTTGAAACTTTGGTGACCTTGGTCTGTGTTGTGGATTGGACCTTGCATCTCTCAGTGGTTGACACGGTTGAAACAATCGCATTAGATTTTCATGGAAATGAGGGACCACAAGGTGAGGTGGTGGGATTTTTGTTAAAAATTTATGTCGGTGTGATAAGAACCCTGAGGAGCCTGTCTAAACCCAGCACAACACCTAAACCTAGCACAGTCTGATCATTTATCTTTTGGTGATTCCATCAATCTAAATGTGCTGGAACTGCAGAGCTCTTGGTTGGAGATAATGCAATACAAAACAGCTCATGGTCCATATATTAGTTTACAAGGTTAGAAGACTTATTTGACTATCAATTGTATAACCCCATTAGAATAGCAAGCTTTATGCTTCCCAACATTTTGGATTATTCTGTTATATTCTTTTCATCTCATTTGCAACATGAGGCATTTTGCACTCATTCTTTTCCTCCTAGCTCATCTTTGCTGGCTGCTTTAATAAAGGCCTCTTAAAGTGGATTCAGACCTACGTTACTATAATGGGCTTCTAGACAGACAGTGTTCACAGCCATATCATACCTCTTATAGCTTCTCAGCATTTTCCATGTTCTACCATGTTGTTTTGCAGTCTGATCTCACTCCTTTGCTATGAAGCTTTTGTTGTTGCCTCTCTGAGCCTACATTCACACTACAGGGCATCCTGTTATGTTTCTTATACAAGATCTCAAGCCATTGATTTCCCTTGAAGGGTTATCAGATCAGACAGTCTCTTTATTATCTGTCATATCTGCCGTCGTTGCTATAGTAATGACATATGCATGCAAAATACTGTTAAACACATTTACTGTGATATGCCATACATCATACAACTGAAAAAAAAAAGCTTGTAAAATAACATCATAGCGTTCAAATGGAATATGTGCTGGATTGTGATTTCAGTCACGTCTTACACTACATGCGAACGTGTTTGTCATCGGATTTGAAAATATTTAACTCCATATAGAGTTTTCTTGCTGTTCAAACTTCAATTAACAATCAGATTCCAATCTGCAGATGGAACTGGATTTGGGCAGCCTGTGTGCACACAGAAAACATGAGCAGCTGTTTACAATCTACAGAACTATTAATCCGATTGGCTGAGCAGATAGGTTACTAATTAATCACCACACCATGCTGATTCTATTCCAGTTCACCCATTGTGCAGTGCTTTAGGAAAACAGAGCTCCTGATCTTAATCGTAGCCTGATGTGCAGCTCCACTGGGGAATCCCAATATCTTATTGTACTTCCTTTCACCTCCCATGGGGGTTAGCTCCATGGTTACAGCTATTTCTAACCAATATTTACTTGTTCCTAAAGAGAAACTGCTAAATGATTAAAGGTTAGATTTTTTTTGCAAGACTCTTATGGTTTATATATACACAGTGTCTGCCGCGCAGCTTTGACAATGTGCTTCTACGGTCACAGTAGCTCTATATTTAGAATGTGTTGTTTACAAAGGTTAGAAAGCAATACTGACTAATGGATGTTAAAGTTCCTTGGAGCGTCCACTACCAGGGTACTTTCACCTCCAGGACAAGCATGGGGGAGAGCATAGGAGATTCCAGGAGTATTCTGGGTATTTATCTACAGCTCCAAGTAGGGATTTCATGGGAGAGCATAATATATTCAGAGCAGAAACAGCCTCGAGGCTTGAAACTTTGTAGCCACCAAGATACATTTGTGCGTTGATTTGAAACTTGCACTTCTCTTTGAAATCTGATAGGGTGTTTAAATTCCCCCATGTTCACTGTCCAACCAACAGTATATTTTATTGATATAGTCCCCCTCCATCTGCATAAAATAAAATAAATTAAGATATACACTTGTGATAAAACCAGATTCTGCTGGAGTCGCTATAGTCTAAGTCTCATAACTTATTTAAGTTACCCAGTCGCCTAAGAAGCAATGGGCGTCACAGTGGACATTATAAGGGCTCAAACGTATTGTAATCGATTCTGGTGTGGCTCGAAATCGATTGCCTGTTGAGTTGTCTTTGTGTTTTTCCATTGTTTACATGAGTTGTTGGGGGGAAAAAAATGAAAATCAAGGTCGTTCTTCTTTCCATGTGCAATACTGCACAAGCAAAATGTAATAACTGTCCAGTAAATTGCGGCCACAGGGACAGTCCAGCTTTTTTGCGAGTCTGAGTTATTATAATGTGAGGAAGCAGTGATATCAAAAGTGTTTCAGCTATATTTTTTTCTGTAAGACAATGAGATGAGTTTACAGCTAGTTTGTTGCTCATAGTTTCCATTCGGAACTAGACTCCAGGGCAAAGAAAAGAATGTCAAGCTAATAATAAACTCAAGAAAGGATTCACTGTTCTCCAGGGTTCTCGCATAATGACCCTACACTGGAACATGGACTGCTTCATGAAATTACCAACAGTTGACACATTCATGTGTAGAAATAGTCTCTGCTTGAGAGAAGTATGTGCATGTCTACCTGATTCCGCTTTCAAACGGGGTGCTATTTTTATCTAATAGGGTACAACTCACTCTGGATATATGAACGTGTAATACTCACATCAAACATAATGTAATTTCCATTTCATGGGCTGCTAACCTCATCCTGTACTATGTTACCACCATAAATCTCTCCACTCCAATTCGGGGCTAATGCCTGGATGCAGTGCTGGCGCTTGACATTTTGAAGCCATGGGTGAAACAGAATTTTGTTGCCCCCAGCTTTACCCCCTACTGACTTTGTGGAGGATGGAGTTTGGCAGCATAAGATTATGTTGATGAGGAGATATTATGTAAGATTTATGTAAGTCATGTCTAACCTCCTGTTTGAAAAAAATAATCATAGAAATCACAAATCCAGCCAAAAATGGAGTATGCCTGACTCACCTTATAGGTGAATTAGGCATACTCAACCCAGAAGTGTTGAGTATGCCTAACTCATATGGATGCATTGACCCTGCCTGAATAGTGTGCGGCACCAAAGTAGCATGAGTGCTACCCTTGTTTTCAAATGAGTGAGTCATGTCAATAGTAACACAATGTCAATAGTAACACAGACAATTTTTATGGTTGAAACAGCTTTTGGACCTCTATCTATATTTAATATCTGGTTTGGCTGAAATATAAAGTTGTGTGTCATCTGCGTAGTAGTGGAAACTAAAGCCATGTTTAAGATAATTGTACCCAATGGCAGCGTGTACCAAGTAAATAAAAGAGGCCCAAAACAGAACCTTGAAGGACTTTGAACAGAACCTATGGTGATGGTTCCCTGCTCACTCTCACAAACTCACAGTGTTCAGGGGTATGATATAAACAGTAAGGTCAGTGAGGTAGATCAATAAGGTCAGTAAAGAATCAGTAAGGTATGATATAAACCAGTGTAAGGCTGTTTCTCAACCATGTATTCAACCATGATCATGAAATTTGAACAAAACCAGCAAAGCTCTTGTTAGCGGACAGTAAAAGATCTGTCTTACAATCTCTGCTAGGGCTGTTTCTGTGCTGCAATATGTCAGAAGAGTTTTTCATAAATGCATTTCTTATGCAAAAGTGAACTTAACTGCCATGTCTTTCTCTAAGATCTTAGATAAAAATAGTAAATTGGAAAAAGGCTTGTAATTTGAAACCTCACAAGCATCAAGATTTAGTTTTTTAGCAGATACTTTTGTATCTGCATTGTACTTTTGTAGACAGCAGACAAGGTGGACTAGGAACCAGAGAGGTACAGAATCTCAGAGACTGAATTTTAAAGGCCATACAATCACAGTTAGTTTAGAAGTTGTTCTCAATATAAACCTATGATTATTTTTGCTAGGTTCAGTGAGAGAGGATGGATTGGTTGAGCATGCTGCAGTAATTGCTCTGCTTTGGAGGAGTGGAAAGATTCCAGCTTGGTTAATCTGCATAATCTGCAACTTTTTAATGTTTTGTTTAAGGCACATGTTTGCTCATTATACCAAGGAGTGGGCTTTTACTGTCTAGATAATGTGGTATGTTTAAGGTGTAAAAGAACTAAAGTCTGCTGGACCAGATAGAGATGCAACGTGTGTTGATAAATCTGGGAAGTTTTCAATAAACCTAAAACATGGTGCGACTAATGTGAGAGCAAGGAGATGTACGTACATCATTGTTGAGATGAAGCTCATATGTTATAAGGTAGTGATCTGAGATTACTTGATCTTTGGAAGTTATCAACATTAATACCAAGAGGTCTCATTTGTATGTACAAAGGTAAAATCTATTTTCTGTTTAATACTTAATCTGCCCCTCTAGCACTTCGTCTAGGATTGTGCAGTTGTAATGTAGCTATAGCCATTGGCGGTGGCCTCATTTAGTGCAACAAACTTGTCAAGTCTAATCCAGGTCTCTAAAAGACATAAGCCATCAAAATTCTTATCTGTGATCATTTCATTCACAAGAACAGCATTAGGAGCAAGTGATCCTATGTTAAGCAGTCACAACTTTAGCTCCTAGGTGCCACTGTTGTTTGAGAGAGGTTGATGAAATAAAATAAAAAATAAAAAAATCACTTTTTGAAATGTTCTTCTTTTCTGTTTGGTTCAGGGTACAGACACAGTCTTGATAGAGTGGAACCTATGTGACAACTCAAGGCAGCTAGAACATGGTTGGTTTAGCAAGTCTGACTGTTGCCTGGCCTTGCTGCTGATTTGTCAGCAGTGAACTGCAATGCCAGTTAGCTAACAGGCTGTGAGCTGTGATGCAGGAAATGAGATCAGCACCATCTCACAAGAGGAACATACCTACCCGAGCCTAGAGACTAGGCTTGCCCTCATACATTTGTCAGTGAAACCCACATTATTTTCAGGACACCACTCAGATATCCAGCACCCAAGCTTGCTGTAGGCCTTTGGGCCACATCACACTGGGATGGGACTATTGCATATTAAGACACATCTTTAATGTTATTCTTAGTAGCCTCTGACTATCGCATGCAAATGTCATTAGCCCCTCTATGGATAACCTATCATCCTAATGACCTATCATACCTAATAACTTTCTGAAATGTCCAACACCAGACTCCCTGTATCTGACCTTAGTCAAAGCTGGAGACCCTAAGGGGTAGCGAATCATTGAAACACCTATAACTAGAGCGTTTTTAACAGGCTTCTCAGTGGGTGTTCCATTGAGTGGGCCAAACCTGTTTGGCACGTGAATAGGATAAGGAGAATGGTGCTCCTGTGAGGAAGCTCTCACATGAGGGAATTATCTTTTCAGTTATGCTGCCAAATTGCCACCCAGTCGCCCTGCTGCAAGGTCTCTACGCTGGAGTCAAGGAAGTGCTGCATTCCTCAAAGGCAGAGTTAGCAATGAGCCTTATTGTCATTTCTGACAAATGAAATCTCCACTATTACTAGTGACGTAGATGGAGGAAGAATGTTTGATGTTGTTAAAAGATGAGAGTGTTTTAATTGTCTTGAAAACAGTCAGTCAGCTAACAGGAAGTTCACATTTTAGCAGCTAAAATAAACAAGCACAGCAAAATGCCAAGCACTAGAAGCAGCATCAGGAAGCGACCTTTAAACCTTTAAACCACAACAGTCATAACACACACACATCTCAATGACCAGTTTACCTATTAGATATAGTTCTAAAATTAGAGATCTGAAATTCCAGACAACCTATATACCGCATTCGGGTAACTGCATCTGGCCCATATATCACATTTTACACACTATATAGCCCACAAGTACTTTTTGGATCATATCAGATCCTGTCCATCAGATGATATCAGCATTGCTAAGTGAGATGAGAAGTAATTTAAATCTCTTTCATTTGGTACACTCATTATAAAATGTTCATGGTAAAGAGCAGCTGATATTTTCAAATGCCCAAAAGGGGGAAAACATATATGGAGTAGAGAAATTAGATAAATGGAATATGACAGCCATAACACATATGCTACATGGAAAGCTACTTGTCAGAACCAGAGCATCTTTTATTCTCGCAGCAATGTGCAGTAGCGAGTGCCTAACTGTTTACTTGCATTGATTGTAAGTCTTGCTTTAGTACATTGTGCTCCATGATGGTAGAAGGTCACAGTAGTTTGAAAGCAGTCAGAATGCCCCAGCAGTTGCTAAGCAGTGCATAAATTTGTTAAGTGCTAAAATATGGGCCTAATGACTTGGGTGGACTCCAAAGTGCCTGTAGACCTGAAAGCTGCTGTTGGCTGGGGGAAAAAAGCAGACCCTCCCTCCATTTGTTTAGCCTTTCCCCAGACCCCCTGACTGGGACTTCTCTTCCTCTTCCTGTCTTCCCCTCTGCTCAGGAGGAGCAGCAGTAGTCACTCCCCAAATCTCAGTAGGAATGCTGCTGAAAAAAAAAAAGACTGAAAAAAAAATCTGTAGTTAAACAGCATGTGGTAACACTTTCAACAATGCTGTCACTTTGATTCACTCAATGGGGTTGTGCGGGATAAGCAGCAGTAACCGAGGGCTTTAGCATGCCAATGAAATCAACGCTGGCATTGTCGAGACAAAGTGGCATTGCAGTCCCAAAGGACTTGCGTTGGCATTTGTTTGACAAATGAGGAGCTCTCACATCATCACTGTCAGAGTGGTTGTGCCACACAGTATCCTCCTCAAAGCTAGCATTAGCATGCTGGAGCAGCAGGTCTTCCTCTGTCCTTTAATAATAAAAATGTCATAGACTTGTAGAAGTTCTAGACATACTTATTCCGGTGCATAATGCATCACCTTTATTTAATGTATCGTGTTCTACGGCAGCCTGAGTTGCCTCTAGTTCAGCAAAGCAAAATTACAAGGCATCTTGATACAGGTTGCTGGTTTATTGAGCGTTTATTTGTAGGTGGAGCTGCATGTAAGTGATAAACCACCAAGACCTTTGTGTGTGCGTAGGTTTCATTGTATAAATTGGGTACATCGGGAAAGTCATTATTTGAAAATTGCTCACTTCTTTGGCTGTGCACAATAGACATTTTTTTCAACCGGTGCAAACATTAAGCACCATTAAAATAAGTTGCTGGTTTACTAGAGGTTTATTTGTAGGCAGAGATCGGTGTGAGTGGGAAACACATTTAATCATGTGGTTTAACATACCATACAAGAATACTGCTGCCAGTTGAGCTTTCATAATAAAGTCTTGTTCTTATAATTTAATTGACAAGTACTTTTTACTATGCATAAAAATGCAACTTTTTGACAGATTTTAAATAGAACAAAGCTCTGGTGGGCAACAGACTTTAATTTATGTCAGTTCATGAACGTTTCATACATTTGCCCATATAAAAACTTTTGACTGAACATACTCAGACAGTATCATTGGTAAGGAGGGACTTTAGTCAGTGATATAAAAGGACTGACTGAATGTTACTTTGCCTGTATGCAAAAGTTAATGGTACATTTTGAAACTTTCACAAGGTTAATAAATGTTTAATGTTGGTGGAGAATCTAAGCACTAATGTAAGCTCACATCCAGAGCTGTACAGTGAAGCTCAAAAGATCTGAAGGAGGCCTCATAACTGTTTATTATAGACTCTCACACCAGTGTTTCCTTCTGTCTGAGGGAATACAGAATACACTGAAGACAAAAAACAGTGTTTCTATCCATAGTTGAATAAAGTGTTCAGGTTTGTCACCTTTTGGACATAATAAACAAGAAATCATTGCAATAGTATAATCAATATGAACTTTTGTGTGTTTGAAAAGACTAGGCCTTTCCAACTAAGCCAAGAAGTTTATGTAAGTGTGTAGGGTTCATTCTGTGAACTGGGTAAATCAGAAAAGTCATTATTTGTAAATGGCTCACTTCTTTAGCTATGCTGCATAGGACATTTTCTTCAACCGTTGCTAAAGTTTCCGCCTTCGTGAACATGCCGAACATCAAAATGCTTGTTGGCACATCAGTATTCTGGCTGGCAGTCTGTATACCACTGAGGAGACACCAGCACTGTCCTCTGAGTACACTTGCAAATGGATACATTTTATTTATGGATAAAGTGTACTTGGAGGATAGTGCTGGTGTCTCTTCCGCTTGCTAGCCAGCACACTGACACTGTATACCAGTGTATGAATATATGTATATGTGCATATGTATATGTATAGGGCTGTAAAGTGATTAATTAAAATTAACTAGTTAATCACAAATCTGGAAAAAATGAATCGCGATTAATCGCAAATGTCAACCCAATATATAATATATAATGAACACACTAAGTCATCAATTTTACAAAGAAGACTTTGTTTATTTGTTTTTTCCCAACTCTGTCATGATTTTAAAAGCTGTGAGATAAAAACAAAACTTACTTTTGAATAGAAAATGCATAACATCTTCAAACCTGAAATAATTTCTGTCTTAAGACAAAATCGTAGCTTTAAATAACTTGAATTAAAGGACAAAGCCTAACTGCAACTGTCGGAGAACCCCTCCCACCGCTGTCTCTGCCACACCGGGACGCTTCGCCTTAAGGTTATATGATAGTGATGTCGTGCTTCGTTTGAATTCACTTTTGCAAAGCACACATATTACCCTTTTCTGGTTCAAATCCCCCTCTGGAAGTAACTTAAAGCGAAATTGTTCATTTAACAGTGTGTGTTTATCTTCCACCACTGGCTTGACTGAGCAGAAGAATTGGCCACATGAAATGGCTTCTTCTTCTGGCATGCTGGTCACCGATGTAGCGCAATACTGCCCCCACTGATTGTGTATTACTGCAATGCAGAGGGTCGTTTAATTTTCAAATTAATCACGCGATCAATTTATTTTAAAGCGTTATAGAAAATAAATTAACGCAAATAGTTAACGTGATATTTTTTAGCAGCCCTAATAAATATATATATATATATATTTTATTAGTGCTGGACCGTTAACGGCATTAACGCGCGAGACAGAGTGAGCTGGGTCTACACAATGCAAGCTATGATGAATTTCACCTTGATATTTCAGTGACTTGTCCGGTTCACGCACGTTTTAAACTTATCTCAGTCTCTCTGTCGGGGAGGGGGTGGGGGTGGGGGTGGGGGGGTTATCACCGTTAATCTATGCCCACCTCTAACATATATATATGTATATATAACATATATATACCTCTAACATATATATATATATATTTACATATATTTATATATACAAATATATATGGAAATGATTAGTTAAAAACTAAAAACCAATGTTTTTACACTTTAGACTCTCTACAGTTAAGGTTCTATAACTAGAACTACAAATCCAAAGAAAATCTAGGAATGTATAACACAAAAAAAGTCTAAACTACTAAAATAAACAATTAAATTAATATATATACAACCATAGACATATTATTAGGGCTTGCACAATATGAGCATATTTTGTTTTATCTATAAACATGGCTTTTTCAAACCCTGTTAACCATTCATTATATATAAAAGCCCTGAGATAAATGATCCTATCACTTATTTAATTTTTTTTGTTCCACACCAGGCAATAATTCTTCAAAATCAAAGCTGACAGGAAATCCCAACATCACTGAAACAATGGCAGTTAAGACAGCAATAGGAAAGCAAGCAATATGTTGAATCTACCAGTGAAGTGGGTCGCTGTTTATCAATGAATCATCTCTGAATGCTGTGGGTGTGTGTTACAAGCTGTCTGCAGCATTTCCTTGCAATGCAATCACATTTAATGTGCCATATGCACTGAAGACCTTTCATCAGTACTGAATGTTCCTTCAGATGCTTTGTATATGCTCAGCTTGCCCTTAATGTAAAATTAACTATGCCTTGTTGAAACAGGCACATGGGCATCGTTAAGTGCCTCTCTCTTTCCCTTCCAATGACAAACAGGCCTCAACTCGCATCTCGGACCGTCTGGCCGACATTTCCTCTTGAATGGCGTCCCACCACCTCAAGCTGAACCCTAGCAAGACCGAGCTCCTCTTCATCAAAGGGAGTCCATCACCAAGCCATGAGCTCACAGTCTCTTTTGGGAACTCGGCTATCGTACCTTCTAAGAAGGTAAGAAATCTTGGTGTTATGCTTGATGAAGATCTGTCTTTCTTGCTGCAGGTCGACCAGATCTCTGCAGATAACTTCTCTACAACATCAGAAGAATCCAACCCTTCCTCACCACTAAAGCTACACAGATTCTGGTTCAGTCCCTGATCATTTCCAAACTGGACTACTGTAACTCTCTACTGGCTGGACTTCCACAGAAGGTAACCAAACCGCTTCAACTAATTCAGAACGCAGCTGCCAGGTTAGT
>JBBPCW010000154.1:5588540-5607042 GCA_037974425.1 Phenacogrammus interruptus
ACACACACACACACACAGACAGGTACACTTACACAGTCGCTGAGGCTTTCAGGTGAAAAATGTCTAGTGAATTATTCAGGGCTTATTTTTTGGAGCTTCCAAAGAGCATGCCAAGCAGAGGTCACAGCAGAGGTGCCAGAGTGCCCCTCTGAACCGCACACTCACACCCACAGGTCCTGGGCTCCAGAAGTTTCACTGCTTTCCAAAATGGATACTCAAAGCTACAGCCATCAAAGATGATTAAGTTCTTTACTTGTAGGTGCAGAGGAAGACTCCATTAGTTTAACGCTCTGATTATTTTTTATAGTCTCAGTGGTAGCAATGTCTCTGTACATACTAACACTTAGACATTGTGAGCAATTATAAAAGGGGGGCATGATTTTATATTGTACAGTTTAATCAAATGAAAATCCAGTAGTACAGATATTATATATGTGTGTAATAATGTGCTTATACTACAGCGAATTGTAAAGACGTAAGTTAGTAATTGTAACAGCAACAAGTAATAAAACAGTAAAATTATGGTAACACATTGTAGTTACCTGTAAAATAAATATTACATTTCCATGTTTAGCTATGTGTCAGGAATATGGTGTGAGATATACTAAAAATGTGCCATTTAAGCCTAATTTCTTATTTTAGGCACAATGTTTTCAGCTTTTACAGCATAATAGCTCCATAATGTATATGAATATATCATACTATTTTTTCACATGCTAGAATATGTATTTTTATTATATAGTAAATGAAGCAGGTTTACTGAAATTATGTGGTAACTTTTTACTTATGTCTTTGCTGGGATGTGATTCAGTATGTGTTAGATGGCTGGATTTATTTATGATTTGTTTTACTTCAAGATGTCCAGTGAAGTGACAGTAAGCATTCAAGCCTGTTAGCATCTGCATTGCTGTGTCTTTGCTTGCACTTTTCCAAATAGTGTAAAGACAGATTTATACATATTACCATGTAAATCAATGGTTCTCAACCTTTTCAACATTAAGGCCCACCTATCTATCACAGCATATTGCCCACTTGGCCACATTAGATGATATTAAATAACCAGCTGCGGACCAATTAAAAGCTTTGTGGTTGAGAAACCTGTATGAATATAATATTATAAGGAACTTTATATGGGGCAATGTCTGTAGGTGTCTACACAAATAGTCAGTATTTCACTATTGGGTTGATTTCTGCAGTCTGCTACACAGCAGGGTACTCAGTTTTGTGAACATTTAGTTCATACTTACTGTGGCAGTTACAGAAAACAGACATAGCTGTGCAATGAGTCTAAATAACTGGTTGCAACTTTTGTTGTTTCGACTCCGTCTCGGAATGATTTAAGCCATTTGACAGACTCCTTTTCTGGCACTGGCACTTCTGTGGTACTTATGTGGCAAATGACACGTGAAGAACTACCTCTAGACCGTATGTTAGCTTTGTTATGCATGACCTAATGATTCAATGACTCACAGATGACCAGGAACAACTGAGTCCACTGTACTGAGCCCAAGTACTAAGACATCTGAAATAGAGGTGTCTGCATTAAAACTGCTTTACTCAATATTTGTACCTTCATATTAGACAATCTGCATCTTAACCTCTCAGAAGCCACTGTTATCATTAGTAGTAAAAGTAGTAATAAGAGTGTAAATAGGAAACCTTGGTAAAAGATTGCAAATTTGCAGTTGATGCCAAATTCATGTTTTAAGCAGAAGAGGAGATTTCATTATGATTTGTTTGAAGTTTTGGATAGTACTGTGTGTACAGTCTTGGTTTCTGTGAAGATAAGTGCTATTTTTTGTCATTTCTTAACCATTCATGTTGGATGAATTGGAATATAAATTACGGAATATAAATTAAATAAGAATTCAATTGATTATATAGCAATCCATGTAATAAATCATGCAATTGTGCAATAATTTTGAAACGCTACAGTAACTGACAGTAACAACTGTAGACTTCATTCTGAGTTAATGTGGTGGCTTTTAAGCACTGAATAAGACTATCCATCACTATTTCACTTAAAAAGTCATAGATTCATAAACAGAGTGCCTATTTGGGTTTTAACAATGTTTGGTTTTATATTGTGTAAGTATTTGTACATTGACGGCTTTTGTTGATTCAGCTTTTTGGGCATCACATTATTGGTCCATATGTTGAGAATCCACAGCAACAGACTGTGCAAACACCACATCTAGACTCTAGATCTGTGTTGGCTTACTTAGGTCTGAACTAATGGTGCAATGACACACAGATGGCCAAGAAAGACAGAGCCGATGCTCCAATTACTTAAAATGTATTACAAAAAGCAAAATAACCAACTGCATGTATCTTCAAACTAAAGGATATATTCTACACTTTCTCAAGATTTCTTACACAGTAGCTACTGTAAATTGATAATTATTATGAACATGAAATGTTACATTAATGAGAATAGATAATTGGAGATGTTAATTGGGCTAAGTTATTGTGCATTTGTTTTCAACATTGTCCTTTTGATGTTGAAAAAAGTGAAAAACAAAGACATGAAAACAGAATGCAAACAGAATTCATAACATACCCTATATTTAAATATGCATTTTGTTATCACATTTGATTAGTATGAAAAATTAATGTGATATATGTTAAGGGCCCGCCATTGACCTGGAGCACTGGACCATAAACACTGTCCATTCCTAAGGGACCGAACTGTATGCACCATAATGTAATTATCATTCTATTCATCATTATACAATGGTATGCAAAAATTGGCCAGGGACACCCCAATTTTTTGTTGATTTTCTAAGTGAAAGTAATTGCACATCCTTTACAGAGAGCATGCCTGAACATTTTAAAGAACATGTATTGCATATTGTTTTTTTGCGGTACATAAAAATGGCATAGTCTTCCCTTTAGAGGATATTTTGTTCTATCAGAAAATCAATAAACCATGCAATTTGTCTGAGGGTGTTTAGCATACATTTCTGTATCAGGCTTCCAGCGATGGTGTGATTTTTGAGTCGGTGTACGTCTCTCTCAGGGAATTATTTTTATTTATTTTTTAGCATATCGTAGACATATAAGTGGACCAGCGAAGTAGAAATATCTCTTCTTTGCTGAAATGATCACTGCGAGGTTTGTGTTTCAGTTGCAGTTTTTTTTCTTTCTCTTTGTATAATCTTTTATTTATTGGTTCCACTCTAACACTTCTCTCAGCCAGAGTAATGTATTTATCATTATACCCTCATAATGGTCCCTTCATGAGATAGAGACCGCTGCATAGGCAGGTAGTGCAGAGGAGGAAAACTTCAAAAGAATTTCTCATTATCAAAGAGGGAGAGACACACTTCAAAATCCATGTACATGAATAATGGAACAAAAACTACTGCATCCAATAACACCTCCAATTAAGGGCAAAGGCTCTGTTTTTTGTTGGTTTTGTTTTGATTTTGTTTTTTCTATTGAAGTAAATCTGACAATTCTATCACTCCCGTGTTGTACTATTATTGTAGCTATCGAATTGCTGCGGTATGTGCTGATGTGGCTTTATTGATCTGCTCTCTCTGTTCCCACAATTTGCTGGATTCATAATTGCAAAGAGAATTATGTAATTTCTAGCTGGCATGTTCCTTTAAAAAGCATTCCATTCTATGCTGATAAGTCTCTTTGCAATGGCAGCTTTAATTTGCAAACTGATAGCTGCACAGTATCTGAGCATTAGACAAAGTCACTCTTGCTCGGTGAAACCTTGCCGCGAACAGACACTTAATCTTGCCTTTGCCCGAGTCACAATTTCAGCAGCCAGTCTTAATATGTGAAATCATCCATCTAGGCCTGGGAGAAAAGGTGTGTTTGCAGCTTAGCTGGGAATACAGGTCCACATCTTTTGCCCTCCCCGCCCAAACCCTCCCAGACCTTGGAACATAGACATCGCTGTGGGCTGTTTTTAGATCTGGGGGCTGAGGGGTGATGACAAAGTTGTACCCCACCAGGGCTTAGTGCCAGGTAATAGCCTTTCCTTCTAATACCTCACCTCCATATCTCAGCCCCAAGAGCTCTTTGGGAATAAGCCTGGTCCGCCTCTCGCAGGCCAGCCCCAGCGGCCACTGTATCTATCACCTCATTAGCCGTACATCTGGTAAATGACAGTTTGCGAGCGTCCAGCCTCCCCATCCCCCTGTTTCCGGCTTGGAGGCAAATTGCTTATCTTTGCCTTAATGGGACTATTTTTACACGGAAAGCTGCCATGCAAATGTCACCCGGGTCACCAGTGCTGCGTGTAATCAAGCCGGGACAGTGATTAGTGCCACACAGTCAGGGTGAATTTAATTCCAGCCCTGTGACACCTAGCACTGACAGCTTGATGGGCTTGATGGGGTTTTCTCTATAATCATGGCTATAGATTACGCTGAGAAAGAGCACTGTGTTTGATTAAGCCCCCAGCCTGGTCTGCATGAAGTTTCTGCAAAGGGAATCTAGTACAGATGGGCATTTTAAGCAAAAATACTGCATTGTATTCAGTAGTATATTCAGCCCCCACCACACATGCGCACATTTACAACCTTTCAATTCAATTCAGTCTTTTCTTTGTTAAGTCTTTTCTTTTTTAACATGTGTCTAAATGAGCTCAAATCCACAACAATATATAATAAATCTTATTATGCGCATGTACATGAAAAAAAGGGAGTAAGGTCTTCTTCTTTCAGTGCTGTTTAATGACAGTTGGCAAACAGCTTTGGGTATATCACCAACAGCTTCTGGTATTTCCCAGAGGTATGGGGCAATTTTAGAAGACAAGATGATAGTCACATAAATTATATATATTTTTTAGCGTTTACTGACTATTCATATATTTAAAAAAAATCCTAGTACACCTATCTGTGTCTCTGAATGTGGTAATATTACTAATTAGTTGTTTTGGAAAAGTTTCATTCACAAAGTTTCATTAAGATCAATATGATGATCTTTATATTTATTATTGTTGTAGTCTATGAACCTTTTTGCTTTTTCAAAATCTGTCTTTGATAATGTCTTTCAGTATTGGTAGCTGAAGATTTAACCTGAGCATTTTTCCTAAAGCTTAAGAGCATCCTTAATTACTTACAAGGCTAAAATATTTATTGATAACATCCACTTTTTAAAATAAAGGCTTATTATTTTGTCGTTGATTTTAAGCAAGCCCGTACATGTTTAAGTTTAAAGGAATAGTGCAATAAACAGTTAAAGTTACAATATTTTTCACTTATGTTACATATAGGGCCGGTTTCCCAGACAGGGATTAAACCTAGTCTTGGACTACCCTTTCCTTTTCAATGGAAAATGTCTATTCCCAGCACTACATAATCTAGGACTAGGCTTAATCCCTGTCTGGGAAACCGGCCCTTTGTGAATAAGGTAAGACCCAGATTTGACCCAGATTTAGGGCAGGAGCTACAGTGTCCAAATTGGTGACACTAGAAAAGCACTAGAAGACTAGAAGTCAATAGTCATTCAAGTCTTTTCCTTGAACGCAACCCCAGAACCTCTCTCAACCTGCTCAAATCGCATTAAGCTCTTCATTAAGGTGGTGCAGACCAAGGTGACTTTTGACTTGTACTGTCTATTATCTACATTAGACTTGTAGCTCCATTTGTAAACGAAGGGACACAACATTTGGATGCCAGACATGTCCTGGCCACATGTCATGACTTCATTTGCTGTATAAATGAGATTTTTTTTAATGTCAAGGTTTATGCATTATGCATTAAAATGACTGTGCTAACATGGAGAGTTACATTAAAGTCTTGCCGACAGCTGTATCAAATTGGGCAGCAGCACATATTCTAAGAGGAAAAGACACAATAGTCTATTATGTGTTTTGGTGGAAGTACACAGTGCCATGAAGAGAGTTTTGAGGCCTGTGCATTTCCTGTAATGCCTGCACTGCAAAGAGACCAGTGAAAAGTGGGAGTTTTTTTGCTTACGGCCTCAGAATGTAAGCACAGGAATCCATCAAGCGTGACTTCTGCTTTGCATGATGGGTAATTGCACCACACCAACATGGGCACTTGTAGCAACAAGAGATTGATGGTTGTTGGGGGGAGCTTGGATTTTGTTTGAAATTCATCATATTTTTAATCCAATGTGCACATTTGCATATTTACATATTTATTTTTGGCAGCTCCCAGCACCCACTTGCTTTTTTGCATATTCCTACATATAAATAGCCATCTGACAAACTGTGTATGCCCCATCACAGCCACTTACACACTATCATGTTTAAAGGATATGCTAAAAACTACAAGCCTGCATTGCAAGAGCTACATGTTAAATCTTACGAGTGTCCTGCTTCTGTCGTCTGCTCACATGGTCAATGTTTGAGTCTTTCTCTGACTGCCCTTGTTCTTATCGTGCCTGTGTAATCAGAGGTATTAAGTCAGATAGGAATGGTGCAAAGCGTTCCGATAAGCTTTGCAGTTCCTCTTTTCTCTGTAATGAATCGGTGTATTTATTTAAAGCCACTGCCTCTGCCACAACGGCCCCACTCAATCGCTTGCTTCTGAGAGCGTCACCGTCGTCTTAAAGGTAATTGCTCCTACCTGCGTGGCTGTAATGGATCCTGGATGAAGTATTGACCGCCTCTAGATTTTGATTAAGGGGCTGTAGGGCAGAACGTGCCTTAATGAAAGTGAGGAATCAGCATTCTGGTGGCCGCCCTGCACTCCCTGATTAGGCTGGGATCTTCATTCACCCTAAGGAGAGGGAAAACGGTTTGCTAAATTAAAGGGTGCATTCACTGATTAACATTTTCAGCGTGTTCTGTATTTCCTCTCTAAATTGCAATGGCATGAGCGGAGAATGTTTATTAAGACGGTTATGGGCTCCATGGCCAGGAAAGAGGTCAACACTAATCATTTCTGATTCCAATTCAATGTCTTTTATTCACTGGCCATCTGACTTTTAAACTCCCGATTAGAATGCCTGGTAAATTGATCGTGTCTCGCGCTGAGTGGAACCCAGGGGTCTCGCTTGGTTCATGTATAGAGCAAATGAAGCCGTTAAAAAAAAAATATAGCTATAAGTCAAGCATTATCAAGTGAAATGACATCAAAGTTATGACAAATGACATTTGCCAAGAGTTAATGTGGCAAGCGTGTAAAATTATTAACTGAGGATCCATTTAAATGTGGCCAAGCAAATGCTCGGTCAGGCCTAGAACACACATCGCAAAGAAAGTCAAAAGGCCAAATGTTGTGATGAGAATTTGACTGAGAAGGTTTTTAGAGGATGGAATCTGACAGTTAGCAAAAGGATCTATGGTAATGTATTATAGGTCTACACTAGAGCTCACATAATGTCCACATGGTGTCCTAGCTGGATGGATAGGCATTGCAGGTCGTTGATTAAGAAAGGCAGTGTGCCCTTGGGGAGGTGAGTAAAAATAGAATTGGAGATTGGCAGCTTCAAAAATGATTTTTTTTTTCACTAGAAAAGCCTATGAAAATGCTGAGCGATTTAGCCCATTGCAACATTTCACTTACCATCCCACCTGCTATATATATTTGATGTACAAATCTGCTGCCTTTGGGCATAGAGGGGAGTATTGCAGTTGAAAAATGTCTTTTTCTCATTCTGGAATTCAGACCCAATAATCCCTGATCATTTCAGGAAAAGTGTTTCATTTCATGTTGGATTGCTGTTGCTGTCAGTTGCTCTTCACACACACACACTTAAAAAGGCAACTGTAGATAATCTGATGAATCTCTGGAAGTACTGTAAATGGACTTGTTTGCTTAAGCTCTGTTGTTACTGGAGGAGGCCCTAATTATAATTTCACAGTTCTATGAATTTACAATTATGTTAACAATACAGCACTCATTAAAACCATCATGGTGAAAAATCTGTTGTGGGCCAGCTGATAATGGTTTATGTTTCTCAAACAACCAGTTTGTTTTTGCCAAAGTCATTTTTTATGCTGCCTCTGTCCATAGTGTTAAAAAGAAATATTACTGTTCTTGCTCCTCAGACTTGGATGACCCAGTGGTGACCGTTCATCAGAGTATAGGAGAAGCCAAAGAGCAGTTTTACTACGAAAGGACGGTCTTCCTTCGCTGTGTAGCTAACTCCAACCCTCCAGTCCGCTACAGCTGGCACAGGGGGCGGGACGTGCTGTCTCAGGGTTCAGACAAAGGTGTGGAGATCTACGAACCTTTCTTCACACAGGTAAGAGGCCTTTAATGGCCAGTCTGAGCTAAAGTTCTTTGTGCAATTTTATAATTAAGGAAGGATGTAAACTTTTTGTGGAAAAAACAATCAGTGTAATTATAATATGATGCAAGCCAATATAATCCTGTAAATGTAGTTATTTCATATAAACCTGAGGGCAATCGTTCATGTATTAGTCTAAAATTCACCTAAAGAATTAAGGTCTAAACAAATTAATCTCAGGGCTAATTTGTTGAACTTGAATGTGGTCTTTGGTGATTTTGAGATAATGGCCATATTATCAACTTTTAAAGTCTCCTGATTAGAAGCTTTTTGCTCTGTGGTTATGTCCAAATCAAATCAAGCCCAAAATCGCAAACACTGTTTGTAGATGCATTATTTGATGGTATGTGCAAATTTTGTACAATGAGTTACATTATTATAAGTAATATACAATGGTAATGGATGGATCATCTTTGTGGTTAATCATGTCACTGTCACTTTGAAAATAAGGATGAATACTATTTTTCTAGTCTAAAAGAGATATAGTCAAAAACAAAAAATTAAATTCTTTCTTTTTTTTTGTTGACAGAATCATGTGTCACAAGTATTGGCATTCATAGTGATTTTATGAACAAAATATAACTAAAGTAGGTTCATACCAACATTTCACTTTTTAAAATCTGTTTAGAAACTCTTAAGCAGTCACTCATGCCTTGCAGCGTCGCTGGTGTGTGAATATGAGGTGATGTAGAGGCCAAATTCCCTTAGTCATTCATCAGCATTGAGAGTATCAGAGAATACACAAATGAAGTCACAGTCTCCATAAATTATGGATTTAACCTGCATGCCAACACATTATTTGGAAAGCATGCCAGAAGAACGCTTTTTCATTCGCTTAGTAATGTCAGGACCTGCAGTTTGATAGACTATGCGGGAACATTGACTGGAACTGGGTTATATTGTGAGATCAACCAAAATATATTCAAGGTGGGTTTGATGTGAAAAGAAATTAAACATAAAAAGACGTGATCCTCACTGTATAGTGGAAGATCTGTGATGTTATAGGAACCTTGTTAGGGTACCTGACAAAAGGACTCCTTGAGATTTTAAATGAAAATTGGACTCTTTTTTGCTTCCAGCACCACAGAGTTGCAAAACATAGACCTGTACTCTGAGTTAGGTACCTGCATATACACATACTAGACTCATGGAATCAGTTATTAAACTTAAAACATATCGTTCAGCAACTACTATGAAAGATCCTCTGAAACTGTTCTATTAAATTTATATAGGCATGAGAATGTGATGGTCAAGGGTTTAACCCTTTGCAGTGAAGGGGTTAACCCTTTGCAGAGGCCTTTCCTGCCATGTATTCTACTAGATTTTGTTTGCGTCAAAAACTACCAGTTCCACATGCTGATACATTTTACTCTGTCCCACTGTGGCCATGCCTGCACTGGTTAAAATGAACGAAGCAGAATTCTCAGGATGCGTCTGTAGATTTGGTTCAACAGGATTTGCCTGGTTCTGACAGGCCCAGAACACATTGTTTTAGTAGATTATTCATTGCTAGTGTTTTACTCTGCAGTAAGATACAGCAGGAGGCAGCAGAACACAGATAATCAGGTAGAAATGCGGAAGGGAAGACAGCGGCATGTCGCAAACTGGGCAGTCAGAGCGTTCTCTGCACTCTTTCTCGTTGCTTTCAAACAGACACAGTGAAAAACCGAGGTGGCATTTCCAACCCAGCATGGGAATGCTGCTGGTAATTAGTAAAGAGGAGCATGTCCCTTCCATTCGGAGCCTCTCGGCTTTCTTCCCTCTCTGCCTCTGTCGCCTTCCCGCTGAGAGTTTTTCCAAAAGCTGAGTGATCAGGGGATGCTTCCGAAGCCTTTTCTGCATTAGTTGTTTTTGTGTCTCTAAATGCCAGACTGCCCATGGGGGTGGCCAGAAGGGAGAGAGACTAGCAGCATTTACGTGTGTTGTGGGGTGGGGGTTGGAGTGGGGGGTCGGGGCGGCATGATGGCACTGGGACCAAACACAAATAAAACGCTGAAAGCTTTGTTGGCACAGCCATTGCAATCACACTGCTAGGCGTCACAATGGGCATGGTCATGCCTCTGGTTTTGTCTTTCTGTGTAACACACTTATCCACAACCTTCACAGAGACCTGCACTTGTGATTTGATTTTTTTTGCATCTAAACACGTACATCGTTTCAACAACAATAAAATATATTGACACAATTTTGCATTTTGGTGTCATTTGGGTTAAAGGTTTGGTTAGCTACACATGCGATAATGGGATCCCGCTTTACATGGGATCCCGCTTAAGATTTGAGACGCATTCCAGATATAGTGAAACACCTTCCGGATATACTGAAATGTTTTCATGCACATCAACATGTGAAAATGTGAAAACATATGAATTTATTTTTGTTACATAATAATCTGTTTAACATGCATCACATAAGCATTTCATATGTGCTCTGTTTCATCTGTCTCTGTATGAGCATTTCATATGTGTGTGTGTGAGTCCTTTTCATCTGTCTCTGTATGAGCATTTCATATGTGTGTGTGTGAGTCCTTTTCATCTGTCTCTGTATGAGTGTTTCATATGTGTGTGTGAGTTTTCAGTAGTATGGATGCATGTGTGACAATGTAACAAATGTCTGATATATGTCCTAAACGACCCCTCATACGTCTAACCATTATTTGTGTAATTAGTAAGTTACATATCTATAGTACTAATACCCATTATTTGTGTATATAGCATAGTATATCTCCTATATTTGTATGGAGAGTTTTTTATTGGATTTATTTAGACGTTATGTTTTATATAGCCTTAGTCTCTGAGAGTCTGGACAGTGGGAACATAAGCAATTTCCTCCAGGATCAATAAAGTTACTGAATCTGGTTAATTCAAAATGTGTTGGTGTTAGAGTTTATGTGGGAATGGTGACCAGATTTCAATCAAGTAAATTTAATCCATCACTTTTTTTCTTGATTTTGGTGAGTCTTTTTTTATGCCGTGCTTTTCTCTTGTCAGTTTTTGTGTTTGTCTCCATCACTTTCTATCAGTCTCCCTGTGTTTGTCCATTACACACACACACTCTCTCTCTCTCTCTCTCTCTCTCTCTCTCTCTCCCTCCTTCTCTTCGTCTTATCTCTATCTTTGATACGTCTCCGTCTCTATCTCCTCCATCCAATCTTTTGACAAATGGATTTTTATTCCGGCCGAGTTCCTGTCAGGGCCTTGCCGGCTGCATGCCAAAGACAACACATACTCTGATATCAGCTCCAAACAGGCCGAGAGGTGACTGAGAAGAGAGAGAGATAGAAAGAGAGAGAGAGAGAGACAGAGAGACAGAGAGAGAGATGCGCTACTGGTTTAATAGAATTATGTTGGTGGGGTTGGATGATCATGTGGAAATGAAAGCAGTGAATGATCGCACTTCTGAGGCCTGGCACGCTGCGGTCTGTCTGATATTCTAATCTGCACTGATGAGCGGGGAGCCAGATCAAAGATGCGTCGCACCAACTCTGCTGCTTCCGCCTCTGTCTGGTTTGGATGCAGAGATGCTTGAAACATACTCAGAGTCAGCTGCGTGACAGACCCCCCACCCTTCATTGACAGGAATCAGCACAACAGCATGATAGAGCGCAGCACAATACGGTCCAGCAAGCAGTTATCGTTTCATTCCTGCAAATTAAAATTCCAAATGCTGGCTTTGAAACGAGCTGCAGCGATTTTCTCAGTCTTCAGTGAACGTGATTGGCGGCAGGCTGTCTGCAGCCGTAATTAGTGTTCTGCTCATGAGAGGTTTAGACTGATGAGTTTGGGCCTGAAGGAGAGCAAGTCTTGGGTGACTCACCGAGAGGACATCATCAACCTTGTGCTCTGGAAGGATCAGAACATATTTACTGATTCGTGTGGTTCTTTCAGACTATACCCCTGTCGAACCAGAGAGACATTTAGGGACTTCATCTTCATCTTGGTAACAAGTGCATGCATGTCTACATGAGGCATAGTTGAATAGATATGGAACATGTGTTTGTATCTCTGTATAAAAGAAGATCTATACTGTCTCAGAATGGAATTCAGGTCTCTAAGGGCTAGTTATTGATTTTTTTTTTTTTTTCATCAGATTAACAATAAAAAGTCACTGAATTGTGAAGTGTGTTTGTTTGCCAACCCAAAACAATCATGTGTTTGCTTGTTTAAAACTCTACAAATTAGCACCATTACCTGCACCCAGAGTAGCAATTCCATGGCCAGGTTACATAGAGTAAAATGTATCAGCATGTGGAACTGAAGCTTTCTGTTTGTTAGTGTATTTATCCTATTTGTTAAAGAGTTTCGGAGTGGTTTCATGTGAAATAAAGCATTGTAGTGAAACGTCTCATGCTGCGGTCGCAATGTCTACATTATAAGTATATATTTTTTTTACTACCAGTTGACTTTCATATGTGTTCTGGGTTTTTATATATGATGTTGTTAAAGGTAAAATAGTGGTAATCAAAGCTTTTCAATGTCTTTAGGAGCAAGGACCATTTCATTTGCTAAGTTAGCATATGAAGACATTTTTAACTCTGAAAACGTTCCAACTCTGAGAGTGGAAGTTTCTCTGGAACTCAGCATTTCACGCCAAATCATTGTAAACGACTCCACTTACATCTTAACCAGGTTTTCGAAAAATAACCGAATTCCACTTTGAGGACATATTATTGATAACATTAAGTTTTTTTAATTCCATGCCCATGAAGTGTGAAGCATATTTTTTGGCATTTGTCATCTTTTTATCCTTTACATGACTTAAAATACAAACAACATCAGCATTCATTTTTAATACATGCCTTTTCTTGACATTGAGGGTTAAATGCTGTCCTGCAAGATTACTTTAATTTTATATACAATATTTTCTAGAAGAAAAATGTTGACTTGGTGTGTCCTAGTAAATTCTCTAGTGTCTTGTAGCTGGTAATTTGGCACCGAAGAACTGTTCTTTCAGGACAGTGACACTAAGAATTTCATGAGCCCCACAAAGCTCTGAAGCCAAAGTGAAAGTACACAGCAGCAATCATTTTCAGTGCTTTTCTTTCCAAGCTAATTCCGCTAAAACATTTCCAAACAAACATTTCAACCGAAAATCTACGTTTGAATGCAGATTAACCAATTTCACGTACCTGTCAGTGACTATTAAAGAGCTTGCTGGGCTGACCCACTGATTAATTTACCTTCAAATTAACACTTTCAGATTCTCTCACAATGATCAGTCATATATAATGTGAAGTATGAAAACTGTGTGATGAAGTTTGGGGTAAACTGTGAGGAAATTCTGTTCAATTCCATTCAGGTCTTTCAAGGCTATTCTTGGGATGTAACAAACTGTCCACATTTTTGCTGTACTCTAGCTTCCGACACACCCGAACCAAGCCATTAAAGTACTGAATACCTGGTACATGTGTACCGGGAGCATGTTTACAGCATTTGGGCCCTGAGGACAGTGTTGAAAAACACTGCATTAGGACGGTGGACACTGCTTCCAATCCTGGCCTGGATTTGTGTTTTTGCTGTAATTTTGCCATACCATCAATTACAAAATAGTATAATTAACTACACCTTAATGTATTAAATTACAGTTACTTTTGCTTGACTTTCTGACAAAGAAAATAACACAAATGTGGCTAAAATATATATTCCTGCAAACAATTGCACAATCCTGGCTCAACATAAAAGGTTGCTTGGTTTCCCTGGCTAAAGGAAATAGCAATCAATCACCACTTTGTTTTTTGGTTGTTTAATTAATTTCATTCAGCAAAAGTACATAATAATACAAGATAGATCAATTTTGTTGATATTACTGCATGTTCTGAACCACAGTTCGCTCACGGTGTCATGAAAGACATAATTTTATTATAAATATGCAAAAATATTCTACATGGCATTTAATCTACATGGCATTTAATTACATTGTGTCAATTACTTTATACAATGCCATTTTGAAAAAAAAAATGCATAATTTGTTAATTACTCCAAAGAATGGAGTTTAGAAAAGCAATCATGATATCATTTTTGGTTGCAACTGAGTAACCAAGACCTGGTTCTTGATTTCTAAACCCGGGAAGCTTTTTTAGTGTTAGCATTGAGCTCTGGCATGCCGTTTAATCCTATGGTCATTTTGCCTGAAGTGTGTGGTTGGTTTTGGAAGGTAGAGCACTGGAACACACATTTGCAAACTACTCTCTGCCTCTCGCTCTGAGCTGCAGGGGGAGACTAAGATCCTGAAGTTGAAGAACCTGAGGCCGAAGGACTACGCTAACTACAGCTGCATCGCCTCCGTACGCAACGTGTGCGGCATTCCAGACCGCAGGGTCATCTTCCGACTGACCAATAAAACAGGTCACACACACAACATCTTTGCATGTAGTTGTTAGACATTTTATACATTTCAAATATTGACTGTAATCCGGGAGCACCCCTGCCCTGCACATTTCACTGTTTTCCAGCTTTTACACCCAATTAAGTTATTTACCTGATTAATTAAGTGGGCAGATCAGACTGGAGAGAGCTATGCAGGTTAAGGATACTCCAGTAAAAGGATTTGAAAGCAGTTAATTGGGCAAATTTATGTACACTAGGACATAAACTAGGCAATACTTGAAGTCATTCTGCAATAGTTTTCTATTTGTATACATTAGACAGTTAAACAAATCCATTACTCCTATCCTGCCTGTTTCTGTGCAGACAGCTGTGACTTTTTTCATTAAACATAATGGCAGGGCACTACAAAACCCAGCCTTTTACAGCCCTACTGAGCGCATCAAAAAAACACGCTCAAATACATCAGACAATGCATGCAGGTGTGACAAATGCACAACACTGTTTGCATCAAACAAAGGATTCAAAGTGGACTAACTTCATGAAGGGATTATTCACGGAATCCATTTACATTTACAATTGCACCCACCGGGCCTCTGAGAATTCATTATTTGCGCCAGCCGCCAATGAAAAACAACAAAGTAAGTTAGGTTTTTTATACATGCGGCTAAATGAGCATTTGGAAATCATGTTAAGGATGTTAAAGCATCTGTACTTGAGATTGTTGTCTGATCTGCAAGTCTTCACTTGGCCCTGCAGCCTCCCCATCCATCAAGTTGCTGGTAGAGGATCCAATTGTGGTGAACCCTGGGCAGACTGTGTCTTTGGTGTGTATTGCCACTGGAGGCGAGCCCCCTCCCAACCTCACGTGGAGCAGCAGCTCAGAGAAGCTTCCCGAGAAAAGCGTGGTGAATGATGGAACCCTCACACTGCCAGCCATCTCCTCTGACGACGCTGGCGTCTACAGCTGCATTGCCAGCAACAACGTAGGCAACCCAGCCAAGAAGTCCACCACTATCGTTGTACGAGGTATAAAACTCTTTTAATCCTGAATCTCCATTCTAAAGATATCCATTAGATATTCATTAGAAGGACTTTTTTTTTTTTAAATGCAGAAAAAGGAATATAGTCTCCTGTCATGGTAAACTAAATTGTTGTCAAAACAATTTTTGCTTTGGCAATAGTTATATTGCCAAGTATATATATATATATATATATATATATATATATACATACTATGGTATATATTATAGTATTATAGCTGAATTGGTCAATAAAAATAATTAAAAATAATTCAATTTTCATTTGTTTTGGGTGTGACACATTTCTCCTCTTTTTTAATAAGGTTTATATAAGGGAGGAAAGGTTTAGAAAATTACAAAATTCTTCAAAACTACAGCTTCTAAGGTTGAACTTCTTTTCACAATAGTTATAAAGTAAATTTGGGAAGTCCCCCAGTTGAACTATACATTTTGTTAAAGAAAACTGGGCTTTTCATCCCTGATTCTGACTTTCTGATGTTCACATGCAATAAGAATTCAGTAATGGAACTAAACCACTGTTTTGTCACAATAAACCAGGTATTAGTGAGGCTAATTGAAAAAAAAAAAGATTTACATTTGCTAGGGAACATACAGGTTGGAATCTAGAGCAATTGAAAAATGTCATGTGGTCTGATGAGTCCAGATTACCCTGTTTCAGGGTGATGACCACGTCAGAATCAAATATGAAGTACATGAACCAATTATCGATAGTGCCCACTGTACAAGCCTCTGCAGTGTTATGATCTGGGGTTGCTTCAATTGGCCATTTCTAGACTCAGCAACGATATGTGGCACTAAAATGTCAGCTAGGTACTTAAATATACTGAATGACCAGGTCATGCCATCAATGGATATTTTTCCTTCCTGGATGGCAAAGTCATAGTCCATGCCAAGATTCATCAGCCTCAAACTGTGATATAATGGATAGAGTAGTCCAGCATGAAGAACCATTTTTTACACACAAATTGTACACCACAGTCCTGACTTTTACCCTACTGAAAGTCTTTAGGATGTCCCAGAGAAGACTTTACAGAGTGGTTTGACTCTCTCTTCATCAGTACAATATACCAGTCATAAATTAAAGCAATAAATGTTGTGTTGTTGCATATGGTTGTCGAAATAATGCCATGTCGTTAGTAAAACTAAAGGCAGCCCAGCTTAAGGACTTATCCTTGGCCAGGCAGTGTACTATTTTTATTGAGGCAATTGTACATCTATCCATCATCTGAGCCACTCATCCTTACCAGGGTTATGAGGGTTGCTAGAACTTTTTCCTTAGGAGGTAGAGAAACACCTAGAACAAACACACTCACACCTAGAGGCAATTTAGCATCTCCAATTCACCTGACATGCAATCTCTGGACTGTGGGAGGAAAACAGCACAGACATGGAGAGAACAAACCCAGGACCTCCTTGATGTAAGGCGACAGGTCTACCCCCTGCATCACTATTCTATATCTGTTTTGTTTAACCAAGAAAACTGCAATACACACAGTATTTTAACACAACCGTCTTTGACGAAAGAAGTGACTTGTTCTTGTAGGCTGGGATTATCCCCCTGCCCTTTTCTCCCCTCATTGCTCGCTAGCACCTCAACACAACATTTGAGACAGCAGTGTCTTGATCTGTCTTGGAATTACTTTAACCCTTAGAAGTCTATTGTTATTACTGTTGTTTTGTTGCACTGTATAGTTACATAATTAATTACAGCTACATAGAGAATTTACATTCAGTTTATATTATGTATATTATATACATTTTGGCTATTTCCCTCTTATTTCACCATAAAAAAGTGGCAGAAACATGGATGCATTGATTGATTGTATCGATTGAATGTTTATAGTTTCCTCACAAAATAATGTGAGCCTAGTAAGGAACAGTATCAAAATACAGCATGCTTTTGTTGTTGCTGATAATAACTAAATTCTTAGGCTTAACACTGATTCTAAACTGAAAGAGAAGAAAAAAAGAAGAAAATGTTGTGAAACATTAATAAATGTGGCAATGAGGGAGAAGGGATGCTATAGTGTGAATATAGCCCAGTTACCCCAGGCTAATACCAGCTTAATGTCAGGCATTTCTTTAAGGTCTTCCCACTTTGGACTGTAACACATCCTATTTTATCTCACCAGGAGTCTTGCCGGAAGAAAGGTGCTATTGTAAGCCACAGTGTTGATGTGAGAGTGTGCCGACCTCACTAATCACTATTACTGTAGTTCTTTCTCACTCCAACAAAGTTTTCAGTTGGCTTTGTAAAAAAAAACTTCAGAACTTAAGAACAGTACAGTTTCTCTGCTGTCATATTATTATGGAATGGCCCACTGTGCATTGTGGAACTATAGAGCTGTAGAGTTGTTAACAAACTACATCATCAATTAAACTTAACTGTTTATTTTTTAGACACTTGGATACATGATGTAGACATTTGAAAACATGATAAAGCACCAGGCACTCTTAATAAATATAGGTCTCATTCATTTAGCACATAAAAATGTAAAATAGCAATGCCCAGTTATTATTTGTGCATTAACATTTTATGCAATAAAAATGCATTTTAATGCTTTTTCAGAATGTGCATATACAGGGTGTATATAAAAAATTACATTGTAACTTTAAGCACATGCAATTGGTCCCGAACTACCAATTACAGTGCCCTCCATAATTATTGGCACCCCTGGTTAAGATGTGTTGAAAGCCTTAAAATAAAGTCAATTTTTATTTTTATTTTTATTAAATTAAAACAAACAATTTTTATAGAAAAATGTAACCTTCAACTTCAAGTGAATTTTAAGCGGAAAAAAACTCCCTGACTAAGAAGTAATTATTTTTCATACAGTCACCTGTTCCACAATTATTGGCACCCCTAACAATTCCTAGGAAATAAATGTAATTGAAGTATTTCTGTCATTTCTA
>JBBPCW010000154.1:5629463-5639840 GCA_037974425.1 Phenacogrammus interruptus
GGACAAAATACTCATTTGCCTAATAATTCTGCACTCCCTGTATATATATATATAGACCCACAGAGACAAAAATATATAGACCTACGTACAAAAACACATTATCGCAAATACTTACAAAGACACTTAGTCAAGGAACGTGCACACACTGAGGCTTATGCAGACAGACACTGACAGGCTGATGTGTTGCTATGGCAATGTGCAAGTGATGTCATTCCACTTGTTTCAAAGGACTGTGTCAGTTTTATTTATTTATTTGTCTTGTCACAGCTTTCGATGGCTGGTCCGACTCCAAATGGCTCAGCTCCGCTTGGCAGAGAAGCGGGAAACTGGGTGATGTTTTATGATCTTGAACAATTTGAATCTTTTAAACTACTTACAGTTGCAAGTACTTCACGCTTTCGGATTGTGGTCAGACTGCCAGTCGAGGCCGAGAAATAGATAAGCATTTTTTTGTGTGTGAGTTGTTTGAAGCTGTCTGATTTGGAAAGAAAAGCTTGACACTGAGCTGCTCTTTGTAGTCTCAGTCAAGAGCAGATCATTTATGAGTCATCTGAATAAGTTGCATTCCACTTTAACCAGCTGCAGAGGCCAAAAATGATATGGATGAAAGCAAGACCTGTTTGATGTTGCCACTCCTGAAACCAATTTGAAAGTAAGTGAGCATACAGAACATCCAGTGGCATCCAGTGGCCTAGAGCTAGTGCTGACCAGAAGAAGAAAGCTCTGTCACTGTCTCAGCAGCCTCTCTCCAGTGATGATGGCACCTTCAGGGATCCAGTAACAGCTGTTACAGAGCAGGATTTCATTAGTGTGCACCAGAGAGAGCAGCCGCTAGCCCAAACAGCCCTAATTGCACCCGGATCTGGGGCATTTACGGGCTTTTGGTGGGAAAGGTGTCCAGTGCTTAATGGCATAGCACATTTAGGTCCCACCAGTCTCCAGTCCTGCAGCAGCTATTCATTAGAGCCTGTTTTTAGGCCATTGCTAATAAGATGAAACAGCTTCTATCATTAAGGAACACTGTGATTTTTAATACTGCTGTTTAAATTCCATGTATAAAGGAGCAAAGAATGGCTATACACATATATATATCAGGTTATATTGCAACACCTCTTGATACAGTTATTAATGGCAGTCTTGGGGGATAAAAAAGAAGCACAGACATCATTTTAATGGAATTGAAAAAGCATTTGGATCTGAATGTGGATGCATATTAAGCTGCATTGTATGGTTTTAACAGCTGTGGTGTTTTGTGATTTTCGCATTCTTGAACTGGCCCGGTTATTTTATTTCAGCTACTGTTAAAGTCAACCTGACATCAAAATTGACCCTTTTTTATTTCGTGTCATGTTCATTCCATATTCATGTCAAATTCTTGTTTCTCTGTAATCTTTGATCAAAGGGTAGTGCCTCGTCTCTAAACACCTTCCCTCTGCTGTTCAATTATGTCATCTTGTGCAAGGGACAGGGTAAAATTATGTTACTAAATCTTATCAAAGCATGTGTTTTTACCCCAACCACCCCCTTCCACCATGTCACCTGTCATAGAGCAAAAATACTAGTCATCACCTTTAACAAAAATGAACATTTCATGTTTCAGAAACAAATTCGGTCAAACTGCGCACCCAGTTGTGCACTGGCAAATTATATCGCATCCCACTCAAATATTATGTTTAATGCATCATTTTACGGAAGAAAAATGTGTGATTTTGGATTCAGGTTGAGTTTATGTTACATGTAGTAAGATGTGACTTGCCTATGGAGAAGCAACACTTTGCTGTTAAAAGTAACAAGCCATTAGTGATTGCCAGACTGTTGGTTTTATTAGACAGCCATCTGTAGAAATGCAGCTGAATGCTCATTTGTTCACTGAGGAGTTTTAATGGAGGTGTTTAGGCAGGGAAATCAGCCAAGTGTGCTGGACACTGTTCTAGTCTGTACTCCTGAAACGTTTTGTTGTTGGAGATTCTCTCTTTGGTCCTCATTGGTTCACACACTGCTTCATGCTCTGTCATTAAAGACCATTTCACATCAGTTGATCATACTTAAAGCTGTTATGCTGTTTGATGTTTTTGCTTTCATGGTTTAGGGTACAAACCAGACATTCGCTTTTCAGTGTATTGCCACTCCATATGTGTCTTGACCAGCACACATGCTCAGCACATCAGCACATCACTCTGCCGCTGTTGACCATTCTGAGCGACCCCGTCTGTTTGCTTTCTAGAGCCCCATATCAGTTCCTCCTCTGTTTTTCTCTTTCTTAGTTCCCCCCAACCTGACCGTTCCACGGGGCAAGTCCCCACTGGTGGTGCGGGAAGGCGAGACGGTGGAGCTGGAGTGCCTTGTTTCAGGAAAGCCCAAGCCTATCATTCTGTGGTCGCGGGCTGATAAGGAGGTGCCCATGCCGGATGGGAGCATGCAAACGGAGAGCTATGATGGGGTGCTGCGAATTGTCAATGTATCCCGGGAGATGACCGGCTCCTACCGCTGCCAGACCAGCCAGTACAACGGCTTCAACGTCAAGCCTCGAGAAGCTGTGGTCGAGCTCATAGTACAGTGTAAGTGTTCCAAAAACAACACATGCATGTTCATCTTCTGGGGCTTTGTGAAGTAAAGAGTGTTTTGTGGTATTTTGCCTACCTGTATATTTTACCATTGCAAATACAAATAAATACAAAGTCTTTAGACACCCAATCATTTTCTTCTGAAATAAAGTGCATTCATAGGGAATGTGTCCCACTTTTACAGCAGTAACAGTAACTACTCATCTGGAAAGGCGTAGAGTACAAATTGGAACATTCCTGTGAGGATTTGATTGCATTCAGCAATGAGAGAATCAGGTCAGGTACTTATTTTGGATAATTACGTAGAGTTCTGAATCACAAATGCCACCTCAACTCATCCCAAAAGTACTGGATGGATTTCTATCATGCCAGAGGATGCATTTCTACTACTCCACAGCCCAATGCTGGTAGACTTTTATTTCCCTCCAGGTCATGCTTAGCATTGGACACAGTGACAGTAGGCTCAGGTGCAGCTGCTCCAGAGTGTCCCAGAGATTATTCAAGCTGTGTGTGCACATGATAGCCTTCACCCTTCCATCGTTTGTAGCACAGTGTAATTTGGGAGTCTCAATTAGTGAGTGGAATTGGACAATTAAACTGGAAAAAAATGCAAAAAAAAATGTTTATCTGATTTACGATAATAATTCTTTAAAGAAATATTAATTGAAATTTTCTTGCTCGATTTCAATTAATTAATCTTGCTCTAACGAACATTTTTTGGCATATTAGTTATTTTCGTTGCCAATTTGTTACTAAACTTAAAGGAGATATTTTCCTGTTTATCTTTTTTCAAATTTCCACATAATTGAATCACTGGGAGAACCAAATTGTTTTCAGTGTGACTGTTATTGGTACTAAAAGGGACAAGTTGTTGTGATGTATACACTGTATATAGAGCTGTATGCTGTATATTTTATTTGCTTCCAAAATGACTAGTGCATTTAATACTGTAGTCCACTGTGAGGTAGCTTTAAGAGAAATCAAACATTTTTAAATTGTCTGGTTCCATTATGATGGGTTAACATACTACAGACAGCACAGTTTTGTGATATATTAACTAGGGATGCACCGATTGATCAGCCAGTGATCGGAATCGGCCGATTTTTGGCCTAATCGGCCTGATCGGTGATCAGCCGATCACTCACGCGTATTTCCGATCTTTTTTGGGGGGGTTTATTTATTTGTTTATGTATTACATTTTATTTATTTAAATTTTTAAAGAAAATTTGTTATGAAAAAAAATCTTTATATTAAAGAAAATTAGATTTTTGTTTGTATTTGCTGTAGAGCTGCCACTATCATATTTCACTATTATAAAAGTAAACAGGGCAAGTAACTACCACGTTACATTAAAAACATTGAAACACATTTTTGTGTGTCATTATTGTCGACTACATGCAGCAGCTGTGATTTGCTGTTATCAGGGGAAAAAATCGATATCGGAAAAATCTGTATCGGCCGATCACACTTACAAAAAAATCGGTAATCAGAATCGGCCAAGAAAATTGCAATCGGTGCATACCTAATATTAACCCATTCTGATTAAGGGTAAAATAGCCAGGCCATGCATCGTAATGTTCATCCATGGCTCCCTCACTCTTAATAAACCACTATTTTCGTTGGCAGCCAGGAGAACATCCTTCACTGTGAACTGTAAATGCAATTTTAGAAAATTGAGAGTGTGTTTTCAAAGAGGAGAGCTCAAGAGCCGCCCTGTTAGGCAAGCAGAGCTCCACTTAAGTTCCCCTCGTTCCATTCTCTAGCTGGAAGCAGAAATGCACTGCGAAGATAGCCTTGAGTCACAGTGCCACTAACAGCAGATAACAACCCCCGCGAGCCAACAGTGTAAGGTAGGATGATCAGAGAGGAAAAAGGGGCGGCTATTTCCTTTCTTGTCATTTTGGAGGATGAAACCTCTTAGCCCCCTTGTTCATATGGCACTCTTCTTGTCTGTGCTATTCAAAAGATGGCTTAATGCCTAATTAATAGCCAGCTAATTTATTCCCAGCAGTGCTCATTTGGTATTCATTAATGGAGATTTGAACAGAATATTTCAAATCAAAGCAATGTGGCAGTCACTTGAGCAGTAAAAGTTTTCAGGAGGAAAAGAAGAATTGAAAGAAACAATATGAGTGCAATACGGGTGAAATGTGAATTCATCCAGTGGTGGCAAATGTCTCTTTTGCGTGCCATTGAGGAAGATGTGTCAAGCTGTGGAGAATGGTTCCTGTGACTCATACTAAATTTGTTAACGTGTAATGCCTGCAAGATCTTTCTGTCATCAAGATCTTTCTTTTCAATATGTGCTTAATATATCTGTGCCTTTTTCATCTAGGCGAAGGTATATGGAAACTTCTGAAATTATATTGCATTTATTACATTTTTAGCCCCTTACCACATAAAGTTTTCTTCACCTGAGATAATAAATCTGCCAATATATTGCTTTATCTCTATTGAACTGAGCGTCTCACTGGTGATCTGTTCTGACCCTTAAACTCTGCCAAGGAGTTACAGCAAGTCTGTGCTTAAAATGGAAAGGGTAAGATGCCTCAACGTGTAGAATTTGAACTTTCTGTGCTCTACCGGCATTTCTACCACTATATAAAAGAATCACTTGGCTTCCTTTATAGTTGAATGGACTGTAATTCAGATAGGTAGACCCATGCAAGGTTTATCAAAGTATCAGACAGACTGATATGTGACTTGCAATCATATGCAAACCTTCTCTGGTATATCAAAATATGTTATGGCATAGCGTTTGCACAGACCGCATTTTATGCTTATTTATTGTACTGTATCCACCTATTATTGTGCTCTATGTATCTTTGAATCAATGAATGTTCACCTTTGCGTAACAGCTTAATCCAACACCAGTACTGAGACAGTACTGTTAATAAAAAACAGCCTCTTCTTTATGTCTTCATAGTCCCATGTGTGGTCACATCTAAAATAAGACAGAGCCACAGCGTTTGTGAGAATGACTGTAGCGTCCTCCTATTCAGCATTTTGGGGGTTTTCCCCTCATCTGTTTTCCATTCTCACATATTCAGCATTACTCTCACGTCTTTGGTAGGTCATTAATGACTGTAGCCACTAAGCAAAATTAATGAAGTTTTAATTGGCTCTGAAATATGATACCTACGAATTTTCTCTAAATTGATTGTGATTATGTCCTGATGACATCACATATCAAAGGTTAGCTGCACTGATGCAGTGGCTGGGTTGTAAAGAACGCATGAAACTGTCAAGTACTTCATATGCATTTATCACCCTAGTTCATTTTCAACTCCTAAAAATATTTGGTTAAAAGAGGCCAATTAATGGCTAATTAGTAACGCAGTTATGTGACAGGCGCAAGAAGTCATTCTTTTGTCCCTGAGGCAAAGTTGATGCACGTGATTCTGGGCTGTCATGTGTTTTAATTGACCTTGCTGAGGCACTGTAATGGGTCACTGATGACAGCAGCACATACATGTGTGTCATTTCCTTCAGCCTGAGAGGGACTGGTTATAGCTCTGCTGATGTAACAGTAACATACAACAGCCTCAGCAGAACAGACATGATCCGGCCTTCATTATATAGCAATGCACATTAACCCTCGGAACACACAGGCACGAGGCACTCACCCTGGGCAGTCTGAATTCTCAAATCGCAAAGGCTCCGATGTTTGGTTGGGTAAATAGAAAGAAAACATGCTCAAACCCAAAGGCTTTCCCCAGGCTTTTTTAGACCTACTGCAATCATTTGTGCAAATTAAACTATCTGTTGTGCAAAACAACACTTCCACACTGAATATATTGTGCCTGCGACTTAAGCGGGGAGATAAAACAAAGAAGGGAGGATTTCTTAAGACCCAAGCCTTATGAAGGGAGCTGAACATAGACCATCATTTTCTAAAACCTGCCACCATGCCTGGAGACAAGGGGAAAATTAGGTAACTCATACTATCTGCCAGGACTCATACTGTGGAAGGTGTACTTGTGTGTAATTAAAGCAAGGTCAAAGATGTGACAGGACAGGTTCCTTCTGAATAATGACTCCCTCGCCGTGACAGTGCTGTGCAGTGATAAGTAACTGGACACACTGGGTTTGAAGAGAAGCAAACTGTACTTTAGTGGAACAGGAAATCTGAATGCTCTACAAAAGTAAAGCCTTTCTAATTCTGACTCTGACAGATGAGCACTGGAGAACAGGGTGTTAGCTTATCTGAGCACATTTCTGAGTCACCTTTCACTATCATTACTATATTATATGCTATACACTGTAGGCCAGGAATAATCAAAATGAAAGCAATAAAATCCCATCCTACACACTTCATGAGCGCTTGTTCAAAGTAGTGCGCATATTTATACTGTTTGGTCAACATATTTATATACTATAGTTTAAATTGCGTACATGATGCATGATAATATACACAATTAAAATAATATTTTTACAAGTTATGTGCATTATAGTATTAATAATTTGCATACAGTATTATCTGCAGGCTGTCCTAGGGATGGAGGTAGCTCAGCGGGTAGGATACTTGCCTCCAGACCAAGAGGTCATGGGTTCGAATCCTACCTTCAGCAAAACCACCCTTAACCCCAAGTTGCTCCAGGGAGACTGTCCCCTGTAGTTAGAGAATGGAAGTCGCTTTGGATTGATGTAAATATAATATAAATATCCTGTTTTATATAGGTATATGATTTAGAAAAGTAACAATTAAAGCAAGGAATATTATCCCATAAATCCTTTCTTCTAGATTTTTTTTTTACTTTTAGTTATTACTAGCACACATCCATCTGGTGATTTTAATAAATGAGGATTATGAAAGGTCACTAATTCACATGAATAGCATACTTAGCTAATAACTATCTCAGAAGCTGAGCTAGTAGAATAGTAGGTCTGACCTTGTCACCTACTAATGCAGCTCATTCTAAACCTACATAATTACATTATACACTTTCAACAATAAAGGTTGAGCCTATTACCAAAATGACTATGAGAATAATGGAACACTATGTGGAAGCACTTATTTTGAAAGGTTCTGTAAAGAACTGTGCATAATAAGTTCTCCATCATGACATCATGCAAATAACCATTTAAGCAGTCCAACAGTTCATTTCAAGTTGCCATGATTCTTTATGTAATCACTGTTTTTACTTTAAAACCTGAGAAACCCCACTTTTTTAACAACATATAAATGTGAAGGCTGCATGTAAATGCCTCATCACCTGTAGATTACTACTGATGGAATAAAGCACAATGTCTATGGACCCCTGACAGAACTCCCTTTGTTTTTAAGACCATGCTATTCAGAGTTCATAATGGAGTTGAGATTTTGTGCCTCAGAACTACAATCTTAAAAGCACGAGTAACGGACAGCAATTCCAGGTCACACAGGGAGAGAGAAAATTATGTCAGGTATGAAATGAGCACAGGATGCGGGGGTGCACCTGCACCGTCCTTCTGTGGTCAGAATTCTAAGGTTTTGTTTAGTGTGCTGTTGGACTGAGTAACCGCCACTGACGTGTGAACAGTTTCCTTGTCTCTGCTCCTCACTGAGAGCTTTCCCCTTATTAGTGGAGGCTTTCTCAGCTGGCGAGCTTCCCCAGCGCGTAGATCCCTCCGTGCCAATCCTCTGAGGCTGCTTTCCGGGGCCGTGGAGCCGGAGCCCAGCGGGAAGTAGGAGCTCGCCTTTGGTTTCCAGCTGCACTGCAAAGCCGCCTTTAGTAACTCGATCAAGGGCCGAGGCACAGCTCTCTGAAGCAAAGAGCATTAGAGGCGTGAAGAAATGGCTTCGGCGAGTCAACAGCTTTGATGTGTAAAAAACCTGCATGCGTGCTGCTTCTCAAGTGTCCCGAGCAGAGAGGGAGGTGTAATACTTTTTTTAATGAAAAAAATTACTTTTATAAAACATAGCCTGATCCTCAGCTGAGAATGTCTGATATTCTTATGAATCACAAAAAAAGTCATCCTTCAGAAAAAAATGGTTCTGAAAACATTCTTTTGTCAAGATCTAGTTTGCAGCTCATCAGGGTAATGGAGGGGTTTTCTGCAGTACTTCCAGCTCCCTTTTTTCTTGCATGTTGTGCCTTACAAACACTTACACTTAACCAAGAAACCAAGTTTACTCAAATGGTTTTTAATGTTTCTTTTAATTTTACATTTTTCAATTTTAGATTTATCACACAAATTTGTTTATGAAACATTTTTTTTGTACAAAACAAAATTTTAAGCTTTAGGGTTTTAAATTAGTGAAGATAACTGACTTCTGGACGTATTTGAGTAAACTCTACCTGTCATATTTTATACATTATAGTCCAGATCCACACACAGCCTTTACAGCCTCATCATAGATTTAGTCAGGTAAAGTCACGAGGTCCAAAAGAGTGAGGTTGGTGGATTAAATTTAAATTAACTGTTATCCAACCAGTAGAGTCTGTAAACTATTCCTTATTCAATTCACTCCCATTTTAATTGCATACTGCTGTAAAGCAGCTTTATAAAACTTAAGGCCCAGACCCCTAAGCCAAGGGTAACAGTGGCAGGAAGAAAAAAAAAACCTCTTGTTCTCTTGAGGAATAGCAAGGGAACAGATGTACTAAGCCCTTTACCCCATGTTTCAGGCACAAATAGAACACATTCAGAGCTTAACTTGTAAATGAAATGGTTCTGGATTACAGAATAATTAATAAAATCACAAGCATATTAATATTATGTTGAACATTATTTATATATTATTAATATACTCATATCTGAGGTTAGGGTTTTCCTGAGCTTTATGTAGTTCGGTTCCAGTTTAATTCCTGTTCTGTGGTTGAAATACAGCAGACATTGAAGTGGTTAAACTGCATTTGTTGTAGCCATCAGGCAATGGAGTGAAAATGTGCCATGTGCATCCAAATGATGGCAATATCAAGGTAGCAGCAATCAGAAATGATAAAGAGTTTTTTGAGACATAAACTGTCACTGGGCATATTCTTCCCAGGTAAGCATACTGTTGTGGACAAAACCGGGCTCAACATACAGATTATACACAATGTACATTAAAAAATGCTTTGTTTTTACACCTGCATATAATACATGGACAAAAGTATGTGGAAACATGCATCTCTATTAAACATCTTATACCAATTTCATGACTATTAATATAGAATTGGTTCCCTGCTGCTATAACACTCTACTCTTTCAGTGAAAGCTGTTCGCTACATTTTGGAATATAGCTGTGAGGATTCAGTTAAATCCTCAAATCCACCATAACCATAAATCCACCTGCATAATACTGTATAGGTTCTCCTGGAGCCGTACAAAACAGCTCTGACCTGTTGAGGCATTGACTCTGCAAGACCTCTGAAGGTGTGCGTTGGTATCTGGCACCAAGACATTAGCAGATCCTTTAAGTCCTGTAGGTTGCAATGTGGGGCCTTCATGGATCAGACTACAGATCCCAGAGATGTTCAGTTGAATTGTGAGCTAGGGAATTCAGAGGCCAATTCAGGACCTTGCTCTTTTTTTGTCAAGATCCACATTTTTTACAGTGTGGCAGTGTGCACTCTTATGCTGCCTATAGGAATACCATTACCATAATGGAGTGTACTTGGTGACATGCCAGATCCCAAGGATTCCCAGCAGAGCATCATCCAGAGCATCACACTTCCTCTGTTAGCTTGCCTTCTTTCCATAGTGCACATTGCCATCTCTACACACCAGCTGTCCACATGATGGCTAAGAAAACGTGATTCATGAGACTTAGCTACTGATCTGTGCACAGCAAAGTTATGTACTGTGTGTCCTGACATCTTTCTATCTTAGCCAGCATGAACTTTTT
>JBBPCW010000154.1:5698625-5713147 GCA_037974425.1 Phenacogrammus interruptus
CTCTCCCTGGAGCAACTTAGGGTTAAGGGTCTTGCTCAGGGACCCAGTGGTGGTGTGCTGAAGGTAGGATTCAAACCTATGACCTCTTGGTCTAGAGGCAAGTATCCTACCCACTACCCATATGTAAATATGATGCAGTACATAAACTTTCAAGACATGCCATTCACTCCAGTTCATAGAGTCCACACACGGAAGCCACTATAAGCAGCAAAAACAGCCCTTTTGAGTTAATTGTCTTTCTGATGTCACAAAAACAAATGTGTTTGCACACATCTGCCTGCAGTAGTTTAGCCCTGCCCATCCATGTAGAACTTTTTAAGGACCATTTCAGTGTGAACTGCTTCTTGAATGAGGTACAACATTGGACAGCCAATCAGAACAGAGACCATTTACATTTATCAGTCTTGAAGGCACGGTAACAAAAGCAGATTTAGGTAAAGAAATAGTAACAAAAGCAGTATTTGGTACTGAAGTCCCATATTGCTACTCTTCTGTCAATTACTGCAAGCAGTCATTGTGACACATTTTTCTGTTCTTGGTAAACAACAAAAGTAGTTGTTTTATAAGTGAAGTCTATGGTTCTATTGCAATTGCCCACTGACTTCTGTTATACGTATGTTTGGAGTCAGCTTTCGAGAGATTACCTTAGTTAATAGACCACATGCTGCATATGTTGCTGATTTGGTAGAGATAAGGTTGGAAAAACTCTGGTTAAGGTTAGTGCTAGATAACTAATGTACTAACTTGGTGTGCAGTGGTAAAAGCAGAGAGAGAACAAAATTAGACCTAGAGACCTAGGTGTGGTGATGACCTTGGGAAAACATTGGTGCATTTGATGATATATTGGTCCATCTTTTGTCCATGACTGGCTCCAGACGTCTTGAGATCTGAGACTGTTTCAGTGTTGGCCTTTGAAGTTTATTAATTGTCATGTACCTAATGAATGCTAGAAACATTACGGCACAGTAAAGCTTTTTCATAAATAGGTCAACAACAGACAATTTAACTTCCATTTGCTGCGCTTCCATGTGATGTTATTCATCCATTCTTTGATTGCAGAGGGAAAAAAATCGAGGCATGTAACCATGGAAACAGCGAGACAGACTACTAGTCTTTTTTTTATGATGTCTCTATTTTTGAATGCCGCTGTGGAGTCACAAAAATGACAGCCTAGGTTGTGTGGTTTTCTCAGTTTTACAGGTATTATGTGTTTGGATGTTTTTATTGACATCTTGTGCATGTCTGCGAACTTGCTTGAAGGGAAGCTTTTCCAAGTTTGTGCCAGTCTGGAACTCATCAGAATCCAGGTAGCGCCCTTGCCTTATCAAATCATTATGCCTTTGGCACAAGTCTCCAGATAGGTTAACCTCATATGCAACACACGGTTAACAGTGATAACCTCACTCTGAATGTGAACTTTAAAATTCCATCCTCTCGCAGTCACCTTTTCACTTCCTCCTCTTTTATCTCCCTCAGTTCTTGTTGCAGCAGAACTTTGATTGACCTCCGATCTCTATTAAAATGCACTCCTAGGAGCTTGTCCAGTGTACAATGCCATTTTACATTGTATTATGTTCTCCATTCTCCTTACTTTGGTTGGCGGTGGCTCTTTGTTTACATGCCTGTTCCTGTTTCCTAGACACATGGGAAAATGTCACTGAATGCTAATGGACCGTAATGCCCCTCTGAACAGCCTGCACTGTCACTCAAGCCAAATCTATACTGCGTGCCAGATGTCCGTCAAAGCCCCACAGATGACTGGCATGAATACGAAGGACTTTTTGAATCATTTGTGCCCAAAATCCAGCAAGACTTTTTCAAACTAATATGCATAAGGAGCCACTTATCAGAACTGATTATGCAAGTTGGAGACAAGACCGAATACACCAACATCTTTAATAAATAAAAAGTGTCAAACCAAAGTAACCAAGAATGGATAAGCATTACTTCAAGGTCTGGCTGCGGTGATAACTTTGAGCACCCACTGGAAAAATTCAAAGGATGTTTCACTTTCTATGAATGCGCCAAAGCAGAGATAGTGAATGCATTGTATACAAAGATGGAGTGCCAAGCCTTAGTATTTGCTCATTTGTCAAGTCTATCATGAACATACTTGTAAAAATGTCCCGTTATCTAAAAGAAACATTTAATCTCTAAGTCACTGGAGATTTCTTTTTTTTTTATCACCTCTTTAGCCCACCTAATGCTGGGCTGGGCTTCCCATTTCCCTATGCAGATGAGCTGAAGAAATCCTCTCATGTAGTGCCATTTCAGCCGGGTGGATGGATAAACTCTTTGCTGAATAATATATCAACTGGCCCTCGCCCCTCTGCTCATAATGAGCAGTAGCTCATCAGAGGCACAGGCCCATGGGTGCCAGTTCCGACATCTGTGCTAGCCTGTCTGCTAAAAGAGTGTCATTACATCTGTTTTGTAGCTGAGCAGTGAAATTTGCCTAATGACAGACCTTTGGCTGGTGGGGAAATGATGGTGGTGTTATCTAGATCTACTTAGATTAAATGTGAGAGGATTTTCCTTTACTGTTTAATCAAGATTTCATGATTGCGCATGGTGGGGGAGGGAGATTAAGTTGGATTGAATCTTAAGGCGCTTCATTTAAAGAGACGGCAAGAATGTAGTTCATCACCCAAATATGAAAAAAAAGTTACTATTGCGCAAACGCAGGCACATGAAGTGGATGTGAAATGGAGCTTGATGAAACGAAGAAATGATGAAACCCTAACGTAATGTCCACACATTCTTATAAATAAAGGTTTTTAGGTGCTTCTTGGCTTGAACGTGTGGTTCTGAGATAATCTTTAATTGGTACAAGACTGCTACATTATGGAGGTTCTTTAAAAATCCTCATACTTCTCCAGTTACTGGAAGGACCATCCATTAAAGAGGTTCTAAAAGTTGTACTGCTTTAACATCACTCCAAAGAATCATTCATGGCTCTGTTATTTTTAGGAGAATACTGTGTAGTTTTTCAACACAGTGCAAGAAGCCACATAATCCAAGTCCATGTGTTCATGTCTTCTCGTAACAGATTGGCCCTGGAAGCACAGAGTGAACTGAAGGTTAAGTCTATTCTGTGAGGCATTGTATAACATGAAGAGACAGGGAACTGGATGTACATGAACAACCGAGCAAAAAACTGCGATGGAGGATTCACTGCTGAGAGCACCTCGGTGTCTTGTCTGCATGCCGGTCTTGTGAACAGTAGTTGGCTTTGCTGTCACTTATTGGCCAAGTGGAAACAACAGCTCTGGCTGGCAGTGCAAGAACACTCTGCCATTCCAGCCAGGTACTAACATCAGCCCCGAACGCCACTTCAGTTTTTCATCCTCTATCTCTTTTCATGAAAAATGTGTGTTCGCCTTCAAGATTTATGCAGAATTCCAGGGGTGACAAAACACTCTTGGCAACAGCATGACAGGAAATTACAATGCGGTGACAGGCAGAGCTGATACATTTTGGTGCTTTACCTCTGCTTAATAATCAGCATGGCTTTTGCAGCCACCTGCAGACAGCTGCTGATAAACTCGTCCCAGACTGAAAGAGGGAGTCGATTTGTTTCAACAGAAACTTGATAAATAAGGCCGTTGGATGACACTGTGACATCTCATGTCCAATTACTTTGGCAGGGAAAATGCTGTGGCAACATTAGGAATTATCAAAAGGGTTTCCCTGCCATGCCTGACATATTCATTTCTGGGGTCCCTCAAAATGTACAAAAAATCATGTTTTTCAAACCATTGATAGGGGCTGGAATTCAGATGCAATACTAGTTCTTATTTTGTTTTTACAAAAAGTATGTCAACCTGGTCTCAGAAGGAATGTGTTCAAATATACATGAACATGCTGTTGTGGTCTGAAATGCATGTGAAGTAAAACCACAGGAAAGAAAAATATAGAAGAGATCTTAATCTTTCTCCTAGGGAAGAATGAGATCAAAGAAAAATTTTACGTAAGCCTTCTTCTGCTCAGAAGTTTCTTATGAGCAAAAGACCCATGTAATCTCGCATGTCTCATCCTGAGGTTTAGTAAAAATCTCAGTAAAGTCACAAAAAGTCACACATTGAGGTCATATTTAATAATGGATAATAATGCTGATGATAATCTGTAACTAAACTCTCAATTTGCCTGTACTTTAACATATACCTAAAGTCTGCTATTTCTTGGTATCTGAATCAACATTAAGCCTCTTAAGCTAACATTTAAGCAATAAAATCTTTTCTGTACAGAAAATGCAATTCTTCAGACCATGTCTTCTCATGCAGCCTTGTTTTGTACTCAATTTGTGCTCAGAGTCCTCATAAGATATGCCCAGATTTTTAGCTCTGTACACACATTTTAAATGAAAACATGCATGAGTACCTGCAAACATGCTGTTTATTTAGCCACATGCACTAAAACTGACATATGTTAGAGACTTCTCCTTTATTTCAATTAAATTCAACAGTGAACTAGTCTCCCACAGTTTTTAATTTCACCCTCTTTCTCAGCCAGACCTAACAATGATTCTCAGTTCCAGACAAAGTCTCGCAGTCAGACAGATTCTATTATGTGCATTTCTACATTAGCCAATTCACTCTTCACAACAGAAGTCCACTCAGAACACTCAGTCTGACTCAAAACACTCTTGACATACCTGTGTTTACAATACTAACTTTCAAACACAGAGCCCCACACACATTTGTTCCAAAATGAAAATTAAAGATAGTGGCCATGGCTTAAAAATATGACTCACCACTGAGCAATAAATAAAATCAACACGTACCAACATTCCCACCCATACGCACAAGTATGATTAAAGCTAACATTTTTCTACCTTTGCAGATAAACCTACAGCAGCAAGAGAATTTCTGAACTGTGAGCGCCCTTATTTTACTGCTTATGTTATTTCTGTAGAAAAGAACAGAAATCAACAAGACCCTCTCAAACTTCAGATTAAAAAGTTTGGGGAGCTTAATCTCATTTCGAAGTGTTAAACATATTTCAAATTCTGGCCTTGTCCATGGTACTGATTTAAATGTGGTACCAGGACTTAAAATATACAACACTCAGTTGTGATATTAAAACCACCTGACTAATATTGTGTAGGGTCCCCTTGTGCTACCTTAACAGCTCTGACCCATTAAATCATGACCTCTCAGAGGACTCCACATGACCTCTGAAGGTGTGCTGTGTTAGATCTGTTAAGTCCTGTAAGGTGTGGGGTGGGGCATCCATGGACTTGTTTATCCAGCACATCCCATAAATGCTCAATCAGAGTAAGATCTGGGGAATTTAGAGGGAAAGTCAGCACATTTAACTCTTTGTCATGTTTCTTTGTCATGTCCCTGAAATCATTCCTGAACATTTTTGCAGTGTGGCAACTTACACTGCCCTGCTGAGTCCACAGCTCTTAGAGAAAATTGTTGCCTTGGTGTCCCATTACTTGTGGCCAAGGTGAACAGTTTTCAGCTAATAACGGTTTTCAAGGGGTCATTGGAAAGGTGTCACCAAGAAGGTTTACATTTAGAGTGTGAAATATATTTTTCATATTTAACATTTAGATTTAAGATCGTTTAAGGCAAATCCTCCATGTTGGTGAGGGCATATCACAGCACGCAGTCCCGCCCCCTGCTAAGTAACAGCCAACTGTAATCGTGGGTCTTGGTCAATTAGCATATCTTCTAAACATTTAGAGCTCAACATTTACAGCTCAAAATTCCCACATTTAGAGTTGCCATTTGTAAACATTGCCATTCAAAGACTTGAGACTTGACTTGGACTTGAGCGCAAAAACTTGAAACTTGATTTACCTCGGAGCAGACATGGACAGGACAAGCTGGCATCCATTTTAGTGCTCTTTTATTAAACAGAAAACAAACAAAAACAAACCTAGCTCAAGGGCCGCTACGTGAAAAAAGGCATAAATGAGGCGATGGACTGACCATGAGAAACACACCAAACAGAACTTAAATACCATCAGAAATCACGGACCAAAACACAAACAGGTGACAACAAAAACATGTGACAACAGAACCAAACAGACAAGAACGTCAAAATAAAAGTCCCCAAAGTCAAACAAAAACCATGGCCCCTACCGGCCACCGACCGAGCCGTGACACTTGACTTGATGAGCACAAAGTTGCAGGCGGTAATTTTGACTTTCTACCATTTCTGTCCTCCAGCAAGGTACTTAACCCTCAGGTTTTCCAGGGGGACTGTCCCTGGTGCTAATGATTGTATGTTGCTCTGGATAAAGGCATCTGCCAAATGCCACTTTACTTTACCCAAGGTCTCCCAGCAGAACATTGCCCATATCACACTGCTTCTGCTGGCTTGCCTTCTTCCCATAGTGCATCTTTTTCCCAGGTAAGTCACACATGTCCACATGATGTAAAATAAAAAGTGATTGACCACCTTCTTTCACTGGTACTGTTCTGAAGCTTACATGCCAAACAAAGTCACGTTTGTTGGTGAACAGGGGTATGCAGCCCCATACACAGTAAACTGGAAAGTTCTAATATTGTTCTATCATAGCCAGCATTGCATTCTTCAGCAATTTGTGATACTCAAGAAGTGGCTCTTCTGTGGGACTGAACCAGAGGCAAGCCATTGCTCCCCTTGGGCATCCATAACCCTGTCACTGGTTCACTGCCTGTCTTTTCTTGGACCATTTTCCATAACCACAGGGGGCAGCTGGTGGCCTAGTGGTTAGGGCATTTGCCCTGCGATTAGCAAGCTATGGGTTCAAATCCCAAGACAGCTAGTGACACCTCTGTGTTACCCCTGAGCAAGATTCCGTCCCCATACGCTTTTCCCTGGGCGCTGTGCTCTTCCTGACTGCCAGTTACTTAACTTGGTAAATGGGTTAAATGCAGAGGATGACATTCATTCTGTTCACATTGCTGTGGTGTGTTCACATGTGACAGAATCGTCACTTTCCATATAAGAAATACCCCACAAGATCTGCCCATTTGGAGATGCCCTCACCCAGTTATCTAGCCATCTCTATCATACCGACCTTTATTCTTGTCCATTCACCCTTCTTCCAAGACATTAACATCAGAACTTGACTATTCTCTTGCTGTCTAATACTTCCACCCCTTTACAGGTGCCATCATAATGATATAATCAGTGTTTTAATTTCACATGTTAGTGGTTTTAGTGGTGTGGTTGATGCATGGCAGCACAAATAGATCACATGTATGATATAAATTCTCATCCGGCATAGGATCACAAACATAGTCTCGTCATGTGTGGATGTACTTCCAGGCTTACGGTACCAGTCTTGTTATCACAGTTTCTTATTGTTCATCAACAGGCTTACATTCTTTGAAGTCAACTCTGCAATCAAAGGACTTTGTTTGAGGTGAATAGGAAATGTGTTTAATTTTCAGCCATTATCTTAGCAGTAGCAGATCAATTCTCCCAAAGGCCAGGAAAGACCGACTCGCAGATATAAACATGCTCCCTCACTTCAAAGCCATCAGAATGAAAGCGGGGGAAAGCAGACAAAGTGTTCTGTTTTTCCCCCCACACACCAGCGTCAAAATAGATTAAAAAACCTTGCGTGCACTTTGTGAAAGGAGAAAACCTTTCATTTGAGAATAGTTAGTTTTTCACTTACCTTGTACCATTTCTTGCGGCCACAGAGCTTTATCACCGTGAGCTTGATGGCAGACATTTGAAGAATATCCCAGTGTTTGACAAATTTAGCTGATTCTCTGTTCTGCTTTGAGGGCCCTCGGTTTTCTCATGATTCCTGCAGTCTTCAGGAAAAGCTGGCACTTCGACTACTACAGAGCGTGTATGCAAAGTTTTGTATTTTCTAGCGTTCTTTTTCGGTCCTTCAGTAACTGGATTTTCTCTTGATTAATTTTTGTATGCTGATGCATTTTAGTTCTCCAAACAAAACAACTGTATCCATCATTTATCCAAAGGTATCCAAACATCACAACTAATTAGCAGATTCAGCTACTTCAGTCTGCTCCCACACATTCCTGCCTGCTGACAAAGGCATTCAATTGTGTGCACACAGCTGTGTAATCTTCAGGAAAAAATTGCCAGTTGAATGCACACTCAGGAGAATCCACATACAAGGCCAAGGTTACCAGGCACAACAGAGACATTTGGTAGAGAATTGTAACGCTTCCTACTATTGGACTGAAAAGCAATGGGAACTTTTTCCATAGTGCTGGAGTACATCAGCTAATTCTGGGGTGAACTGAAGTGCTGTTGGTGACCCAGATCTAATGGTTCAAATTCATCTGACCTCACTAATGCAGAACACAATCAAATCCTCACAGCAATTCTCAGAAACCTTTCATCAATACCCTTGATTAATACCCTTCAAGCCACGGACAAAATGATGTCTTTCATTTTCTGGTGGCAGCAACTATTAACTCTCTCCAGGTGATTTGACAGATATTACAAGCAAACCAAAAGACAGCTTGTTAATTCAGTACAATTTTCAGTATGATTAATCAGTCAGAGATATAAAAAGTTACAGCTAGGGTTTACAGATATTGTTGAAATTGTGCTTCATACTGTTGATGAATGTTCAGTCTCACTGCACTTTTTTTGGCACACAGTCGAATGGAGTGTGTCATAACTGTAGCATGGGTGTCCCGACGGAGGGGTTTAACCCACTACCGTGATTTGCCTCGGAGCATTGAACTGACACTGAAGCAGGAATCCATGCTGGTTGACTTTATTTACAGAACAAAAATACAAACTAGAAACAAAACCTGGCGCAAGGGCCGCTACACAGGAACATGAATCAGGAACAAAGCAAACATGAAGCATAAGCGCGAAGCAAAATCGCACGAAGCAAAATTGATGGACAGACAAAAAAGGTTACACGAGACAGAACTTAAATACAACCCGTGATCACAGACCAAACACAAAGCACCTGAACAACCAAAACCACGTGACACATGAATACCCAGACATGACACATCAAAATAAAAGTCCCAAAAACACAGAGAAACCCCAAAACAAAATCGCCGAGCCGTGACAATGGGACACATTTTTTTTCTTTTTTAATATGTTACTGTGGCAGTCACAAGTCTGTCCTCCCCATGAACTATTATATACACATTTATCAAAATTTATTGTTATGCTGTGGACATTGATTGTACTTAAGTAGGGGCATAAACTTGGGCGCAAAGAAATGTCTTTAGCATAACATGTTTACCATTTCTTTGTATGTTCTCCTAGTTTGGCAAGTGTCTATCTGGCAGCAAAAGAGTGCCGCTAAGGAACGACACAGTATTTATTTGGTTCCAGTCTTAACTGGCAGGGTCCATTCCTTTTATGGCCATTAGGGGATTGGAGGTGGCCTTGATCAAACCATCTCTGTTTTATGTCTTTTCATGTGCTTTTGGGATGTAATATTTTGTAGTTATTTAGTAAATCTGCAGTTTGTATATTTAAGAATATTATGCTTTTGTCTCAAAGTATGTTTAGCTGGTTATGTGTTAATTGATTGTTATCTGGTCCCCTCTGTTTTTGTAAATGGTGCTGGCCACCTGTTATATATTTGGCTTGTCTAGTCTTGGGTGGTTGGAAAATTGTTAGTTATGTGTGTAAGTACTGTGATGCTGTTGCTGTGATTTGCCATCTGTAATTTAGGGGCTGAGCAGATTGAATTTTTGACTTTGGGACCTTATTGACATTTTTCCTCTTTCTTTTTTTCTCTTTTATGTGTGAATTTTGTATTTTTGGACACTTTTGTCTTGGTTATCTGTTTCAAGCCTAATTATATTTCCTCAATTTTATTCTCACTCTGTTCTAAGGTTTTAATGTTCTACTAATATTCAGAAGCTTCTGTTTGGTTACCTTTACAGTTGTATTCAACAAATATAGTAATAATTCATTAAACTGTGTAGTTGGTTCTATATGGTAGCCACTGTATGGTAGCCAGGAGATTCTCTCGTATTGCTATTGCATCTACCAGTTGGATTTTGTAGTTGTTTCCAAAAGGGTGTCCAATGTTTTCTTCTTATAGTACAAGTGGTACATTTTCAAGTCGACCATACACTCATATCTATGTACCTGCAGTTTGCTCATTCTGTGCAGTCAAGCATGTCAGAGCCTTGCAGCTTGTCTCTTGATTTCTATATATTTTGAGTCATATGGTCATGCTTTTGTTCCCCATGGCTGCATCTCATATGCCTTTCAGTTGCTGCACAGTGGGCTTGCAGCAGGGCTTGTAATATTTCACAACTTCTCTAAATGATCACGAGTAGCGAGTGAAGATAAGCCTGGGATAAGGTGAGGTGTGCTCTGTTTCACTCTCGCATGATAGACAATGTATAATTCACGAAGTAACAACTTGTCCTTGGGTGGGATACTTCTGAAATAAATGTTTCTTATCCATAAAGTGTCTGTTAGTGTTATGAAAGCTGAGGTTGTTCTGAAATTCTAAGCTCTGAAATCATCTGTAATTGTACTTCAAATGTGGTTCTGCCATAAAAAATCGATGTAAAGCAAGGGTGAGTAAAAATACAGATAAGCTTTTTGCAGATGCAGTTATTGTACTATCTGTTGTGGGTGAATTGCTCATTCTGAACTACATACTACGTCTTTAACTCAGCACTGACTACATTTTATGATTTCTATTGTAGCATAAGTGGGGTCAGACAGTACTGGTGAGAGGAGAGATGTGCTTATTTAGCAAAGAAGTGAAGACATACCGCCTATACCTTTGGGACCTACAAGATCAATAAATAAATGCAACTGACCTCTAGGTCTGCCTCCTGACAATTTTTTTATCTAAGGAGTTGACATCTTTTATGCTTACTGTGTGACTGGCATGAACAATGAACTGTACATTTTTAATTGCATGCTCAACAGCATTGTGATTCAGAGCAGTTACACTCAGGCTATAATGCACAGAGCCATAAATGTGGATGGAAATGCTTTAACAGCTCTTGGGACAAACTGATTAAAAGAGGGTATAATTACTGTGTAATGAGAAAAGGTACACCCTGACCCAGTCACCAAATACTCTTTTCCAAGAGTCAGCGAGAGCGAGAAAGTAAGGAAAACTTGTTTAGCAATTTTGGATGTTATGTATAAGTTCTCTATACTTTCGAAATGTTCTTCATCTCCATTCCAGAGTTCTTTGGATAAAGCTATTCATTAACACTATTACAGACAGTGCTTCATTTGTAAATGATGAGGTCCTGGAACACTGAGTAGAGATAAATATGACAGGTCGAAGGGTAGAAGGAGGTCCCAGAACAAACAAAAAAGTGCATCTGGCACATATCTCTGTGCGAGCTTTCCTCATAACGTTGGATCCTAGGACTAACAAGTATGTTAATGAGAATCTTCAACATCAAACGTTCACTTGTACGTCACTTTGAGTTTTTGAGTTCCCAAGATGATTAAAAGATAGAGAGAAAATGGGACTCCTACCAACTGAGCAAGACCTGGTAGATCACCAAAACTGTCACCATCAGATAAACAGTGCTTAAAGCTTTCATCTTTGAGAGAGAAGAGAAAATCAGGCTCCTCAAAAAATCCACAGGTCTTTCACTGTGAGAAGATAACACTGTGATTTATGGATTGATGAGCGTAAATTTGAAATTGTGATAACATGGATCATGAGAAACCGAAAACACAACCAAATTCTGAGACTGAATGGACTGAATACCGTAAATGTCACTTTATAATTAGTTGTTCTGTGCAATTTCTGTGTAATGTTCCGTGAATAACTTGTACTTGGACATAAAATCATTGAAATGGTAGTCTCTGGCTAGTTGCATGAAAGTATTTCATATGTGAATGAGGTGCCAGAACAGATTAAAATTGGTGCCAGATCCAGTCTGGGAGGTGCTGAATCTGGATGTGACTTGTTCCAGGGCAAATTAAGGCCTTATTACAGTTGTGTTCCACCACAGGCATAACTTTTCCCTTTGAAATGTTCTCCACGCTGGGAGTACTTTTTTCCACAAGTCTTGTGCACAGTATGCTGAAGTGAAAAAGAGACAGCATATTTTTTCAAACAATTGGCTACACAGTAGGTCATAGTTTTGAAATAGCTGCCATAGAGCTATTTTGGGTGCTCTTGACAGTGCAGGTGTCCAATTAAATTTCACACTTGTGAGGAGGTGAATGGGGGCCGATGGGGGTGATTTTGCTGCTCTCTGCAAGGCAGGGTTACTGGTGCTATGCAAGAGAGACAGAGACTGAGAGAGGGCCCACATGTTAACTCACTTTCCCCTGGTTGCCCTTGACCAGCAGGTTCTGTGAAAGGCTTTGTCAGAGAACAGCATGCCCTCAAAGCCTCCCATCAGCCCTGCACCATTCCTCTTCTCAAACTCCAGAGACATTCAGTCACTGTAATCAGTCGAGTCTCTGCAGAGCCCCACTCCAATGCTTTTTCTGTTCCAAGAAGTGCAGAGAGAAGTTTTCTCTTCAAAAAAGGGTTCAAATCAGTATACTTCTAAGTGAAATTAGAAGAAAGATTTTTTTCCAGTTTGGACATCACTCCATGCTTGCCTTTCTATCAGCAATAGTAGGATTATTTTTAAAACTAGTAATAACCAACAGATCCTGGACATGAGTGATAAAATGCTGCTAATTTCAGCTAATAAAGCGCAGACTGCTAAAACAAATTCCAGTTATCTGAATCAGTTTTGTTTATACTCTTCATTTTTACTGCAGTCATCCCAAATTTTATGCACTCTCTACTTTGCACTCTGGCTTAACCCATTTAATCCCAAATTTTTCTCTGCAAAATAAGTGCATGCATTTTACTCTTTAGACTTCCCTAACACACAAAATGTTTGAATTTTTTCAGTTCATGGTGGTTATGATAGCGAAAATGTAGGGAAACCACATAGTCTAAATTTCACCTATTTTGACCTATTTGACCTATTACCCACTATGTACCACTATGTGGTACATGTGTAGGGAATGGGTAGGGAACCCCTAGACCCTCTGCGACCAGTCACACAGTGCAGGGCCCCCCTGTTGGAGGGCCATCCATGCACTGAAAAGATCCAAGACCCCAAGGCCTGCCCCCCAGCAGGGCGGATCCCACCGCAGCGACCCAGCTGGTCACCTCCTGAAGGGAGTCCGCTCTTCACACCAAGATCACATGGAACACCATTTTTGGAGAAACAATATTGTTTTTTGAAGAATATATGCTCATTTTGAATTTGATGTCGCAAACATGTTTAAAAAAAGTCAGGGAGGGACATTTACAATACTTCTTTTTAACAACACTCTGTAAATGTTTGAGAGGAGACCAGTTGTGAAGTTTTGAGAATTAAATGTTACATTCTTGTCTGACATAGGATTTCAGAGTTCAGAGTCTCCTTTTTTGCATTTTTCATGTCATGATGAGTCAAATATTTTCAGTGGATAACAGGTATGGCAGGCCAGTTTAGTACCAGGACTCTTCTACTACAAAGCCATGCTGCTGTTATATATACAGAATGCAGTTTGACTTTGTCTTGCTGAGAAAAACGCTGCCTGGATAGAAACATACGTTGCTCCAAAACATACAAAAGAGCCTAGCGGCTCCACTAGTGGGGCTAGGGGCACTGCTATGGGATCTACTCTACTTAGGGATGCTGGTGTCTCTTCACTCACAAGGAGGGGTTGCTTGACTCTGGAGTCTGGGTGTTTGGTTTTGCAGCACAACTGGCGCTGCTTGGCTCGGGGACAGAGCTTCCTGACTTTGGAACGGAGCTTTGTTGCTCATGAGGGGAGTTTGCGATAGCCGTTCTGGTGCTGGAACTGGCGGCAGGAGCTGTCTTGGCGCTGGGACTGGTGGTTGGCTAGGCCGTTCAGCCTCTCGTGAGCTGTGTGCCTCAGATGAGCTGTGTGCTGGAGGAGGCCGCTGGTCGAGGGATAAGACCAAGCCCGCAAACAGCTCCTTGAACTGATCTAGCTTTCCTTCTAACTCCTCGATGCACCAATGGACCTCCCCCGAGGCAGTGGTGGATGGTGGGCTCAGCCGGTTAGCCCTGGGGTGGCGCCAACCCACCTGCTGCCCCAGTAGTTTTGGCCCTCCTCCTTGTCCTCAGAGCTGAAACCACCCGGCAACTCTGTGATAGTGAACCAACTCACTCTTGTTGGTTCATCCCAAGGCTGGGATACTCTTTTGGAACTCTCTTCTGTCCACCACGGGCTCGTAGTGAAGTCTGTGGCACCTATGTTTAAGGTCTTTGCTCGTTCAGGCAGGAGGCACACATGCAGACTTACATTTTCCATTTTTTTAACTTACAAATAACACGGCTGAAAAACACAAATAAACGAGAAACCCGAACTAAACACTAAAACTGTGGAACTTAAATACTATAACAAGAAAAGGACACTCAATACTAAATTAACTAAACACAAAACAGCTGGTAAACATAACAAAGCAATAACCCCAGTTTCAACATAAAAATCCTATTGTAGATTCATATTGTAGATTGTATATTATTTTGTAACGAGCTGGCAGATAGAACTTATGGGGTTATGGGGTCAGACAAAGGACACCAGACAGTGGGGTGTCGGCATCT
>JBBPCW010000154.1:5768400-5788893 GCA_037974425.1 Phenacogrammus interruptus
ACTGCTCCCCGACTTTGGAATGCACTCCCACTCGACCTCCGAATCGCAACATCCCTGCCCATATTTAGATCTTTACTTAAAACTCATCTTTTCAGATTAGCCTACCCTACATAACTTTCTTACACTTTATATCACCATCATCTATATGTACTTAAAAGTATATGTATTTTATATGTATATATATTTGTCTTTTTTATGTAAATTTGTATATATATATTTCCTGTAAAGTGACCTTGAGAGTCATGAAAGGCGCTGACAAATAAAATGTATTATTATTATTAGTATTATTATTATTATTATAAATAAATGCAATAAATATTTTAAGAAGGGTAAATATAAATTGCTGAGTGATAACTACACGAAATATCCCAAGCTATGGCTGAATTACTATGCAGCTAAATTTGTGGCCAATGCTCTTGTAGCTCTTTAAAGTGGATGATGCCTTTTTATCATACACTAAAGATTTTAGGATGTACTAATCTAGAATAATGCAGCTATATGAGTTTAACATGGCAGCTAACTAACCAGCGTTACTAACTCCCAGATTTAGTGGCCCTTAGTGGCAGCTACCAGCAAGAGTGTAAGGAAAGGTGTATGCGACAATATTGTGATCAGCTATGTTGTATGTTTTGATGATTTCGAGACAGTGGAACTGACAAAAAAATTGAGGAAGCAGAGCTGGAGTGTGGGGGCTTCTCAGGATCAGGAATGAGTTCATTAGAGGGACAGCTCCAGTTGGAACTTTTGAAGCAAAAAATCAGAGAGACAAGACTGTGTTGGTTTGAACATGTGCTGAAGAGATTGTCTGAGTGTGTTGGGAGAAGGATGCTGAGGATGGAGCTGCAAGGAAGAGGAGAAAAGGAAGGCCTGGTAGGAGGTTAATGAGGAGGACATGCACGCAGTTGGTGTGATGACCCGCTGTGGTGACCCCTAATAAAACAGGAGCAGCCGAAAGTAGAAGAAGAAGCTGCCCTTTACAGCATACCAAGACATTTTGGACAATGACATTTTTCCAACTTTGTGGACACTATTCCAGAATGACTGCCCCAGTGCACAAAGACATGGTTGGATGAGCTTGCTGTGGAAGAACTTGACTGGCTCAAACAGAACCCTGACCTCAACACCATCCAACACCTTTGGGATGAACTGGTACGGCGGTTGAGAGCCAGGCCTTCTCTTCCAACATCTATGCCTGACCTCATAAATGCCCTATGGAATGAATGGGTATAAATTCCCACAAAAATGTCTAAAGTCCCTCTTGGAGTAATGGTCAGTGATCCCAATACTTTTGTCCATATAGTGTAGCATGTTTTACTAATTTATCGCAATCAATTCATAGAAAGAAATTTTGTGCCTGTAGCAGCTTAAGTAGGCCTGCCCACCTTTAGTGTAGAGTCTCATCTGAACAATTTGAAACCTATCTATACTATACAGCTAGCCGAGATACTACAGGGACAATAACATAATTTATATGGCCTTATAATTTATATACGCTTTACCTCCTTTGATTTGTGATCACAAATGCTGTGGCTTTATCAACTTTACTGAATTGACTGGAAAACGTAGGCCTAATTAATCACACTACTGTCTGAATAAAAAAATATTATAAAAAAACTGAATCAGAAGACTTCATTGATTGCCAATTTTGTTATCAGTCAAAATAGGATACATTATCAGACTAATTTAATAACAGGATTTGTGTTATACTGTAAGCAAGTCATCAATAACAAAATAACTTGCTAGTATAACTTTTGCTACTAAATGGCCTTTACTATTAAGGTTGGTAAATGTTAATCGTTTGGGGATTTTTCTTTCCTGACATTCTGCTTTATGCCACCAGCAGTGAAACAGCCTAAAGGTTATGCAAACGAAATGTAAATATGACCAAGATGTTTACAGAACTACAGTCTAGGCTAGATAAAAATGCTTGCTACTTTTGTTGTAAATGTGCACCAATCAAACACTGAACAATACTGTATATAAGTATAGTTAACTCCTTAATAATAAATTGCACAGTATTTGAACAAACACTTTTACCAGTGGCCCTGGAGTCATACAAATTGCATGAAAATCAGTTTTAACTGAAATTACTTTACTCATAACCTGTACAGCCATACGTTTGTAGACACCTTCATTCTGGAATAAAGGCTGTCAAGGGTACTGTGTTTTACAGAAGGGAAAGCCCTAAAAGGTGCAGGGCAGTATGCAGGAGCAAGGTTCATAAACGCTGCTCTTGCTGACACTTGGGGCATGGTGGTCTGTTGGGCAGCTGCTCCAGTGCTTTTCTGTAGGGAAACATGCAAGGGTTATGTGTCTGCAGGCAGTGTGTGAGCCTGTGTCAGCAACAGATGCAGCTCAAAACTGCTGAATCAAAAGAAAGCCTGTCTGGATACTTTTGGACATACAGGTCTAGTTTCCTGACAGGCAAGTTCAGGCCCACTCGGATAAAAAACAAATATTAAAACAATATGCTGGTCATTCGAATTTTTATTCAAAATCTTAGATATGAACTGGAATGAAGTTTGTGAGCTCGGCCTTCTCGTCCAACACTGCCTGACCTCATAAACGCACCGCAGAATGAATGTGCATAAATTCCCACAGAAACTCCTTCCAAAAACAGTGGAAGCTGTTATAGCTGCGATAAACTCCGTGTTGAAGTACATGTATTTGAAAGTCCCTGTTTGGTGTAATGACCAGTCGTCCCCATACTTTTGTCCATGTGGGTTGCAGTGTTTTGCTGCATTATTTAAACTTGCCTGCACGTCATCACTCCCGTCCGCCCACGTCAAATGACGCCACTGAGCGAGTTGTTTTTTTAAAAGGCAAAAAAATATTTTATCGTTACAAATCCCATATAATTACTTTCTGTAGTACATTATACACTCGTGTCCCGTTCGTAGCATGTTGTTTTTGTTATGAAACATTAAAAGTAAAAATAAATTAAAAGCGTGTGGAGCCTGAATGGCGTCCATTTCGAGCAGAGGAAGTGGCGGGTGAAGCAGGTCCGCACCTTTTCCGGTAACAGCACTGAACGAGAGAGGCGGAAGGGGGAGAGAGAGGGAGGAGAAAGAGAAAAAGAGAGAAAAAGACTGGGGCAGAGGGGTCCCGCCGGGTTTTTAAGGTAAAACATATATTTTTGATAAGCGTTAGTCTCGTCGGCTCCTCAGGAAAAGTATAGTAAGAAGAAAAGAGCGATTAAAGTTGTGCTCAGTCTGACACCCCTCCCTTTTCTCAACGGCTCTTGTGTTTCAGGGAGAGACGAGGAGAGAGGAGAGAGAGGGGAGGACGGAAACTCGGAGGATTCAATGACCTCTGGAGTTTTCTCGGGCGTTTCTCCACAGCCTCCACGTTGCTGTTTCGCCATTAAAAACCTCAGCTGTGAGCATGGACTCCTGAAGGGGTTGGTGCTGGACAGGACAGGACAGGGCGAGGCGAGGGGGGCACAGCCGGCACACAAGAAGGGAAGTCCGGCAAGCTGCTGGAGAGGGCCCCTTTTCTCTTTTAATCTGAAGTCTGCCCACCTCTCCTCACCAGCTCTGAACCCAAGGCACCTGGCTGCTGCACAGAAGTGGATGTGAAGCTCTCCTTGCCTAGCTGATACCAAATACCACGTAAGGTGCCCTTTTGTTGAGGGCTGCTAACCCACACCCTCTCCTGAGCACATTTTTATAACTGTTTCAGTTTCGCTAAACCACTGAAAGAAGGTTTTCTTTCCATCTGAGAGCACAAAAACCTTTGAAGAACTTCTGACTACAAGTAAAGCAATATTCCAGTATCCTAAAGCAGTAGTGGTGTTACACCCAGAAGTATTAAAAGTAGCACAGAATCTAGCCAAAAACTACACAACCAAAAAACAAAGCTTTTTCTTTTCTTTAACCATAATATATGCACAGCCAACAAGATGGGGAAAATGCTTTCGAAGATCTTTGGCAACAAGGAGATGAGAATATTGATGCTTGGACTTGACGCAGCTGGCAAGACGACCATCCTGTACAAACTGAAACTTGGACAGTCAGTCACCACCATCCCAACCGTTGGTTTCAATGTGGAAACCGTCACCTATAAGAATGTTAAGTTTAATGTATGGGACGTTGGCGGGCAGGACAAGATCCGGCCCCTGTGGAGGCACTACTACACGGGCACTCAGGGGCTCATCTTTGTGGTGGACTGTGCTGACAGAGATCGCATAGATGAGGCTCGACAGGAGCTGCATCGCATCATCAACGACCGAGAAATGAGGGATGCAATCATCTTGATTTTCGCCAACAAGCAAGACCTGCCCGATGCAATGAAGCCACACGAGATCCAAGAGAAGCTCGGGTTGACCCGTATCCGAGATAGAAATTGGTACGTTCAGCCCTCCTGTGCTACGACGGGCGATGGACTGTATGAGGGCCTGACTTGGCTCACTTCGAATTACAAATCTTAATGTACTGTTCAGTTGAACTGGTCAGTGCGGGGCAGGGGAATGATGGAGCAAGAAAAATAGAAAAAATGGAAGCATTTAATGAATAAGTTTGGTAATGATCTTGTTTCTGTTGATTTTGAAGACTCCCTGTAACAGTTTTCTTTTATATACTGTACCAATCCTCTTGGCTGGCTCTTACGTTTGCTTTGGCACTATAATAATTCAATTACGTTCAAATGACAATTACCAACTCTCAGTTTTACATAAAGTATCGAAGGTATTATGGAGATGTAGGTTTTTTTTCTGTTAAGAGCAATTTCTTTTTAATCATTTGAAAGTTTTGGTTTTGCTTATTGATGGTCTTTTCCAACCATGGCACTATTATTAAGTTGGTATTCTTTTTGCATTCTTGCAAGCCAGATTTTGCCCATGAATGAAACAAAGGTTTCACCCACCCTTTCTTTTTCTTGCTGGCTCTCTCACACTCCAGGACTGTGTCTCACTCTTTCTCTCCAGATATGTTGTACAGTTTTGTGTCTCAGAAATGGCAACATATCTGCTAACTTCTATTTAACTGCCATCCTGTCACAAGAATGCAAAAATGAAGAAAGAAACCAGCCTGTGAGTGCAAAGGGTTCAGAGAAAACCATGCATAATTCTGGCAACTATTCTGATTCGCACATAGTGTGGGACTATTACATAATGATCTCCCCTGTGTGTTAATACTAACTTGGCCTTTACATGTGGTGGGATGGTTGTAGCTGGGTGACAGTGTTTAGTCTTGTTTCAAAAGGGAGGAGTTAACATTAAATAGAGCTGTGCAGACATCACGGTCAAGGATTTACTCATAAAGCTGGGAGAGAAAGGACACGGACCCTCTGATCAAGCAAAGCATTTCTGTACTGACTTTGAACCCCTAAAAGTGTTTACTAAACCCCACTCCTCTCTATCACCTGGTTCTTTCATGGTGCTCTGATTCCTGGTCTGCGAGTACAACACCCATCAGCTGCACAGTCATACAATGCAGTCAGACAAGCCTATTTTTGTCTTAAAAAAATAACAATAAATGCTTTGTTTTATTCTTTTGACCAATTTGTTATGCTGAAGAAATAAAAAAGTATATCCAGTTCAATGATGAAATTGCAGCTTCTTGACACGGAAACTGTTATGACATTTCTTCATTATGCCACAAAAAATCATTTTGCAGTAACACGGAACAAAGGGAGCATTTTAGTGAAACGAAACAAAACTGGAACTGTGAGTGTTAAGTCAGCGCTGGGATGCTTTATCTCGTTTGATGTGGTGTTTGAGAGGTGTGGTTACACCAACTGAATGTTTGGTGCTTGTACAGTCTTTCTGACAACAGTACAGATCATAACCCCAGAATGTGACTGAACACTTCTCTCTTGTTTCAGTGTGAATGAAAGAAAATTCAGTATTTCACCTGTTGTCCGGTCTTTTAAATCTTAATAATTCATCATTTGAAGTATATATAATTAATTAAGTAATTAAATAACAGCAGCCCAAAGGTAAAAGAGTTGAATGTTTAAGGTGGCTAACATTCTATGAGGTCATATCTTTAGGAATTTTGGATATTGCAATAAAATCTCAATTTTTGATACTGGAACATGGTTTTATTTGCATGTTGACTGTCAGTGTTACTTTTTTTCTGATGTTCATGACATCCCAATGCAGCATCTGCATATGTTACAGTATCAGCATGCGGCAGTTAGGGACAGTATTACTTTTTCAAGCATCTTTACTTAAGTTTTACTTTTGCTCCACAACATTTTACAGTAAAAAACTGCAATTGTCATGATATACAAAGTCACAAGTAAACCACTACACTCCACCTCGATTCCTACCATAAATACTATTTATGATATATACTAGATACTATTATAGCTTAGCAACTATAAATAGACCCTGATGACCTTAATAACAAAAAAAAAACATGCCATAATACATTTACTGGGACACAAACAATCAGAAAAAAGTTAGAAAACATTGTAATGCTTTAAATTCTGAACTTTAACTGTAAGAGTAAATACTGTACCTTGCACATTTTCTCCATTTTCCCAAGAGTATCTTTACTTTTTCTAATCTTTTCATACTAAAGATGCATGTAAAATACCAGATGTTAGTGTATGGATACCTAAAAACTGTGCTACACAGTAGACAAACGATCACAAGAACCATAGATGAGGTCATCTGCTAAATGCAGGAACTGCTAGAAGGACAAATGTTCACACAAGTGCTTTCACAGTTATGATAGTGTTGCTGACCATGAAGATACGTTTCAGGCGTTGTAAGAGTGTGATGAACAAAAATCCCTTCCCTGCAGACATTTCTTGGATTATGTTAGCCTCTTATAATCTCATAGTCAATAGCTTGAGTTAAGGGACTGTCTACCAATATTTGCCTGATACCAAACATGGACGTTTGTTTAGCGAATGTTACTGTGGAATTTGACCTGGTTCTGTGTTGAAAGAGCTGTGCTGGAGAAATTGTACTCTAGATGAAGGACATTCAACCTTTGTTGGGTTAAATTCCGGAACAGATTAAATAAACAGCAGTTCCTCATAATCTGTATTTGACCTGTCCATTTGTATGTATGTATGAGAAACTACCCATCATGTGCTAGGCCTTTAAATGGAGCTGATTTGTATAGATGGGTAAAGTTAGGAAACAAATTTGCACTCCCTGCTTTAATTCAGGCCTGTTACTTCAGAGCAAAGTGTACCACTTATGGCCCTTTACATGAATCTTCTGTTTTCAGCCTTAATTTAGGGTTATTTGTTTTAATAATGCACTTGATAAGCTCTGAGCCAAGATCATGAAGGTAATGCAGTCTCGCTGTATTCTAAATGTAATGACCATGAATGAACTAAAACACAGAGATGACATTAGTCAGTATTACAGAGGTTATTTGCAATGCATACTTTTGCACGTATTACAAAGAATAAAGTGTTTTCTGAGTGATACAGGTGAAAGATTCTCTAACTGCTTTGCTTGTAATACAATGGCAAATTAATACAAGGCAAGTCAAGCAGGAAGCGTTTTCTTTTCCTAAGTGAGGCTGGGTGGATTTGTGTACTGTGTAGGAGATGGCTGATCTAGAAACAATGAGGCTAAATGGGCCTTATAAGTTCCTTGTATTGTTTACACAGGCTTCCCTCCTAGTTTTTAATCTTGCCTCCAACCTGCAAGCAGAGTTATGACACAATAGAAATGCAAGGGCAAAGTACTGCAAATGGTCTTCAGTACAACCCACACCGACATCTGTGGGTTGTACTGAAACAACAGATACAATCTGTGATGCGATCTAAACCTTGTATATTTTGTTATAAATGTGTATAAAATGGATATAGTGTTAATAGTGTATAGTGTTTTCTTCTGATCAGACAATAAAACTTATGTGCAGTTTGTTAAAATTGTTTGCACAGCTGCATGTACGGTGTCCACTGGGAGAGGCCCATAGTTCTTACAACTGCTGAGTCAGGACGCCAGCTTCCTACAAATCAGGCCCAGTCATTAATGGTTAGGTCTAATTAACTCGGAATACGCTGCACACATTAGTACAACAGCATCGGCTGGTTGGCGTACACACATTATCTCACTTTTAACACTGCAGCCCTGGGAGTGATTCATGTCTGCCAGACACAAAGCTAAGCAAGGCTGACTGAGCACATTAAAGTACATCTGCTGCTCTCAGAATACAGTTTCATCTGTGGGAGTGACACTGGAAGCTGTAACTCCCCGCCCCTCCAGGCATGTCTAAGCGTGGGCTTTCACAGATTATTTGCTGTAGGAGCTCAACATGCACATCTGTGTACTGTGTGTATATGGGAACATTTGACTAAATAATTATAAGGCTTACAGTCCAAATCCATTTGCATTCAGTTCCAAATATAGATTGCTTGAAGATGGTAAAGAGGCATGAACACCAGCTCACAATAGCTATAATCGTACAGAACTCATTAAAGCTTGGCAGATGTAGAGCCAAATGATTTTTGTTTTGGTTGATTTACAAAATGTGCTTATTTTAACTCTGATTGCATATATAAACATGTGTGACGAGAATGAAGGTTATTTTAAATTTGATGATAAATCAATTTTAAATTCTTTTGGTAGCACCTAGACTCTACCATACATTACCAAAAATGTGGTGTTTTTGGAAAAATAGAATAGTTCCTCAACATAATATAGCATTGTTTGATTTTCAGTCCAGTGATCTGACCATCTTTTCATGCCGAGGCTGAAAACTTTGTGGTAGAGGAACACATTGTGATATTATGGCAGTTCAGTAATTTTTAGATCAGATATGTAACACTTGTCACTGAGAAAGACCTTTAAAACACTTGCTTGCAGCTACACATTATACAAATGTACCAGTGATTGTCTTAACTCAGGAGGGAAGTATTTGTCCAGAAGTTTTCAGACAAGGAACCTTGCTTTTGGGATTCAGTTCAGCCCTTCAGCTCTTCCCAAAGTTACTGGTTGGAGGTACTTCACAAGAGTACACTGTTCCACTGTTTAAAGCCCAATGCTGAAAAGCTTTATACCGCTCTAGCAGGCACTTGCCATCGGACGTCATGTGAATGTCTACTCCAGAATGTTTTATTCTATTGTCAGTGCTTTTCTTTGGTGATTTTACATGCTGTATGTGCAAACGCTTGTGTCAGCAATCCACTTAGGAGTGGTGTGTCCTGAGTGTCTGAGTGTCCTGAGTGTTGCATGTACAGTGTAGAAACTAGTTGTCTAGATTAATAAGGGTGTGGAACACTGCGTTTAACCTTTATGTTGCCAAACATGCCAGCAGCCAAAACACAAGACTGCCTTCATTTTGTTTGTCCATGCTTGCCTTACTTAGAAACTGCCACATAAAGCATTTCCTCTCTCCGATGCACATGCAAACAATTACAGGGCCTTCGGGGCTTTGTGTCTGGTGACAGTTTAGTGTTTATATGCTCATGGGGCGGAGGGGGTATGTGCATGCGAGAGAAAAGCATATGACACCCAACAGACAAGGAAGTGATGCAAAGGATCCCTTTTATAAGCTCTGATGATCATCACTATTATTCAGTGTGACAGGAAGTAATGAGCAGGGTGTGCTTCCAGCAGGACACATGCTCAGGGGTTTCGACAGATGCGTCCTTTGTTTTAGCTCTTGTGTAAGCAAGCCTATGAAATTATAACTGGGGGATAAGGGTGTTCATTACTGTGTTAATCTTGATTAATACATCGTTTATGACACAAGTACTTCACAAGCAGCATTTTTTTCAGACTAAGATAATAACTTATTTGTTTTGTACTTTTGTATGATCTGTTGTTTTGTAAGTGAGTAGCCCCATATCATCTGAATTTCTGCCTTTCTTTTCAATAAGGTAATACCTATTCTTAAACACTTGATAGTAATCTGGGCATGTAAAAAGCAAAAGTTACTCTAATGCAACAAATGTTTTTTTTTTTACCTTATTCAAAATATGTTGGCAATATAGACAACGATACCAAAAAATGTATTTCAACTTGCTGACAGGTGCATGAAATGGCTCCTTTCCCAGCTACATTGTTTGCTGGCAGCTGAACAGTTGAGAAGCCTTCAGTTTGGTTTCCACTGCCGCTGTCCTACTAACAGGGCTGATTATTTAGAAGACTGGGGTTTCAGATTCCACCCCGTGTGACACTGTAGGGTTTGTTTTCTCAAGCCAGACCCATGCGTCAGTTTTTCACAACAATCAACATCTGTTCATAAAAAGGCAGTTTGTGCTGACTTTTTAAAAATGTCAGTATTTCACCATTGTACCTTATTGCAAATTATTTTATTGTCTCATCTTAATATTAATGAGATTCATTCCATCTGTCTTTCAGTCTGTCATAATGTGCACGGTAAGTCAAAGGATGTTCGATTGACTTAAACTGTAAATGTTGACAGCAATTGCAATCGAATTTTATGGATGTCCCTACATCCATTAATGCAGACTCTGTTCATTAAGATTGAATGGAAATGTTAGATATATTTAAATTAAAAGATATTAAAAGATATATTTAAATATTATTACATTTCATCATTAATGTTAGATTATTACAGAATATTTAAAAGGGTTTATTTTCTGTCTTTACTGGTGTTAATCCTATATCATTGTATATCATCGTTTTATTGCTGGGGAAAATCCTTTTAATCGTCCACAGCCTTTTAATGTTTTAAAATGCATTTGAAAAACTTTAAGAATTAAACATGCATGTTTGTTGTGCATACATTTTAAACATAAATCTAAACCTTTCACAGATAAAAATTACCTACCATTCCTTACATGGTGACATAATTTAATACTATGATTTAGATTTGAGACCAAAACTCATTTGACTAAAGTGAATGCTCTGAATGAACCAACGTAAAGCACAGACGACCACAAGCAACATAATATGACAATTCAAAGCTGTTTTTACAGTAAATCAAAGCGTTTTCCCAAGCTGACATCTAAAGTTTTGAAGTGTGTTACACAGATATTCCAGGCCTGAACACATAATTATTGGGGAAATTGAAAAAAATGGCAAGTGGAAGCATGTGCACACATTCTTTGATTCTGTGGACGATCTTATAAATCCATTATACCTCACAAAACAACTGGAAGCCAAAGGATGCAATGAAACCTAGCGTGGGAAACAGGAAATTCTTCCAGCCATTCTCTGTCCATCAGGAAGTATTGAGTAACAGTATTAACATTTCAAATGCTGAAGAAGACCTTTCAGTACTGTACACTTCCTGTGTATATTTTAACAAATGCATTTCTGTGGTTTTCCCTTTATAAATATGAAGCACAAAATATAGATCTGGTTTTAAAGAAAAATCATGTTTCATTCATGAATGACACTGTTAGACAAGTTTAATACTGTAAAACCTTTGGACTAAATCTGAGCAAGAGAAAAGAATGGTATCCAAGGGTTTCCTTACCTTGTTTCCCGTGTTTCCTTGGAGACTGATAAAAGCCATTTGCTTAAAGCCAAGACGACATAACACATGTCATATGAAATAAATCCAGCAAACAGTGGAAAGGAATAGAGGTAGAGTGACCATTTAGGTGATGTCCAGTCCTGGGCCTATCTTTTATGAAATGATTAGTCTTTCAGATACAGCCATATTGAATTGTACTATAGTGGAGTATGTACTCTGAATGTACAGATGTTGTACTAATATATCAACACCTAAAGTTCATATTCACAATGTATCCACACAGCTCCCTTAAACGGTGAATCCAGGGACTTGCACCCATTACTGACACCTTTAACTGCACACACACATTTTATGATCCCAATAGAAAAGCATGACTAATACTGTGGAACATTCTGGACCAGCGATACCTGACCCTATGGTCACCATGAATAATGCCACGGGTCAGCTAAAGGGAAATATACCCTCCGGCAATGTGGAGCAGTGGAACTGTTTACTCTGGTGCGATGGAGCTCTATCCAGTACCTTTAAGATGAGATGGAATAGCATTTGATATCCAGCATTATCTTCCAACATTAGAACCTGACCTCACTTATGCTCTCGCTTTTAATACCTTTGATGCCATGACTGCACAGACACACAGAGACACAAAGACAAGAACAATATAAAATATAGTATAGAGTCCAGAAAATACGCTGTATTAAATCCACAATGCAATATGCACAAAATACAGTTCTATAATGTTTATATTCTGTCTGAAATGCATCCAGTGGATTCTGCAGTACACAGAGCCACCAATTCTTCAGAATCATATAGGGTTATGTATGTCTATTCAGCTATAAAATATGGACACTGAAATCAGTGTGGGCAGCATGTACTACATCTTCATGCTTAATCAATGCAACAATGAATTATTTATTGTTATTAGATGATCTATTATTTATCCATTTATTTAAGACGGCGGGCTCCAGTCTTTTTCACAAAGTGCTGCTGTGCCTCCAGGTATCCATTCCAAAAAAGCAGGAACTCATCTGATTCTAAAAGTTGTCTTCCAACAGCTGATCTGCTTTGTGGAAAACTGGCAACCACTAGGCTGTTTTGCAGATAATGTTAGACACCTGAGATTTAGGATAACGAATGGTGCTTCCCAAGAGCTCCTCAGGATATTCTTTTGTAATTTTCCTTAAATGGAGGGGTCACTTGATTCAGATTTTCTTTTCTCCTACTGTCTGTTCAATACTTCATTAGCTGACAGAGAGCTGTAGTCACATCATGAGGGGACAGAGAGCTGTAGTCACATCATGAGGGGACAGAGAGCTGTAGATATTAGAGATCATGACCTCAGGAAAAAAACATAAAACCCCAAGTTGCCCATGAAGTCAGCGTTTCTGTCCTTTGTGGCTTTAATTCCTGAAATCAGAGCCTGGGCACCACAGAAAAAAACACCAGATGTGCAAGGTTGAATAACAGTGCGTAGAAATGTTGTATACATACTTTTCATTGCAGCTTTAAATCTTTTCCTAAAGTAACAGAGGCCCTTTCGAAACACTTAGTCTTTTTTTATTCTTACCATCAGCTTCAGCTTCATTTTTACATCCCACTGTAAGAAAAAATACATATAAGTGAGTTGTATGTATAGATGTTTAGAAATGGTGTTCTGGAAGTGGTCACCATGATCTCACTTGATGTATTACAAGGCTGCAGTCTTACAGTATACCACAGGTGCTGCATTGCTCATGTTATTATACTGAATGATTGTAACCAATAATCGTTTGCTTGTTGACAGTTTACCTGTTTCAGAAAACGTTATTGATCCCTGAAGAAACTGCTTATGTCACGACTGCACAGACACACAGAGACGAGGACAATTTAAAATATAAAGTCTAAATAAAGCCAATAAATATCTGAAGAAAATCTTTAACAGGAAATATAATATGCTATATACATAATACAGGGTATAAATACTATAGATAACTAACTTACAGTGAAGTGAATTCCTAACTATGCAGACAGTGATTAGGAGAACTTATTGCACATAGTGGAGATAATATTGACATAAGTAGTGCTATTGCAATGGTAAGACTATTGCACATAATAAGATATTGCATGTAATGATAATGTAATGTGTAAAAATGTCCACACAATTCTTGTCAAAAAGTGATTTTGCTCATGTATAATCACTTGGCATATGTTACATCTTGAACCATTTTCAGTGGACATGCAATGCGTGCAAAACTTGACTTTAAGTCCTTTAAGTAACACAGTGCAACTGATGCAAACCAGGCTATATTAATACTATTATTACACCATAATAATGTTGTGTTTCTCGCAGAAATGCATTAGGCCTTCTTAGCAACATCACTTTCTAGTCTTGATTATGGTGCTAGGCAGCACTGAGCAAGTCCAGAGTTGCACACAGTGAATGTCAACGTGTCCAACGTGGACATTGAGATCTTTATGCCTTCGTCAGCTGGTGCGCCTCCCAGCGGACAGTCTTTTCTTTTCATGTGCAAATGCAGCTTTTGCTGAGATGTGTAGCCCTGATTCACGATGAGATCAGACTATCAAAGTACCTGGATCTGCTTGAACCTACAGAGTCGTTTGTACTTGTATTCAAGCAGAAATGCCAGGCTTTTAATATGCACAAATGTTCACCTCATGTATCGTTTTCCTGCAGGAAAATTACCATTTTACTATTCTATGAATGGACCTTCTAATAAAATGCTTTCTCCTTTTCAACTTCCCATATGCATGCACGATTGGAACGAAAGCTGTCAAAGTGGTATTGTATATTTGGTTCTGCATGAAGCTGCAAAGCTTGCACTTTACTAGTTTATAAAGACAGAGGAATGAGCTTTCCTTGGTCATAAGCAGCATTTTTAAATCTCATACTCCATAGCTCCGGCTTACTATTGTACACTGACGTAATGGTTAAAGGCACCCAGACCTCGTCATTTACTCCAATCCAGAGGGAGATTTCGTTCGAAAAACACCTCAATAAAACATTCCAGAGCGTTTATCTGTAGTCATAATGTGAGTAGAGCTTAAAAATTACACTGTGAGTGCATACCAATTCCTAATAATTGTCTAAAAATAAGTAAATGATGTCTGAGGTGAAAACCCTGTACTCCGGCACCCCTATAAAGAGAGTGGCACAGGCCACTCTGCCCCAAGCTGTTTTTTCCCCTCCTCCAGACGGACTTGATTCGGATGTTGGTGCTCCACGTTTATTGCACAAATCCATAAAGGGAGATGAGCCTAAAGAAATCAGCCTGCCACATCTGGAGCACATCCCCCTCTTAAATAAAACGGACGAGGAGCATCGCCACTAGGTACATTGAGTAAACTTATTGGAGGCTGTGAAGGTGCTGGGTCGTGGATCGTAAGAAAAACCCGAAGAAAGCGCCCTTTTCAGTCCCATGTTGTCCCCGAACCAGGACGAACATGCCCGTTCCAAAGATCCGGTGAAATACGGCGAGCTGGTGATCCTCGGGTGAGTAGGACCCTCTTTCGCGCGTGCACATGGTCCTCCAAACCCTCAGCCGAGAAGCTGGCCTCAGAGCTGCACGGCTTCCTCCGTGCCACACACTTACAGAGAGGCTGCTTTCAGTAAAGCAGCCTTTAACGTGAGCCATCGGCACGTTCAGGAGAGAAAAAATAACTTTTATGTTTTCTTGTGTCTTAACCATGCAACCAGAAAGAAGAAAACATAATAAGACCATGGGAAAAATAGAGACTATATACAATAGTGGAAGAACATTAGTGTAGCAAGTAACACTGATGTGTCTTTAGCATGCAACCAGAAAGAAGAAAATATAACAAGACCATATATAAATATATATATATATATATACAGTAGACAATAGTACAAGAACATCAGTGTAGCAACTAAGAGTGTAATACTGCAACGTTGCTGTGCGTAAAAGACAATAGAAAAAATAAACACATACAGTTAACAGTAGTACAAGAACATAGTAGTGTAGCTACTAACAGTGTAACTCTGTAACATTGCTGTATGTAAAGGTGTAGTGTGCTGTACCAGCAGATCAGTAGTGCAAAATGGTTCATGAAAGTGGTTTAGTGTTAATCGCAATAAAAAATAAATGCAATAAAATAGCAGCAGATGATAAGGTAATGACATTAGCATTCAATCACAGATTGAACAGTTGAGTTGGATGTTGCACAGATATGATTCAGAACAAAATAATGTCTTAAAAACTTAAAAACATAAAAGATCACAGGATGTGGAGGAATTATAGTCTTATGTCCACAGGTAGGGAGGATTTCCTGTGACATTCAACCCTGCATTTGGAGGCGACTGAACGCCACAGCAAGTACAGCTCTGACTCAGACTCAGCTGCACTTGGGAGGACAAAATGACAATTGATAAAGTCTTCGAATATGTATGAAAAGAAGCACAGTTAATGCTGATACCTGGTCAAACTCTGGGCTTTGAAATAACATGAACTTGAACAGAAGAAGAGCTACAGCATAGTACACACAGGGGTGCGTGATATGGAACCGAATGTAGCGTCACTATACATATATTTTCCACAATTGACAAAAAACACAAAATTATAATACTTTTAAAACAGTGGATACCTTTCCTTTCGTTCAGTGTTTTATGTACCAGATCTGTAAAATATTACACGAAGACAACTTTCACATTTCAAGTCCAACATACTTGATTCTATTGTATATGACCATGTATTGCCTCATACAGAAACACAGTTCATGCAGATGTTGCTTGTCGTCTGCTAAAACTGTGGGCTTCGAAATAACATGAACTTGAACAGAAGAAGAAGGGCTGACATGACTCCACATGCCACGGCATAGTACACGCAGGGGTGGACAATATGGAAAAGAATGTAGTATCGCAACACTTGAAGAGACTATTTCACAATACGCAATTTACAAAATATGCACTTATTTATAATACTTTTCAAAAACTTTGGATGCTTTTGGTTTATTCTGTATTTTATATACCAGTTATGTGAAATTTCACATACTGACACATTTCACTAACAAACTGGATCATGATTCCGTTGAACAGGACTAAATATGGTCTCTGGAATTATGATGTCCACCATATGCAAGGAAAGTATATCACACATATTAAAACCTGGGTTATATTCATGACCCCACACTTAACTTGTCAAATGCTCGTCTGTGGACAGTTTAGACCGCTTTACTGTAAATGGTAGCCCAATTATTGTGAAAATATGCATTAGATGGGATTCTAAACAAGAAGTGGGTGTCTGCGTGTTTGCTATAAATGTTCATCTTGCAGAACAAGATAAACCTGGGGTGTTTTTTTTTACTTCTTTAAGATGTTTATCAAGTTCATGTTAGTGTGTGGATAGCCCAGCTCTGCCTGTTCTACGTGTAGGTAAGTTTCCTGTTGCCGTGGCCTGTGTGTGGCAGTCCCCGTTGTAAACAGAACTCCCGAGATAGATCGCACTGCCAGTTAGAGTCAAATATTTCTTCTTCTGATGCAGTAAACACTACAGTAGACACATTTATTTCTGTGATGAATATGGATTTGAGAATATGCTGAACTGTATACATGTTTCTTCATTCATGCAAGATCTGAAAAATATCTTAAAAGATGTTGAGTCATATGGTATCACATTGCATCCACAGTGTGATGATAGATCTATTGAAGTGCCTTATTATATACTTAATGCCTCATGCTGTCAGTTGTCATGTAGCATTTTCCTGGAGGATAAGCAACTCAATGCAAGTCTTAGTAAACAGGAAACCTTACTTCCTAGAGCTGTAAAATGCAAGACATGAATGTTTTTTCCATTCTGAGTGGAACTAAATGGATCTAAACACATTTTAATACTTTTAGTTTCTTGAAATCTAGATCTCTGTCTCTTTATGGTTAGTTTATTTTGAATTACTTAATCAGAAATGGTGTTGAAACACAAAGTTTATCTTGCCTGGACGACTTCAGGTTTCTTTTCCTAACTTCATGATAGATATAATCTGGCCAGGAGTATAACCAGTAGTATAAAATAAAACAAATATAGTGCTATTTTGAACAACATTAAATAAAATTTAAAACAAGACTGTTTCAAGTTGTTTAATATAAACTGAGACGCAAGCTGGGAGGTGGGTGAACATGCTGAATTGCATTGTTGATTGGTGCTCTAACATTGATATTTAAACACTGCAATGGCATCAGAAATGAATAGAATAATGATCTCCAAGGTATTATCACATCTGCACGTTAGCACATTCCTGCGCTGTGATATCGGTGTGTTTCCTGTGTGATTATACCCCTACCCTCAGCTGAAGTACTTCCTTAAAGGTTTGGAAGACTTAGATGGCTTGATTAGTGGAGGTGTGCCGAATTGAAGAGGTCTTTTCTTTCCGTCTAATCATATAATGGTCTCTGGAGAGAGTATGAGTGAGTGTGATGAACCTGATAGGGCTCACTGTTGGTTAAAGTAGTGCTGAGAAGTGCTGCATTCTAAACAGTGCAGCCATCCACATTTGTCATCTACCAACTCTCAATATTCCACATCTTGCTGCGCTTCACAAACTACCTGAAACTCGATAGGAAAGTGAGTTTGAGTCAAGCTGTAGCCTTAGTCTAGCTATTTCCTGGCACGTGTCCAAGCAATTTGTGGCACAGAAATCGAAACTAATGACTAATTGGATGATGCTGTGTATTGAGTGAGTGGGCTGCGTTTTAGCGAGGAGCACGCTTGTTTTAAGTTATATTTTGAGTGCAGTCGCAGAACTGCACAGGAAATGAGAAGAAATAGGAAATAATATGTATGCATAATATGTTCACATGTTAAATGTCATCACTTGGTGCAAACATTAGTGCTCTGATCTGTTTTGTGGGAAAAGTAGTGAAGTGTTGTGGCTGCTTTTAGCAGGTATGTAGGTCATACCTTTTTGCATTGGTGTGATGTATTATATCTTATGTCGAGGGTGTTTTAGGATGTAAGGATACTTGCTTGTTCAAGTCTGAATGAGAGCTGAAAGATTTCTTCACTTGTTAGGTGAGCAAAGTGACAATAGCACGTCTGTCTTCATCTGAAATATACATATCAATGGCTGGTGTGGTATTGGTTTACATGTATCAGACAACTAACACACACTGGTACACAGGTTTTTAGATCATTGTGAAAATATGAAAAGAAATATAAGGTATTTGAATTTAATATTGTATGCAAGTATATGTTTATGTATGCGTGCTCATGCAAGCACCAGTTCTGCTGTGCTGTTTTTCCGATCTCTGCTGTGTCACTGTACTGTACTGGCACATTGACCACTCTGGGCATGGTCAATGCTTTTGCACCACTGCTCCCTTCAAACCATTCAGATAATGCTGTACAATGTCGGGTCACACAGCTTCTAGCCTGAAACTGAAGATGATCTGGTGAAAATAGAAGTAAGGAAATCAGCTGACCCGCATTAAAATAGGGTGGTATTGAAAACCTTAATTCAGCCCTTGCAAAAATACACCGTTTAAGAGGAAATGGGAGTAACAATTCTTAAATAATTAGTAAAAAAAAGTATTTGAGAACAATTAGTAAGCGATATAAACAATATAATGGCATAGTAGAATGACAATTAGCAATGCTTTGTGCAATTGTATTTGTTATGCAGTCTGTGCATTTACTGCACTCTGGTTGTTGTTTACAGGCACTTTCTAAAGTATCAGTATTAGACCTTTGGTCTGTCTTGTATTTTTTTTTACAATTTTTTTGTTAAATTTCTTTTCTTAACAGAGCCCTACAACACTGTGTTTAGTAGCTTATAACTGATGTCTTGAAATGTATGAGGGAAAAAAACAACATAGCTAATAAGGCAGGTTTGTGATTGCCTTTAGGGCGTTTGAAACACTAACAGGGGGAACGTCTCATCAGTTTCCCATGCATTGCCTCAGTTGTGCTTTTTGTCACTGATAGCTGCAGGAAGAACAAAAGAGTCTTTCTATGACGGCAGTGAACTGCAGGCTGTAGAGACTGGATGCCAAACTGAGTTACTGTGTACAAAGCATTCAGATCCCTCTGAGAAGCAAAGCGCGTGGGACACTGGAGTCCTCTGTACCTATTATGGGTGCCACGTGCGTCTGATTGGCTTAAAATATCTCAAAACCTCTTAAACAGAAACTTTTCCACCATGGTTTCTTCATAGATTTATAATCCAAGAACGGGCAAGGAACTCCCCTGTTTATTCTGTAAGGGCAAGCAGCCTAACCGCTGAGCCTAAGACTAGATCAGACATGTTTCTTGCTAATACTGTGTGTGGTGGCATTTATTGTGTGGCCAGGTAACACCACCCAAGACTTGTCATGGCACAAAGGCTCTGTTGTTAGACAACGTAACAGTTGTTTTCTCTCTCTGACTGAATCTTCTTTGTAGAGGCCTGCTTCAGTGGAATTCAGTTGTCTAAGAAAGACCTGCCCTGAAATTATGCCTTCACACCTGACATTTTTGATAATTCCATGATTTGACAAATTGCATGTTTACTCAACAGAGACACATACATAACCATAATGCCAGACAATAATATGATGCCAAGCTTTTATAGATCAGTTTCAAATGTTAGTCCTTAGGAGCTTTAATAAAACACAGTTAAAAAACATTACATTACATTCAAGTTTCAGGACAGTGGGAGAACCAGAGGAGAGTTCTAAGTACTAAAATCTTTATGTAGATGTAGTCCAAGAAGATAGATAATGCATTAACGGGATAGATGTTTTCTGTACAGATGAGTCTTCAGGAGATGTTTGACTCTCTATAACTTTTGTTCTTTTTTGGAATATGTTAAGCAATGCAATTGCAAGCAAAAGCAATCAATAATAAATACATAGTCACATTATCAGTTGGTTACGATTGTTTGGGCCTCTTTATATGTTAAGCTTTTTTGATAATGCAAAGAAAATGAGTGCTTAAAAATGTGCTTTGTGTTAATATGTTAATTTGTTCAGCATATACACTACCGGTCAAAAGTTTTAGAACACCCCAATGTTTCAAGCTTTATTTAATCGAAATTCAAATAGTTCAGGTCCAATGAATAGCATGAAATGATACAAAGGACAGTGCTGAACTGCGAGAGGTTTAAAACTTGTAAGGATATCCAGAAGCGGGAAATAATTCTGTAGCTC
>JBBPCW010000154.1:5789356-5800588 GCA_037974425.1 Phenacogrammus interruptus
GAGAGACCGAGAGAGAGAGACCGAGAGAGAGAGACCGAGAGAGAGAGACCGAGAGAGAGAGACCGAGAGAGAGAGACAGAGAGAGAGAGACAGAGAGTATGTTTTTGGTGTCATATTTAGGCTAAAAGCACCAGTTCACTTTCTTTTACAGTAATAGCATCTGTACTAATTTATGGTTAGTCACACCTCTGACCTATTTTTTTAGACACCAACTAATGATACCAACTAAAAGGTTTAATTTCTCATGCTAATAGATTCTGAAATGCTAAGGCATTTCTGTAACTGACATATTAGTTTCATACTACTTTACTCCTGCTCACCCAGTGTTTGTTCATAAAATGTATTTATCTTCAAAAATGAAATTAGGTTTTAATAGTAAATTCACTTTTGCTACATTAACAACCTGTGCACTTCTGGGAAGGTAAACCTACATATTGGAATATTTCTATGCGGATTTTCTAAGAGCATTAGTGAGGTCATGTACTGATGTTGAATGAGTACAAACACTACTCTGATTCATCTCAAAGCTATTGAATTGTTCTCCATTACTCTGCAGTTGCTGTTCCACAGCTCCACAGCCCAATCTTGGAGGGCTTTATACCCCTCTGACCTGGCACCGGGCATGCTGACCTTAGGCTCATTTATGGCTATGCTAAAGTGTCCTATTCCATTGGCTATGCTTTGTGTTTGTACAGTAGCTGAATTTATACATTATAAGGGGTGTTGGGATGCTGGCCATTAAGTTTAGTCACAAACTAGTTAATTGTCATTTACATTGTAGTTACAATGAGTTCTTTCAGGAGAGTCATATTTTTACTTTATTCTATATTTTATATTTGTATTGTCTTTGTGTTTGTTCATCTGTCATTGCATAAGCCTCAAAATATAATCTGATAAGCCTCAATCAGTGAAGATAGAGAGCTGGCTGAAATGTTGCTTTTCAAACGGTTCGTGTTCAGTTGTCCTGTTCTTGCCTTTAGATTGGCCGTTCCACTGAAAGCCCCATAGACTTTGTGGTGACTGACACACCTGGTGGATCGAAAGAAGGTGAAGACCCTTCTGTTGCCCCGAGCACCATCTCACGCTTTGCCTGCAGGGTGGTCTGTGAACGAAATCCCCCCTACACTGCCCGTATTTACGCAGCTGGCTTCGACTCATCTAAAAACATTTTCCTTGGGGTTGGTATTCCTCATAGACAGTTTTACACGATGGATTATTTTCAGCAATGCGTTTTACTACGTAAAACATCAGTACCAGAAACGTATTTATAATCACTCATATGGTGGTTAATCTCTTCCTGCAGGAAAAAGCCACTAAGTGGAAGAACCCAGATGGTCACATGGATGGCCTCACAACAAATGGAGTGCTGGTGATGCATCCCCAAGGCTTCCCAGAGGACTACAGGCAGGGCATGTGGAGGGAAATCTCGGTCTGTGGAGACGTCTACACCCTAAGAGAGACCAGATCCGGACCTATCCGTGGCCAGCTGGTAAACACTGTCACTGTCACTAGCTGATACAGTAATTCTCTTGATTCTCTCAATATTATACCCCTAGTCCATGTAGATACAGGTCATGGAGAAGCAGTTTAACATTTATGTAATTGTAGTGGAACAAAAAAAGTAGATTAGAAATGCTTTTACCATTCCTACCTGTTTTGGCTTGTACAGTTCTATAAGGTATTGGTGGTAAAGCTATGTTACTGGATATACAGTGAATGAGAACCAAACCTGGCAAGAACCCAGTCACATGCACGTATATCAGGTTTATCACTGACACAGATTTACAGAGCACCCTCCTTTGTCTGATCATCTGTTAACCTTGCTCCGTTAAGGGTTTTCTGGCTAGTGCTGCTGTACTCCCAGAAATGCTTAACACAATTTGGGCAAATGTAACAATCAAGGGGAAGCACCCACTATAACCTTTCCACTGACCCATCACACCCCTGTAATCAGCCATGGTTTCACTGTGGGACACATTCACCCACTCCACAAACTCTGGAGCATTTCAGATTACAGTAACCTCTCGGTTTTACGCGGAGTGGCATTTGCGGATTAAGTCTAAATCTGGGCATACACTGTGCGTTCTTTTTTAGTCGCGTTACTCAGCTCCTGCTCAAACTGTACGACTGAATCGCAGGGGATAGAAGTTCGTAGTTGGATAACCAGTTGAGCCATTGTATGAGCCAGTCAGGTGTCCACTCACAAATTCACAAATCACAAATTCTTATAGAAAATAACATAATACATGTAAGTTCTTGACACTACTACAAGGACAATGATATTAAACACAAAGTGGGTGACTCATTCATATCCCTTTGACTGACTGCATACTAGGAACTTATATGTCATTTTTTATTATTATTATTATTTATTATTATTATTATTATTATTATTATTATTATTATTATTATTATGGATGTCAAAACATCTAGATGTGTCCTTTTGGGTTCAGATACGTTTCATGCTCCAGAATATTTTTTTGTAATGTAATGTTTTCATCATTGGGGTAATGACTGTTCTCAGGGCTTGATTGTTTACTGGTTTTACTGGTCATTTTAGTGAAGATATGTTGGTGTTTTTGGGTTTTTTTTACTTTTGGTAGTTTGTTAATCTATTCTCCTGAACCCCACCAGGCACAGGGAGAGAGCAGTGCACTGCAGGATGGTTCTTTGGTGGACCTATGTGGAGCTACCTTGCTGTGGCGAACTGCTGAAGGTCTCCTCAAAGCACCCACCTTGCGGCACTTGGATGCCCTGCGCCTGGAGCTGAACGCAGCCCGTCCACAGTGTCCCGTGGGCCTGAGCACCCTGGCCTTCCCCAGCCTTCCCCGCAGCCACAGCCTGGAGGAGCGCCAGCCCTGGGCCTACCTCGCCTGCGGCCACGTCCACGGCCGGCACGACTGGGGACAGAGGCCCGAACGCACCCGTGATCGGGAGGAAGGTGCGGGTGGAGGCACTGGCGGACGTCGGGAGTGTCCCCTCTGCCGAACAGTGGGGCCTTATGTGCCCCTGTGGCTGGGCTGCGAACCGGCTTTCTATGTGGATGCTGGCCCCCCCACCCACACCTTCGTGCCCTGTGGCCATGTGTGCTCAGAGAGAACGGCCCGGTACTGGGCCGAGACGCAGCTGCCCCATGGGACCCATGCCTTCCGCCCTGCTTGCCCCTTCTGCTCTGCCGCACTGTCGGGCAGCCCTGGATTCACCCGGCTCATATTTCAAGGTCCCATAGATTGATGAGGTGGCCACAGAAGGATAGAAAGGAGTGCTTTGGAGACCAGTGCTTGCTTCAGGAGTGTGTTCATAATGTAGATAGACATGCTGTGCTTTACATGCAAATCTGCCATCGCTTCCTTAGAGTATGCACACACCTTACTACGTATGTGTATTCTACCTTTGAATACAGTCCTGAGTCAGCCTGGTAAAACATCTTAGAAGGGTTTACCCTATTTTCTTTCATGGATTCTATTTGGCACTGATCAAATGCTAAGCGTTTATTCTGGCCTTATAAACATGTTCTTACAAGATACAAAGGCGGAAAGAGTGTAGAGATTAATGAAGAAACCTTGGCTACACTGAGTTAGAAATATCTATGCCGAAACTGGCAACAAAAATAATTTGATAATATAATAATTTACATAAACTATTAAATGTATTACAGCATGTCGGCCAAGTTTGTAGTGTGAAACCCAGTCATCCTTAGCAACAGAGAACTCCTTCGTCCACATTAAATTAAATGATTAAATTGTATTTTAAGATACAGTTTGCACCTTGGCATTGTGTGTGAATTTTTATTTTTTGTCAACTCAAAACTGGCTGGCAGGTGGCTTTGGTGCAAGCAGGGACTTTGTTTTGGCCTTCATATCAAGCAATGTTTTCAAGTGGAATTAAGTGGAATCAAGTTCAAGGATTTCTCCATTACAGGTTCCAGCGCTTGATAATTAGAATAAGATGTGAAATAGTTTCACACGGTCAGCAATGCCCCTATGCTTCCTATTTGCCAAATTTTGCATTTGCCATGATACAGTAGGATGCCAGGGTGTAACTGCTGCCTCAGTTAAGATATAACGGAAATTTTGAACAACTAGCTGATGAATGTATTCATGGAAAACAAAGACACAATATTTAAATCAGAACATGTAATCTTATTTGGGTCAAAACTTTCAGTGTTTGTTCTCTTTTGGAGCATCCCCATTCGGTTTCAGCAAATCTGGATTTACCTGTAGGCTTGTTGTTACCTATATCGCTCATATTTGCATATGGACCCTATTCTGTCAGTGCCAGACAGAATCTGAGGAGTGAAAGTACAGAGAACCTCTTGGGTCTAGATTTCTGTGTGATACTTCTTTATGTTTGGTATTTCGTCTAGAAAATGTCTCAAGACATCAGGAGCTGTGCTGCAGAATTGGAAAGAAGTGGATGGGTTTACATAAAAAACCTCTGGCCTTTAATGTATGGAATGAATGTTTATGGTGTGTTTGCACTCCCTCCTCCATAGCCTCCTTTTTACCCATCTATGGCCATTTCTGATGCTTTCTCAGTACATGACCTGTGATATCATCTCACTCAACACATTAGACAGGACGCACCACCCTTACAACACCCATCTTAAGCAATAAGCATTACTAGAATTAAGCTATAGCTCAACTGAGAGATGCAATGACACGAGCGTGTACTACCTGATTCTAGCTTACACATGGCTGACCTCAGCCTCGGGTCGAAGGGCTTTGCCAAGTCATGAGTAATGTAGCCCTTGTGAATTTCTTTGGATTTGTTTTATTTGTTTATGTTTGTTTTTTTTTGTTTTTTTTTAGATTGTCCTTTGTATTATTCTGATTGTTTTAGCATTTAAATGAGAACTGAAGTTGTAGCTGCAGTATATACCGTAGTTGTTTGAAAACAAAAAAGTTAAGATGTCATATTTTTCTACATGATTATTGTGTTACTAAACTTTGACCGAAGGTCAGATTTTTTTATATACAAGTGTTTCACATATAGCAGTATATTTACTATATATATATATATATATATAAATATTATTTTAATGTGCAAATATGATTTGAATCCTGGAGAGCTCACAGCTGATATAAGTAGGCTTTACTGTGTCACACTCCAAAAAAAAAAAGCATAGGAATCCCTAATCCTAAATGCAATGACCAGTATAATGAATGTACTATTTCAGTGCTTAGCTAATATCTGTGCTCTCCCTGGTGCTATCATTGATTTAAAATGAGTCGTATATATTTTTATCTGAACTTCACTGCACTCCTTGATAGTATTTGATTGTTTTGGTTACCTTGAAGCTGGAAATAAAAAACCCACACATTGACCCAGAGAGATCTCCCGTACACATGCAGGCCTTGCACTGTGCATCTCTAATCTAATTTTTTCTAGATAAGCTGATCACATAATGCTTTTTGATTGCAGGGTGTAAAGACAGATAGGCTCTCCTTTACCTCACATGCAAGAGAAGAGACCTCAATTTAGCATATTTTTATATTAACAGAAAGAGAAACATTGATTGTTCACGTTTTCTGCTTATTGTCATGACTGTAATTCACACCTGCAAAAGTTTCTCCTGGATTTGTCTTTTTTTCCCTCGAGACTGATGTTATTTGGTATTTGATGCATCGTGCCAATAAGAGTATGCATTTACTCCTGAGTTATTCTGCCAATTTAGGCCACTAAAAATTGGCTCCAACTGAAAACTGTGTTTTTGCTTATCTTCTTTCCACCCAGTTAACACATTCCTTAGTTTTATGTCTGAGACTGAGACCAATTTCAAGTACTTGTTGCAGCTTTTTCTGTCACAAATAGGCTACGTTCACATAACCAGTCTAAAGTGGCACAAATCTGATTTTTTTTTTTGCCTTATTGCAGCACAAATCTGAAATTTACTGAGCTGTGTGAAGACATCTTTTCCAGTACACATCTTAAAAAGAGAGCACCTCTTTGCTCTGCTGTTTATTTGATGTATTTCAAACATTGTATTTAACACAAATAAATAGAAACTGCATTAAATTTCCAGAAAAGTACCATATTTAAGTTTCCTTTAGAAGATATGTGCTTCTTTTCTTAGACAATCAGCTAAAAATGTAATTCGACCAGACCAAAAGTTTGCAAATGACTGTAACTGGAAGTCAGGGTAGGATAACGGTACCAAAAATGATTCATGTGTCCTTTTTTAACCTCGTGAACAGCTGCCATGCTCTTCGGAGTAAATTCACTTTGTAATTAAGACTTGCGCTGCTAATTTGTTCGGTTGTTGATTTTTTGCTGCATGTGATCTATTACGGATCTATTACTGAGTCTGTGTACAGATCTTGTCAGGGTAAAGGTCTGTTTACACTGCAGGCAAATGGGTCACGTATAGACAGTATGAACCATCAATAATAAAAATGGACGAGAGCAAAGTAATCAGAGTTGGGCTATAAGGCTTGTAACGTGAACGTGGCCGTGGCTAAACAACATGTTTTAGGCTGAGGTGTGGCTGTTTTTTAGCAGGCCATTGCTCTGGTACAGATAATTTTACGTCTTCCAAATGTCTCAGACACTCTGTTCTGCCCCCATTCTTAACCTGCTATGGGCACTTGAACTCCTCTGGCCCCTGCAGAGTGATAATGGGTGACCTCAGGTTTGCACAAGTCAAAGTTTACATTCTTCCCAGGGTCTCTACACGCTCAATGCACAGGGCACTGTTAGCAGGGCTAGAAATGTGTGTGTGTGTTTATGTATGTGTGTGTTTACTGGTATAATTTAATATCCCACATTGCTCACAACAGGGTTTTATCTCAGAGGAGAACACAAATCTGGGGCGTGTTCAAGATGCATGAAGTTCCTAATTAGTTTAGTTCAGTGCAGTGTCTGCTTTCCAGATTTTTTTCCCCTTCCCCATTGCCTTGAGTGTTTTACCATGCTTGAAAAGCCTTGTTGCCCCAAAGGAGAAAGTTCTTATCCAGTCCAAACAGTCTTTCATCAGTTAAATTAACTGCTGTTGAGGGGCCACATTTTTACAATTAATTATTTTACTGAAATAGTCCCACACTGGATGAAAGGAGCCTCCTAAAAACCACATTATGACTGGGATTGGTGATAGTAGACATGTGATTGAAAAAGTGATACGTCTGTGTGTTGTCAGTATTGCTGTGTTCTATTTGAATGATGAAAAAAAAAAAAGTTGCACCTTGTGTTTGACCACTGTTACACACCACTTGCATTCAGACTGTGACCTTTCCACTGTCACATACCACTGAACAGACCTCAACAAACCAGCTATCAAACCACACAGTGAACATGGACACACAGATATGCTTAAACCCAAGGTGCACTGACAATCACAAATCAAAACCTGAATAAAAGATATGTTTCCAAAATAGCTTCAAGTTTATTGGTCTTGTTCTGTCGTTTTGGCTGCAAGGAGACAAATTCATAACATTATTCCTCCACTAGAGGGCAGCATAAGCTCTCCATTGGCGATTATGTCTATTTATGGTGGAAATAATTGGCATTTTAATTATTTCTGGGCAAAGTCAAAGACAAGGTCTTCTGTCTTATCTCACAAATCCAGAAATGCAAAGTTGTGCAAAACTACAGATTAGACTGAAAACAAAATGACAAGCAATTTTATCTGAAAGGGACAGTTTTGCTTAATTGCCACTAGATGGCAGAATAATGAAGGGCATTAATCCATTGGTGTCCAACATTTAGTTAAATCAGGAAAAAATGCTAGAGAACTCATGAGTGGTCTGAAGCAGGGACCAAATACAGTATATAGACCAGATATAGTCAGATACATCCAAATGAATAGAAATCATTAAATATTAAATATTTAAAAGAAAATCTGTAATACCACAGTCATCAGGCCCTATGTTAAAACACAGTAATGGGTGGTTATGGGCATAAAACACAAACGAGAAGAACTTACAAATATAAACCATAGATATTTAGAATCTCTTCTTAAAATAAAGTCTGCTTCATATATAAATGAAGTGCCTGAGTACACATACATAATATGGACTAAAGTGTTGAGACACACCTGTTTTTCAGGGTTTAGGCTAGGCCTCCTACTTCCAGTGAAGGGAAATCTTAGGGCCTCAGCATACCGAAACATTTTGGACATTATGATTTCAATTTTGTGGACACATTTTGGGGAAGAACCTTTTCTATTCCAGCATAACTGTGCTAACAAAATGGGTGCAAGATTTTCAGAATTACTCAATATTTAAGGTATGCTCAAAGCAATCAAGGTTTCCTGTATAACACACAATTGTCACAGACACTGTAGCTACAGCTGTCATATGAGCTGAGTAAAGATGGAAACAAATTGACAGATTTGAACTTCGCAGCTCAATAAATCTTAAACAAAATGCTTACAACACAATATACAGGTCTACTCAAAAGCCACAAGGTAGGCAATGAGCTACAACCGGCTTTTCGTCCAAACAATATGTATTAAAAGAAATACAGATAACATTGCTTACTATGATTTTTTTATTGCTAGTAAAAAAATCATTAAAAATAAATGCAGTATAAATGCTGCAGTATGACCATGATGACACCCTAGATATGTAGAATGATTTTGGTGGAACTACACTTTATAGTAAGACTACTTCCGATGGTGGCCGAGTTGATTTATTTTGAAAATCTTTAAAACCTAAGCACATTTACCCAAAGAAAGTGGGGTGGTATGACAATGATAAGATTACACTTTATAGCAGCCGGGTTATTAATAAACTTAATAGGAGCAGAATTATAAAATTGTATTCCCAATAAGAAAATAATAACAACATTAGACACATTTTCCCAACCTAAGTGGTGCAGTCCTACCATAATAAGATTGCAAATGGATATAGTAATTTTGGTGGTACTACAACTGATAGGAGCAAAGTTACTGCATTTAATTTAATAATGATTTTTCCCCAAACTAAATGATTTAGTATGACCATAATGAGACTGTAGTGATTTTGGTGGTAGTACAGTTGATAGGATCAAAATTGTTGAATGTTATTCCTAAAAAAAAATTTTTTAAATAGGTACATTTCACCGAACTAGGGGGTGTAATATGAGCATGATAACATTCTAAAAGCCTTTGGTGATGGTGGCGGTCAGAGGCGCAGCTCGTCAGCAGGCAGGGCAGGCAGCTGCTTGGGGCCCCCAAGCCACTAGATGGCGAACGAGAGCTGACACTTTAAACTAAGGTAGCGTTTTGAACGTTCATTCCTTTGAACTTCATCAGAGAATTTATTGTCAATTTAATGTCAGATTATTTATTAAAATGATGACAAAAACTGCTTAGAGGGGGGGAGCCCCAGTGAATTTTTGCTTGGGGCCCCAACAGACCCTAGGATTGTCTTTGGTAGTAAAGATATTGACATTTTTCGTTTTCGTTTTGTACTTCGCAGGCGGCCCATAAGCTCTCCTCTGACAGCGGACTGCTCATTGGGAGCAATGTTATTCGTATATCTTTAAATAAATGTTGTTTATTTAACAACGATTGTTGTAGGTTGTAGCTCTTTGTCTACCTTACGGCTGTTGAGTAGACCCGTATATTTTGTTGTAAGAGAGTTTTGATTTATTGAGCCGCGAAGTTCGATTCTGTTATTTTCTTTCCGACTTTACTCAACTACATTCATGTGTCATTACTAAATACTCGAAGGTCTGATGGTGTGCTGAGAATAGGATTCGAACCTATGACCTCTTGGTCCAGAGGCAAGTATCCTACCACTAGGCCATCAACATCCCATGGCGCTTCTAAGCTGCAACAACGTTCAAAGAAAAGGCTAGCGCTACCAGCTCTTCACTTACATACTGTACACACAATTTCTTCGGCGCACCGCGACATGTTTGAGATTTAGATGAGGTGAGACAGCCGCAAATCATTGGCCGGTGCTGCATTTGAGAAACAAGCAATTAACCACGACATGCGGCTATACCAAACAAACATAAGTCACCCAGACCACGGACTTCACGACCTGTCATCTTGAATCCAGCGTCCCTGAAAATGTACACTGTAGATGAGTCTTGCCAAAATGTAGAACCGTGCCATGAAGCGTGCATGATGGATGGTACTTGGTTTCCTGAACATTAGGCCACGAACCGGAACTCCTCCAATGAATATCAGTGCAATGAAGTTCAAGTAGCTCAAGTCAAGCCGGTCGGTCATGAAGGTCTTCATTTAATCCAAAACACCAGCGCCAAGTGCTGTTGCAATTGCAGGAATTCCAATAATTGGCTTGGAGTCAGCAACAACAACATTTGGCCAGAAGGCCTTGAACCGCTTGAACAGCAGAATGTCAGGGCCAGTCGTGATGCTGAAGGCCTCCTCCAGCATGATTTCATGTACAAAACTGAAAGTAAGTACATTTCAAAGGAAACTAAGCTAGATAAACGTCAATAAAAACGTAGTAATTTCAACTTTACTGAAGTAAAACACGCATTATCACACTCAGTGAATTAGAGTAATGCAGTCAGTAAGGTCACAAGACTAGCATGTAAGCCTAACAGCTTGCATTGTGTCCAAATAATGCAACAGAGAGCTTAGATTTTAGTCATTTGTACAAAGAACTTAACTTTCATTTCATTTGAGCATACCCCAAATGCACAGCATAAAAGAGTGCCAGGTTCCTGACCTCTTAGTTTCTCTATATAATGGGTGGGCTCAAATTCCCACAGAAACCTTCCAAGAAAAGTGGAAGCTGTTATAGCTGCAAGGGGGAGCAACTCCATATTAAAGTCTATGTATTTGAATGCAATGACATTAAAGTCATCCCAATTCTTTTCCATATAGTGTACCATCAGCATGCAAACATGTGAAGCTAAAAGGTTCGCCCAAAAAACATTACGCTTTAGTTACCCAAAGTTTGGGCACCACATGTCTAAGTTATGAAAGTTTGAATATCTGTCAGATCTAGAACTGTACTCATTTTGGGCTTTTTTTTAAATGTATTTTTATTCATCAAATGATTTTCTACTTTTATTAAATAATTCAATTAACAGTAGTCCCAAGTGATCAAACTGCATTAAGCATGCTCACTTAAAATGGTAGTATTCACTTTTTAGGCAAATGGGTTGATTGAGTTTCTTCAGATTTGTGCTCAGAAGATCATATGAACAAAAGGAAATGTGAAATTTCAGATATTAACTTTAATTATGACAGTCCTTTGCCTGTGTGTGTGTGTGTGTGTGTGTGTGTGTGTGTGTGTGTGTGTGTGTGTGTGTGTGTGTGTGTGTGTGTGT
>JBBPCW010000154.1:5827857-5842792 GCA_037974425.1 Phenacogrammus interruptus
CACACACCCACACACACACCCCCACACACACACACACATATATGTATGTGTATATATATATCTATATATATATATATATATACATATATATACTGTATATATACATTTACACTTAGCCTTGCTTTACTGAATAAACATCAACAATACACAGAACATAATACTTTTTACAGTAATCATTGTAAAGAAAAAAACATGAAAAAAATATTATTTTGCACTACTAATTACTATTAAATGTTTGATGTAGATGTTCCCTATTTCAATAATTACTTACAAAATAGCCGACAGTGCTTACAGTCTTTACATCCAAAATTGTTTTATGTCTATCCACATAACTTTTTTTACATAACAATTTTGGACATGAAGAGGTTTAGAAAATAATGATAGCTCACGTTTTGATGTCTCTAAATGAATGGGAAATTAATCATGACATTGCAATTTCTTGTATGTAAGACCCAAGTTTTTCCCAGCAGATCATTGCCCAGCGCATCACACTGCCTCAGCTGGCTTGTCCTCTTTCCATAGTGCATCTTTAAGCCAGCTCTTCTCTAAACAAAGTGAGATTCAGATCAGGCCACTTTCTTCCATTGCTCCATGATTTTTGAGTGGGACAAGGGTCAGCGATGCACTGTGTGCATCTTTCCATCATAGCCAGCATGAACATTTTCAGCAGTCTGTGCCACAGTAGCTCTTCTGTGGGATTAGATTAGATGGGTCTTTGTCAAAGTTGCTCAGACCAACACTTTAAGAACTGACTGTTCACTTGCTGCCTAATATATCCCACCCAACTGCAGGTGCCACTGTAACAAGATAATCAATGTAATATGTATTTATATATAAGTATATATGAAGAATGAAAGTTTTCCCCATGTATACCATGCACACCAATTTAGCACATGCTAGCAGCAACCTGAAGTAGATTTGGAATGATATTAAAACTGTTAGCAGTAAAACATATTTAACTGAAGATTTGAAAGCCACCATCATATGTCTGACTGAGGAAAAGTTTTAGTTAGTTTCTAAATGAGCAAACATTCCATAGTTAATACATAAACCTACAAAGTAATATTTCTCTTGTATGGGGCAAATGACTCATATGTACATCTGTGAAAGTTTACAGAACATCCATAAAAAGTTTCTCAGAAAAACCCTTAAAAATGATGAGGTGGACTTCACTCAGAGTTCTCTCATGGCCTACATCAACATTCCAAATTTTTCCTGTTTTCACTAATCTAGTACTAATTACCAAGTCTTCCATGAGAATGGGTCAGGTGATCAGCAAAGGGAAAATCACAAAAATGTGCAGAGCATGGGATCCCCTGCCATAAGGTTGGGAACAACCTGCCTGGACTACCTCCCAGCCAAAAAACTGAGGAATGACTACAGTGTAGCAATACTGCCCCCTCTCCAACTTTAGCTATACTGCAGCCAACAGCTTTAGAGGGTCTGTATTATGGAGGGATAAAATGCTAAATTACAGTTTTATGCAGGTTGCCAACCATGTTCACAACCAGTCCACATATGGAACATAATCACATTAATAGGTAGGGAGGGTAGATTACACCAATGGTCTTTTTTGCTGACCTTATGTTGTGCTGAAGTTCATGAATGTCATGTTGGGTGGCAGGGCTGTTAGTGAGGTTGTAATGATGGACTCATCACCACACACAACAATGGAGGCCCCTGTTGAAAATAGGTGTTTTGTGCCATAGCTGAGACACCACAGAGAAGAGTTTCAAGGGTGTATTAATGTATGGCATATTCAGTACTGTGCAAATATCTTGACCCACCCCTCAATTCATCATATTTTGCTTCCAAAGACATAGAATTTTTTATATGTTTTATGTAGTCCTGAGGAACAGTTCTCCAGGCTTCCCAATGGTCTTTCAAAGGCTCTCATTTTCAGTCCAGTCCCTGAACCTGACCAGATTCAGGGGAATGTTTTGTGTGTTAAGCCACACAATGACCTACATATAAATCAATAATCAGAATCAGAATAAGCTTTACTGCCAGGTATGTTTACACATAACAGTGACAAGACAAGACACAGGTAATAAAAAGAGCTGTATACAGATATACAAAATAGCAAGGAAAATTGATGGTGTTTGAAAAACAAAAAACAGGAAAAACTAACAAAAACAAAACAAACACTTGAGAGCTGAGCACTGAGGCTTCCATACTCTGCACCATCTTGGAATCAAGCATAACAAAGCCATCTAACTTAAGTCCTGAACCAGTGAAGAAACAAGTGCAGGTGATTCCAGATGATCAGGCGCTGATCAGTATACTGGTGGAGTTGAATGCTGAGTGGTTAGAACTCCTTTATCTAGGCTCATTATATCCTTACGCACTTTGCTGTCTGTCATAGTAAAACCATTGTTCCCATTTCATTCATTTAATCTACTTTATCAACAGTCTGATAGTCATAAACTACTATTTTTGCACCAGCAAGGTGATTCAAATCAAAATGTCTTGGCTTGGCACACTTCAGCCAAGTGAGTATCTACAAATCTGACAGGCTTGTTATCAATCACAGCTAATCGCCTGCCTATCTCCCTCTCTGGAGCTCAGTGGGATATGCTAGTCCTCTTCATTAAGATAGGGGTGGCAGCTGGCACTGGACTGCCTCTGTTTTGTTTGAGAAGTTCTGGGTTTTAAAAACAAAGCAAAGTGCCCAGAACTGACCATAACATTGTCTAGCTCTTTTAACTTGTATCAATCACCGGCAAAGTTTCACATTTTCATCCTGTTCACATTAAAAGCAGAAATTCTGTCATTTGAAGATGGTATTCAAGTTTTTTGGTGATTTCAGGAAAAAATATTTTGTTAAGCATCAACACCAGCCACCCACAACTCAAGTTATATAGATCTAATTCAGATTTTATATATTGGTATTGTTCATATATATTTACCTGAGTCATTCTGAGAGTGCCTCATTATCAAAATCTTTAATCCTACATGTCTAAGACGGTAAAAATGTCCAGTCTCTAGTAAACTATGACTCAGGAAGTTTATTCGTAGGGACAGGACATGGAACCTTTAATCACAGCAACAATAAATGGAATACACAAAAAAAAGATGTATTTTGTCACAGTATCAGTGCTAAACTGGTAACTGAACATGACAGCCAAGAAAAGACAATAATAATCATTAAGAATTGTAAAATAACAATGATCAAAGTGTAATCATACCAGAAGTGTGATTAACATAAAAATGTATACAATATTATGACATGCTGTATTCTAGTGGTGCCATTAAGTGCAAAGACGGATGTAGACAAGTCATCAAGCTTTTCTTAAGCTCAGGAATTGCACAGAACTTCTGGGTGCAATTCCTGCTCGGCAAAAATTTGAAACAGGACTTAGGTACCTTTCTTATTATACTTTATCTTAACTTGACATCAGAGAGAGTCCTAAGACAAAAACCATATAGACCATATACCCAAAGTCTTACCCACGTCCATGTCTTTCACAGCATTGTTTACTATTATTATTATTATTATTATTATTATTATTATTATTGTTGTTGTTGTTGTTGTTGTTGTTGTTGTTGTTGTTGTTGTTGTTGTTGTTGTTATTATTAGCAGTAGTTGCAGTTGTAGTTGTATGATTATCATCATCATCATCATCATCATCGTCATCATTATTACTATTTAAGTGAAGTGAAAGTGATCATTCTGTCATATCTGAACACACCACAGCACACAGTGTGATGTAACTATTAAGTAGTAATCTTCATCACAATTATTATTAGCAGTAGTATGATCATCATCATTATTATTATTATTATTATTATTATTATTGTTATTAATATTAGTAGTAATATTAGAATGATGGTCATCATTATGACTATTGTTATTAGCAGTAGTAGTGATAATTATTTTTATTAGTTGTTGTTGTATGATTATCATCATCATTATTATTATTCACGGTCTTACTTTTTCTAAATCTAAACCATATTTTTCCTTGCATGCGTTTTGGGGGAGGCGCTAGACTAATGATGTCTGATAAACACACTGTCGTAAAACCTAGCAACTACTTCACAGTAACCGTAGCGACTCTATCCCCCGGTTTGCCGGCAGTGAGCTGCCAGGGACGCGGCGGTGGAGGAGGAGAGCTCCGGGAAAGTTCTCCTGTTTACCGCTGAAATGTATGAGTTTTACTTAAACTTAACATGTTCCGGTTAAAGAAGACTCTTACTGTGTGAATCCTGACGTTGTAAAGTTGAGTCGTGGTCTGAATGAGACTGAATGGCCGCGGTGCCGACAGGGCCTAGCGCCGCGCTGCCCGCAGCCCCGGCCGAGATTTGCCTCTTCCCCGGGGACGGGTGCACCCTGCCCGGGGAAGGGGAGACGGTTGAGTGGGAGCTGGATGACGCGGTCATATCAGACATTGGACCAAAACAGGAGGTCGGTGAGTGCAAAGTGGAGCGAGAGGACATCCAGAAGTGCCTGTTCTCGGATGTTCACCCGCACTACCAGGCGTTAGAGAGGAAGGTAAACGGGTTAAGCTGCATCGGACTGGCCGGGTTCCGCCACAGCACCGAGCCGGGCAGCCACGACCAGACCCCGGCCATGGCGCTCCATGGCGACAGGCTCTGCTTCCCTCACCATGATATTAACTCGAACGGGGACAGTAGCATCCACGACAGGCTTCCCTTCTCCAGAACTGAGGACAGCCAGTGTCCGTGTCACATGAGTGAAGTGTGTGTGAAAGGGGACAGTGTGAGTCCACCTTGTCCAGGGCCTGAAGAAGTTGTTGCTGATGGACCTCTGGAGGAGTTCTCCAGATTAGACTTGAATCACTCGCCCTCCAGAGAAAAAGGGCGAATTCAGGAGATTAAATATGTACGCTATGTGTCTGAACTTCAAATGCCAGGCATAATGAGACTGATAACCAAGGATCTGTCCGAGCCTTACTCCATATACACGTACCGGTACTTTATCCACAACTGGCCCCAGCTCTGCTTTCTGGTACGTAGTGGAATCCCTTTGTGGGCTGGCTGAATGAACCTGAAAGTGGGCAAAACTTCAGGATGGAAATATTATGGAGTTTGTCAAAAATGTACTGGGCATTTCAGTGTTAATAGAGCGCAGTGGGTTTTTTTTTTTTTTTTTTTAGTTTAGAGCATCCAGTGTCGCATAAACTCTAGGAGCATCATTGATGATGCAGAGATGCTACCAGATTTTTGCGTGTTTCAGTTGGCAGCCTATACATTATTGCAGATTTTGCTGACAGTCTACAAAGACTACAAACAGTCTCATAAGAATAAACTTAAGAATGAAAATATTAATATGGAATTTGTCAAAATGAACTAAGCAGTAGTCAACATTTTAGGCCATTAGTCCAGTGGGCTGTTGCAGAAACTATATTATTGCTGCTCTTGCTGGCAGTATACAGAAGGTATCTTAAGAATTCAGTATGTGTAAGTGGGCTAAACTTCAGTATGAAAATGTTATGGCGTTTGTCAGAATAAGTTCTATACCATTCTATACCGTTAGTGACTGTCAGTGTTACTAGAGCATCCAGTGGATTATTGCCAAAAAAATAACCCATAGAAGCATCACTGATTATCCCTATGTGATACCATATATTTGTATGTTTAGTTTGGCAAAACATACACTGTTAGTTGTTTAAACTACAGAAAGAAAATGTTAATATGGTATCTATAATCAACGGAACAGTAGTTTTAGACTGTTGATGATGGTCTGTATTCACTAGAGCATTCAATATTGCAGAAAGCCTAGATGCATCATTGAAGTAGATATATATATCATATTTTTTATGGGGTTTTTTTGTCAGTCCATGTACTCTTATTTCAGCTCTTGCTGACAGACTACAAAAGGTCTCTGAAGAATTAACAGCCATTCTATCTAAAGCACCTCCTTTCCACCCCCACTGTAAACCCCAAGGGAGAGCAACTGAAACATGAGTTGGTCCACTAGGTGCTGAGGAGCTATTCTAACACCAAAGGGGATGCTCTATATAGAATCGGTATACATTTACAGTTGTCGCTTAACCACACACATAAAGAGCCACGCTGCATTTTTGTACACAGAGCATAGTTAATGCTGCAGTCCAGAGACCAGTGTTTAGTTAAATGCCCTTTGTAATTTTTTTCTCATAAAATGAATTCCCTGAAGCTTGAAATGCAGAGATTTTCATTCTTTTATTGGCACTTGGTGAGGAAATCTCATGAAGTTTCACAAAGATATTGAGTTAAGGAATCTGCTCCAAGTTATAGTGCGTAGTCTGTGTAATCTGTTATTGCGCATCATCTTAATGTGTGTTTTGTTAACGTCGTGGAAAGCAGTAAAACTATGCTCATTGATAATAACTGTCAAATAACATTTCCAAATAGCTGTGAAACTGCAATAAGCAGTTTTGTGGAATGCGCACATTCAAATGACCTGAACAAATTTTGAATTTTAAAAACCTTTTCATGTGGTGTTCAAATGTCTTGACAAAATGATCAGTTTTTATTCCAAATATTGTCACTGCATCGTTTAAATAATAAAATAACAAAGATTTTGCTTGAGTTTTGCAAGATGTCCAAAGCATTGAAACACTTGGGTCAAATTTGGAAAAGTAGTTTTCAAAGGATTTGTTTGTTTTAATGTGTTTTGAAAAGAATTTGTCCTTTTAAAACTCATTCTTCAGTCCTTTGTGACACAAAGGTTGTGTTTCTTTTGTTTTTAGTTTGTAGTTTTCGTAATTTGCATTAGTTTTTTGTGCTGTACTGTTCCAAGCCAGAGCTGATAACACTGCATATAAAATGATTTATCACTTTTTGAATTTGGATTGCTGAGCATTAATATGTGTGGATGTTGTGAACTTTAGGCAATGGTAGAAGAGGAGTGTGTGGGGGCTATTGTGTGTAAGCTAGACATGCACAAGAAGATGTTCCGGCGTGGGTACATTGCCATGCTTGCTGTGGACTCCAAACATCGTCGAAAAAGCATCGGTGCGTGTCTCACTGTTTACATTACTAACAGGGTTGTTGTGTGCACTTGGCTGAGGTCTTGAAGTACTAGTTTACTTAGTTTTTGTTTAAAATAACGATTCTTTTTATTGTTGTATAATCTATACGAACAGAATTATCAATTCTTTCTATCTTTTGAGAAGAGAGGGGCAGCCAGAAAGACTGTACACAGAGCGGTCCTTCAAAAAAGAAACAAAAAAAAGCCTTTCTGACTGATTGATTTAATTTCTTGCCTTGTTTTAGGTACTAACCTTGTGAAGAAGGCCATCTGTGCTATGGTGGAGGGAGACTGTGATGAGGTGAGCTCTGACCATTTCTTGTCAAACAGGCTCTTGTTGTGACAGAAAGTGGACAGTACAAAAAAGAAAGCAGAAGCAACATAACCAAAAGAATAAAAGCTATGCAACACAACAGTATAATATGAAACGAACACTACACAAAATACAAATCTAGAAGTTGTCTATATATTGTTTGCAAAGTGTTCTGTCTACCATTACTTCAAATAACAAGTATGTCTTTGCTGATTGACTACTTGATTGATTTTCACCAAACTCTTTCTGTATTATAAATCTTTTCTTTCTAATCATTTGCTCTTTGTATTGTGTCTTTCTGCTTTCCTACAAGGTGGTGCTGGAAACAGAGATCACTAACAAATCCGCCCTGAAGCTTTATGAGAACTTGGGCTTTGTGAGGGACAAGCGGCTCTTCAGATATTATCTCAATGGGGTGGATGCCTTGAGGCTCAAACTGTGGTTGCGCTAAGCCCTGTCCCCATTTCTTTTACTTCAGCATGGTCAAGATCAAAAACAAACTCCACTAACACTGTAAGCCTGGATGCAGTTACACAAGGCTACATTTGTCTTGGCTGATCGAGCAAACTGAAGGAATTTAAATAAGAGAATGTCAAAATTAATAGATGGAAGAGGTGGTAATCAAAACACCTCTAGTGTAGAGGTCGAAGCCCTCTAATATGCTTGGAGAGTCCTGTGGCACAGTAAGAGTTTGAACCCAAAAAATATTGAGTCAGTACATAAAATGTTTAGGGAAAGGATTCAGGAGACGATAGGGCTTGTGACATTGTTGAGGTTTGCGCTTAACTTTGAACTGAGGTTTGGAACACAAGTGGGCAATGTGTTCCTTCATGTCTGTGTTTATACAGTGGCTTAGGGACTTGAATGCTGAGTGCAGGTTTGTTCTTTTAATGTAGTCTGGTGTGTGCGCTTGCTTGCTTTGAGGGTTTGATTTGAGTAATTTAGTGTGTGGTAGTAATGTGCATATTGGTGGAGCTGATGTGTGATTTGTGTAATGCGTGGGTATGAATGTGTAGCCGCCTAATCATCCTGAATTTTGCAAGCTTTCACTTGGGATTGCTCAGCACATTCAGTCTGGTCTAATACCAGTCAACATTTTTAGTCATAATGTTTTCAGTTACAGGGACTGAGGATAACTACACGAACAATTACACAGTGCAGAAAGCACGAAGGCTTTAGTTGTCACACTTGACATTGATGCTACTCTCATGCTTAAATGATTCAGTTTTGGACTAATGCCAGACAGAATATGTTACAAGCTTGCACAATCCAGTTTTTTTCTGGCTAGGGAGAGTGTTGATGCTGAGAAATGCTGCTTGTATGACAAGAGCATAGGATTCTCTACTTTAAACAGTTGTTTTATATGCCTGCTAGAACTAGCCGTTTGAGTCAGAAGTGGATTATAAATGGTCTTGTATAGTCCTCAAAAGAATAAAAGTTGGACCTCCTCATATAGAATATTTTACGCTAGGTACACGCTAGAAACATGAATATTATTTTATTTTGGATCTTACATTAAAAAATACATTTTCACACAAGTTACTGTAACTAGAGAACTCCAAGTGTAGGGAATGATTACAAATATAGTACTGCTTAAAAAAACGAAGTTGGGTAAAGTCATTTGTTTTGGCATTCACTTGAAATAGCTGTCATTTTTTGCAGAAGAGCTATGTAAAAACTCTGCTTACTGGTTGTTTGTTTTAATGCGCACAGTTTCAGTTCTTACTAATCAGTTTTAACTTTAAACTGTATGTTATACGGTGTGCCCCCTGCAATGTGGCTCAGCAGATCGACTATGTTGACTCTTTCAAGGGTTAATCTCATTTTGAGAGGAAAAAGAATACTCCCCAAATGATACACTGTGGACATTATATTAAACTCAGTTAACATTTTACTGTACAACTTTTGACAGTTTACATCTAATCAAATTCTCAGTCAGAGACCAGTTAAAACATTGTCATTCTTTGTTGTTTTTTGACATCCATCAATGTATGAGAGTTACAGAAAGTAGTTTGGATTTGTATGCATTTCCTGCCTCGGCTCAGCTTCGGCTGTCTTTTGATAATTCTGTGTTCGACAGTAAGCTGAGCTTGTTTTGGTCTCAGATTTAGTATCATCTTTTTTTTAACATGAAAACCTCATTTGCATTGTTATGTTAAACACATTGTGTTTAAAGTATCGGTGACATTTTTAGTTTGTTACTGAAATGCCATAAGCAGGCCCAGTTTTTTGAAGACTGTGGGGGGAATTCTGTGACTCACTAAGTTGAATCTCATGTAGACAAATCATAATCAAATCCAAACAACTCTTCCCCAACTCAGATCACTTAAAGGTGAGTTAATAAGACATAGTGTAAATTTAATGCATTGAACTGTTGCAGGCAAAATGCATTAGTTCTGCCCATTTGTTTTTGTCCTAGAGTATATGGAAAGATATTCTATTGCACTTTGATTCAATGCTGCTGGTGTACGTATCTATATGCATGTCTGTGTAATTGTCCTTTGTGTCCTGAATGCTAGTAGATGGCAGTTCACTGTGTGCTTGAGGAAGCAATCAGTCCAAGCTGCTCTTTCAACACAAAAATGCAGTGCTACTACATAAAACATGGGGAGAACGGTTAGGAGCCAGTCACTGTGCCATACTGTGATATGTGTGGAGGGCAGGTGAAAGTGGATTGCCAGTTCATTTTCTTGAGTAGTTTGCGTGTGTGTGTGTGCGCGCGTGTGTGTGTGTGTGGTTTAATTGTCTGATTATCCTAATTCTTCTTATTGAGGAGGAAAAAGTGTGAGTGCTATCTGTGTGCTCCAACCATTTGGACTCCACCCTCAGGTGAATTCCACCCACGGTGCCCAGCGACAGAGAAAACGAACAACTGATAATGGACTATCGTAGGACTGTCCATCATCAGCAAGAGGACTCAGTTATGATGACTGTGAGGCCTTTGAACAAAAGAAAAACACCACAGGGGCCAATACAACACATAATAGCTCTTTATTTAGTATTTTCAAGTGTTTTCAAGTAAGTGTTCTGTCATGGACAGTGATTTCACTGCACCATATTTCTGCCATTCTGAGGTCTAAGCTTACAAGTACATAGCAAAAGACACTTGGATTTCTTGGTGCTCTTGGTTTTCCTTTGGTGAATGAGAAAAAAACCCTTCTCCCCTCTGTCTACTTTTCTGCTTGACAAGACAGTATTATTTCTGAAGGAGTAAGAGATCTAACAGTATGCCTGTATGTTCCTCAGCTTCTGGTCTGCTAGAGTTGGGGTGGAGGAGTGAGCTTTATATCTGTGGATGCAGACCTGTTTGGTTTCTCATTCTGTATTTTGTTTGGTGAAGGGTTCAGGGAGAAGTTTTGCATGTCATTTTTAATACACTTCACCCGCCATGGTTGAATTTCATTTAATTCTAAAAATGTCACAAGATCTTTTATTTAATGTGAATAGGAAAGAAAACCTCAGAAATAAATTATTTGATTTTTTCAATGATTTAGTGTGAAGTATTGTTGATTTGCCATCTCCGTTCATATTAATGCATTTGAGAAACAGGAGCAAAAGAAAAGTCACCACAGCTGCGTTATATATTCTCAGGTCATTTAATGCAACAGCAAAAATATGGTCAACACATACAGGAAAAGTGTTCATAATAACAGAAGGTAAGTTGGCAGATTGTCACAAAATGAGTTGGGCAACAATAATAATACAGCAAAAAATGGTCCATGTGTCATATACAGTGATTCATGGCATACAGAACTCTCAGATATTTGAGAGTAGAAAAAAGATGTGGGTTTTTTTTCATTAGTGTAAATCCTTACCTTTGTATTGGTATTGGTCTTGGTTAAACAAAGAAATGACTTATTTTATCCTCTTTAAGTCCAATAACATTTTTACACTGACTTCAACTGCAATTGTTACCAATAAGAAAATGTAATCTAGTGAAGTTCATACATGAAATAGTAAGTATTATACATGTCTTTATATACAACTAAATAATTAGTGTTAAACTCCACATACTGTGACTTGCTTATTTATGTCCGATGTGTGATGCTGGGATGAGTAAGAGATGTTCAAGCCCATGTTTAATTGGGAATCATTGAGATTGAGAATCTAGAACATGTATCTGAGATCCTTTTCACACTTTTTGGCAGAACGTAGGACACACATGGCTGGTTTTAAGCAGTTTCAGAATTCATCCTCAGAGCTGTCAGCCAACAGCATTGCTTGGTCTGGTCCATTTCTCACTTCTCTTGGCTGTTGCTGACAAAAAAAATGATCAGATGGTGCTTAGTGATGTTGAACAGATACTGCAGAATGTACAGTGTTGGCTAAAGGTCAGGCAAACTTAGGTAAACCATGTGTAGAGGACTACTTTCAGATCCACTCTATGTCAAAATGTTTATAGACAGTGTTTGACATAATTGTTTTGCTGTAGTACTCTAGTGAGTATCTACCTGAACTAACTGGTGCGCACCAAAACATTTTCTCTGTCTCAGCCGCAGTCAGGTGAGGGAGGTGGGTTTTTGGGGTGTGTGTGTGTCCAGGGGTGCAGGGTGTCCGTGCTGAGGTCTTTGTCTCGGTGTGGTTCTGGGGGGTTGTGTGTGCAGTATGAAGTCACAAATTAGGTACGCATTTGCGCTGTGAAGACTGAAAACTGATGCGCATTTTGCATACCACTGATGTCTATTTGGGCTTGCATACCTCTTATGTCAATCACTGTTTATAGACTAATGCCCATCCAACATTGCTTTAATGTTTGGATTAAATGTAGTCATAAGAGCTTTAGTGAGGTCAGGTGCTGATGTTGGACAACTAGTTCTGGATCCAAAACTACAGGCAACTGAATGTCTGTGCCAGTAGTAGGTGTAACTTAAAGTACTGCTTTTTGCCACTTTAATGAGGAGCTGGATGCGGTTTGAGTAAATATTTGGACGCTTCATTCAATCAGTGCTAAATTAAAGAGGCAACATTTAGACACCAAACATCAAACATGTATTTGCTGAAGAACTGAATCAGGAAAATTGTGTAAGTTAAAATATTTACTTAACTGTTCCGAATTCACTCACTTCAAGCGGTGTCTGGTTACGATCTGGTTATGTAGTGTAGGTTAATATTAAGCATGTTGTTTTCTCCTCTCTCAATTTACCTTCCGCCTTTGGTGCTTGAAGCTGTTCTTCCTCTTGCGATGGATCATTCTGATGCTATAAAGAGCTCCAACAATAAGCAGAGCACCAGCTATGCCGATGCCAACAGGCACTAGCATTCCAGACACATAGCCAGCCTTGAAGAAAAAGAAGAGTGCTACATTTGATGCTAAACTGCTACCACAAAGCCATTTGAAAAGTCACTCACCTTTTCTCGAATGAGTTCAACCCAGCTACGTACTGAAAGAGGCAAAAAGGACAATGAACATTAATTAGCCAGAACAATGTGTTTTAAACTTTGTGTGGGCTTAGTTTAGATGTCTCAAGGAGGAAGATTAACCCTCTCAAGGCTACTAAGGATCAAATTTGACACGCAATAATGTCAACTACACTGAAGCACAGAATCACATATTTATTGGTTCTGGTCATAGATGCTCCTATAGTACAGCACCTAGTTCTAGTCCCTTTTCTTCAGATTAATTTGGTTGCTGACTCACGGAGGCCTTGGTTCTGCTGCCCCCAGACTGGAGGAGGGGGTATGAGGCTGTAAGGAGGGTGAGTAGGGGTGTGGACAGGAACGTCAGTCAGGTCCTCTTCACTGTCATCCTCCTCAGATTCATCTACATCCTCATCCTCTTCATCCTCATCTTCTGAAACACAAAGAGCAAACACAGTTATTTGTGTGGGTTAAAGTGTCAATAAGTTACAGCTGTAAGAAGTGGGGCTCTCACAATTACTTAACTGAACAAAAAACATTGATGGGAATTAGGGCTGCACAATATATTGCAATTTTACCATCATCGTGATATCAACATGTGCAATATACATGTCGCGAAAGACTGACTGACAACTGCAATAAATGGTGTTTTTCCAAAACTCTTCACCCAGTGCCACAGAGAAAAGGGCAAAAACATCACTGGACAGTTTCTTCATCTTCTGTGCTGCTGTTGTAGATTGTTCCTTTTGCTATTAAAACAATATTTTCAGATTTTTTTCAACAATGTTCAGTGGTTCAAATGTTTTATGGGAGGCATTAAATGCTCTAAGTAAATTCTTAAAATTTGGAAATATTGCATTTCATATTTGCTGCATAGACTAGTCAGCGTCTGGAGTCTGTTACCAACAAATCCAAACAGAAAAACATTAACACTATAAAGGCTAAGGTTTTACTCACTTATCGCATGTGATATCGCCATCGCAACACTCAACAACATTATCTCATATCGCATGTTTTCCTAATATCGTGCAGCCCTAATGGGAATGATTAGCTGGCAGTTTGCATGATGATAGTACATGTTTTAAATTCACCTGTATGTATAACTGGCCACCAGGTTCTGTTTCTTACAGTATTCTCTATCTTTATCCCATAAACGTTTGAGGTCTTTGAAAGAATATGCATGGTTTTACTGCATAATTAGGTCAACTTCAATTAACCAATTGCTTAATTCAATTGACCAAATTCATGGTGACAGTCAGAATAACAACAGACCTTCTGATTCTAGTTCCTCCAGCCCTGACTTCATTTTCAAACCTGCCGAGTGAGTTGGCTCGATGTCCGTAACTTGCTGAATGGTGTCTGACTCAGGAGTAGGTGATAAAGAAAGCGTTCCCATCGAGGCTGAGACGACATCTGTATAAGGAAGAATCAGTCATTTTTAAAAACCTTTTTACTTTTTTCAATTTCTCTTTTAACTCAAAAAAAGTAGGAACATCTTTCTGCCACACCACTCTGGGCCTTAAGGAACCGTGTGTTGAAATTTTTCTCTTTAAACTAATGCAGCAGCCATTTCAAATAGTGAGCTGTAAGTAATTTATTTTTAAAATAGATAAGCAATTGATTACAGATGGTAGAAACCATGAGTCTATCAAAGATTATTTAATTACTCAATAAAGATGGGTCCTGATTGGTGCAACTGTGCTTCTCACACAATATATATACATATTAATGCTGGGCAACAATTACCTTTTTTAAACGTGATTAATCACAATTAATCGCATTGTCATACACAAAATTTAAAAATTCATTCAAAAGTAGTTTATTGCGCACTTTTATTTTTTAAATACTGCTATATGAACAAAAGTGCAATAACATTCGGTTTGCAAACATGTTAAACTGATGAGAATTTGAACAGCAGTGTTCTCCAGAGCATGGAGGGGCAGAACCATTATAGCAGTTGTAAAGGGGGACCAACACAATATGAAAGTCTATGTATCTGTCAGTGTCATTAAAGTCTCTGTTAGTGTAATGGTCAGCGGTTCCAATACTCCACGCAGCATTCTAGGTCTCACCTGACCCCAGCGAAAACCAGCTGAGACCTAAATCCATAGACACAGAATATACACTACCGGTCAAAAGTTTTTAGAACACCCCAATGTTTCAAGCTTTATTTAATTGAATTTCAAATAGTTCAGGTCCAATGAATAGCAAGAAATGGTACAAAGGACAGTGCTGAACTGCGAGAGGTTTAAAACTTGTAAGGATACCCAGAAGCAGGAAATAATTCT
>JBBPCW010000154.1:5856468-5874979 GCA_037974425.1 Phenacogrammus interruptus
AGAGAGAGAGAGAGAGAGAGAGAGAGAGAGAGAGAGATTACCACCCGGAAGCAGACTTGCTGTGAGGATGTGTTTTTGGTCTTCTGGCTGAACGTGATGAAGATGGAGGTAGGGGTTTTAAAAACTGTTTTTATTATGCTGAAAGCAAAATGTCTTCGATAATAGAGTAACAGCGCAGTTGTTGTATGTTGAGAGTGTTAAACGCTGTTTGAAACTAGGCAGAGGCGCGGTAGGACTGCTAGCGGCTAGGTAGCTAACGTGCTCGACACAGAGAAACACCCTGATTAAAGTTTAATTGGCGTGTTTCAGTATGTTCTGGTGATTAAACATCCTTTTTAACATACAGTAGTGGTCAGTTAGGTCTAGTCTGTATGCGTGTTTACTAACTTGATGAATAAAAGCTGGAAGCCTCTTTAGCTTCATGTAAACATCAGAGGCCGGAGGAGGAACGTTACACATTTCTGCAAGAAAAAGAGAAAACTGACTCTTATTTCTGAAATTATGGCAAATACACAGTTGAATATAATATTTTGGAAGTGACAACTAACCATAAGAGCAAGTACATCTTTCCATTTTGACTTGTCCCCAGCATGCATGCTTTTGTTTTTATCCTAGCCATGGAACTCGTGTGCTAATTAGTGGTGGGCGGATCGATTAAACTATCGATACTATCGATACCAAATCTGGTATTGATATTGATCGATACCAGAGTCATAAGATCGATATTTTAGCGCCAGTACTTTAAAGTGCCTCTCCAGTCACAGCACGGAGCACACTCTTCTCCCCCCCCTCCTGTGTTTTGATGTTGTACTGTCACGTGACCTAAGAGCACCAGGCGAACGCGAGTAAGCAGCGCGCAGAGAGAGAGAGAGAGAAGAGAGATAGCGCGAGAGAGAGAGAGACGGAGCACAGAACATGCACAGAGAGAGAGACAGAGACGGAGCACAGAACATACAGAGAGAGAGAGATGGAGCAGAGAACATGCACAGAGAGAGAGAGAGATGGAGCAGAGGAATGGCAGAGAGGAAAAGGAGCACCGCGTGTCTATATTTTCAGCCTGAAAATGAAACAACAGTGTAAGTACCTTAAGTACCTTAAAGAAAACGTTAAATTACATGTTCATTGTGGTTAAATTACACTTGTGAGAACATGCATTCTGTAAAGGTAAAAAAATAACGCGCTGCTGTGACGACACATGACATGTGACGTCATCAACACAGCGGGTTTAGTAAGTCCGAATTCCATTCATATTACCCTCATTCATACTGTATAGAACGTACTATTTTAACAGTAGAGCAGTACGTACTAATTCAAATGTAGCACGTAGTATGTAGTATGCGATTTCGGACGCAGCCTGGGCTTCAGAAATGGAGGGAGGAGAGAAACCCCCACCCCCTGACCCCGACAGACTGAGACCCCGCCCCAGAGACAGAGGTCACTGGCAGAAGCCGTTCAGTGTGGCAGAGAATATCCAGGTAGATAATTGTGGTGAAGGTAATATTTTAGTCTTCGGCATTAATTAATATTCATTTTCAAAGTGCATCTGGTCATTTGTTACTTCAGCCAACTTAAAAGGTATAAGTTATGCTACGACCTAGATACAATACATTTATCCTCTGAAAGGTGTTATTTAAATGAATACATTTACTGGAATTGAAACAAATTGAAAGGGTGAATATAATTACCCTTTTGTCTTATTGTGATAATTACTATATTTCAGCAACAAATGTTAATCATTTATATTTCTTAATTCCTTATTTCTTTGGGGGTTGTTTTAATTGCACTGTAGCAGCCCTTGGTTCCCAAAAGAGAGTCTCGACAGATGCTTAAGGTTTCTTTTTCTTTTATTCAAGTTCATAGCAGCATCAACTTTAATCCATTTCGTCTTGTACCTTATAGCACCGTGAAAACTGTATCAAAAACACACAAACACGAGACGTTCACGAACAAAACCAGGCTTCTCATACATAAATAGTCAAGTTTACCTTAGTTATGTAAATGAAGTTTTAAACCTTGGAGAAGAAGCTTGCGCAGCTTCTACTCAACCAGAGCAGCTTGTTCTCATTTGCACCGGCAGGCTACCTTTTCAAGCTCCCCCCCCCCCAATAAAACTCCCCCCAAAGTTATTGTTTTATTGTTATGATAATAAAGTATATTTATATTCATAGCTTTGCTCAACTTCTGTCCTGGGTTTTAATTAATTAACAATTCAAGGGAATAAACACAAACACTTAAAGGACAGGCAAATTCATTCAGATTTAGCAATTTGATGATGCATCCACCTATATAAAGTAAAAAAAAATATATATATATCGGTATCAGTATCGGCGATACTGGCTCTGTATTTACTTGGTATCGGATCGATACCAAATTTTGTGGTATCGGATCGATACCAAATTTTGTGGTAACACTATCTAGACAAAAGTATTGGGACACCTCTTAATTATTGAATTCAGGTGGCCACTTACTTTCAATGAATGGGAATCTTAATTCTGCAATATACATTTTGGAAAACATCCAACTTTGTGGACACAGTTTGGGGAAGAACCATTTCTATTCCAGCATGACTGTGCCCCACTACATAAAGCAAGGTCCATAAAGAGATAGTTGGATGAGGTTTGGTGTGAAAGAACTTGACTGTCCTACACCTCGACTGTATCCAACACTGGGATGAACTGAAATGTTAAAGTCTATGTATTTGAATGCAATGCCATTAAAGTCCCTGTTAGTGTAATGGTCAGGTGTCTCAATACATTTGTCCATGTAGTGTACCTGTGCATTAAAAAAAGTCCTCACTATGCTTTATTACTTTTCTTTTCTGTAGACTTTTGAACGACCATCCAGAACCCTTTGACAGCAGTAATGTGATGGCCAAACTCTTTTTCTGACAAAGTCTTCCCATGTGTCCACGTCAGCAAGGTCAGCTTTCTTTAACTGTCCCCCAATTCAAAAGTGGCTTTGCAATTTGCCATTGGTTTTGTGGACAGCATAATACATTTTTATTTGCTCTCCTCCTCACCATAGGTCATATAAGACTGAATCCATGCTTTCTGATGAGCTTGACTCCAAACCCGAGGTAATACTTACACTCCATTACACCCATTTCAGTTCACAAGCTTATTAACTAGGATTATCTATGGCTTTTTTGACCTGACAGTGCATGTGTGTTATGTCTTTGGAAAGCTGCTGGTTGAGTTTGTGCAGAACGCCTCCATTCCCTTGGGCCAGGGCCTGGAGGAATCAGACTCCAAAACACCATGTCTACCTCTCCTTGCCTCCTCTGAAAACTCCATATGCAGCCAGCTTGACCTTCCAGGTATGAAATTGTTGAAGTATTGGTCATAATAAACAAACACGGTAGTGGTCTTCATATGAAGAAATTTGCATGCTTTTTGTTTATTTAATATACTTGTCTAGTCTTGGCCCTTTAGATTTGTACTCACATGCTCTTGTGCATATACTTATACAATTGTGTTTTTTAATCCCCTAAGAGAGTACCCTTAGCCATGCAGCTTCACCATCGCTGTCAGAATTTGGGCCGGAACGAAGCCCCCTTGTAGTGCAGCTTCAGTCACACTCCCCAACGACAACCCCTCCAACAATACTTCAGGACCTCCAGCAACCTGACAGCACTTCTTATGTCTTGCTCAACCTTGCTAAAGGTATAATTAAATCTTAATTGTATATCAAAAAACATATAAAAATGAATACTATATTTCCTGTTTTTGTCATAATTTGTGATGAGGTGTCCAAAACCTACAGTTGTGCTCAAAAGTTTACATACCCTGGCAGAATTTGTGATGTTTTGGCCATTTTTTAGAGAATTTGAATGATAGCACAAAAACTTTTCTTTCACTCATGGTTAGGGGTTGGGTGAAGCCATTTATTATCAAACAATTGTGTTAACCCTTTTTACATCATAATGATAACAGAAAATACCCAAATGACCCTGATCAAAAGTTTACATACCCTGGAAATTTTGGCATGATAGACACAGGTTGACACACACAGGTGTAAATGGCTACTAAAGGTAGTGACATGATTCATCCAATGTTGCACTGATGTTTGTTGGATTCCGAGCCATGGGGAAAGCAAAAGAATTATCAAAGGATCTGCGGGAGAAGATTGTTGAACTTCATAAAACAGGAAAAGGATATGAAAAGATTTCGAAGCAATTAAGAATGCCAGTCAGCAGTGTTCAGGCCCTAATTAAGAAGTGGAAAATGAGGGATTCTATTGAAACCAAACCACGGTCAGGTAGACCAACAAAATTTTCAGCCACAACTGCCAGGAAAATTGTTCAGGAGGCAAAGAAAAACCCACAAATAACTTCAGCTGACATACAGGAGTCTCTGAAAAAAAGTGGTGTGGATGTATCAAGATGCACAATAAAGAGGCACTTGAAGAGAAATGGCCTGCATGGTTGGGTGGCCAGAAGAAAGCCATTACGGCGCCAATATGCCAAACATCACCGAGACAATCCTCAAAACTTCTGGAACAAAGTTATTTGGAGTGATGAGACCAAAATTGAACTTTTTGGCCACAACCATAAACGTTACATTTGGAGAGGAGTCAACAATGCCCATGATGAAAAGTACACCATCCCTACTGTGAAACGCGGAGGTGGATCTCTGATGTCTTGTGGGTGTGTGAGCTACACAGGCACAGGGAACTTGGCCAAAATTGATGGCAAGATGAACGCAGCACATTATCAGAAAATACTGGAGGAACATTTGCACTCATCAGCTCGTAAGCTGCGCATGGGACGCTCTTGGACATTCCAACATGACAATGCTCCAAAACACAAGGCCAAGTCAACTTGTCAATGGCTACAGCAGAAAAATATGAAGGTTCTGGAATGGTCATCTCAGTCTCCTGACCTCAATATCATTAAGTGGTTTTTTTGGAGATCTCAAACTTGCAGTTCATGCAAGACAGCCCAAGAATGTACAGGAACTGGAGACATTTTGCCAAGAAGAATGGGCAGCTTTACCATCTGAGAAGATAAAGTGTGTCATCCAGAACTATCACAAAAGACTTCAAGCTGTCAGTGATGCTAAAGGAGGCAATACAAGGTATTAAGAACTAGGGTGTGTAAACTTATGATCAGGGTCATTTGGATATTTTCTGTTGTCATTATGATGTAAAAAGGGCTAACACAATTGTTTGATAACAAATGGCTTCACCCAACCACTAACCACGAGTGAAAGAAAAGTTACTGTGTTAAAAATGGCCAAAACATCACAAATTCTGCCAGGGTATGTAAACTTTTGTGCACAACTGTATATATGCCAGACTGGTTGTATGGTTTATTGGTTTATTTTGTTTGTTCTAAATCTGTCAGTTTTTTTAGGTACTAAAGTGCATGTTTTGTTTTTCTTTTTCTGAAGGGCTGGCAGCCTCAGCGGAGCCGCTGGTGTTTGTGCAGGATGATGTGGATGAGGCAGAGGAGGAAATATCAGCAGGGGAGTGTGGGGATGGAAGTACGCCGTGGTACCTGCGGGTGCAGGAGCTGGCCCACGACAGCCTGATAGCTGCCACTCGAGCCCAGCTAGCAAAGGAAGCCAGGGCTAGTAGCAACAGTAATGTCCATTAATTGATTTTTACAGTGATTTGGTTGTGTAGTATAAAACTCATTTTAGGAAGACTGAACAGTAGGGGAAGGATTATAATACTGTCATATTAGCTAAAAAAAAAAATCATATACCAGATTATATACTAGATTATTATTTCTCAATGTATTTGTTCTCAGTTCCTGTCTGAGTTGTTTAACAAAGATAAAACACACAGATGGTGCACACTTCATTACATTTAAGTTATTGAAAACAATGGAATTTATGTATGAAGTGCAAAGGATTTAACATCATTCAATCCAATCCTAACAACATATTTCTAAAACCAATGCAAAGATTGTAATGATTTTGATTGGTCATATTACATTACTCATTAAAAACATGTTTTATCATTTTAAATTGGTTAGGAAATCTCTCTATTTCACTGATTGTAATTGATTAACTCTGCTATGACAGTGAACCTGCATATAACAAAAAATAACCTTATTTACTTGTAATGAAGGTGTCAAATGAATGTTTTTCTGTTAATAACAAACAGTTATTCCTTATAGTACATCATATTTGAAGGGTTTTTCAAAGAAATTCATCAGATCCCCCTGCACTATATCCCAGGTGACCATATTCATAGCTACCAGTCAGAGGGGCCAAAAAAGGAGGCACCACCACGAAACAGCCGTACATCTGCGGAGAAGATTCTCAGGTGTCCTTATGAGAATTGCCATAGAACTTTTACCTGGCCTGCCCATCTAAAATATCACCTAAAAACTCACAGGTAGATATGCGAAATGATTTATTTTATCTCGTTAAACTTTTGGTGATCTTTGTATGTTAAGTGAGCTGCAGTAAGCCTCCAAGCTGTACTTATTAATGCTTAATAAATGATGAGTATAAATACTTAATTATATGTGCATATTAAACGAAGAGCATGTACGCACTGTACATGAAAGATCTTTTAATTTAATTATTAACCTAGGCTTCAGTACAATCAGTGCATTTAACGAATGGACCTTGAGTGGTACACCTATTGCAAAAACTACATTTACTTAACAGTTTACAGCAGTTTTTGTTTGTGGGTCTGTTCCAGGAATGACCGCACATTCCGCTGTGGAGCAGAGGGCTGTGGAAAGAGCTTTTATGTACTGCAGAGGCTGCAGGTGCACATGAGAACACACAATGGTGACAAACCATTCATCTGTAATGAAAAGAATTGTGGCAAGAAGTTTACCACTGCTGGTAATCTGAAGAACCACAAACGCACACATACCGGTAGGCATTTTCATTACAAAAATCAAATGCTGTCAGCTTTTTGTGTCCCCTGTGAGTGTAGATATGTACGAAAAGTCTTAACCATGATAAAATCACATCAGTTATTCTCTAATTGGGGGCAGTTGATGGCCTGATAGTTAGGGAGTTGTCTCTGCAAACTGACCGTTGTAGGTGTGTTTGAATTGACGATAGCCTGCTGCTTCACTTGAGTGAATGGGTTAAATAAAGAGGACTCATTATTTTCTCTGGGGTCAATATGGTATGTATATAAAAAAAAAAAACCCTATTGGTAAAATGAGGCACACCAATCTTAAGCACAATCATAAGCTTCAAGTAATACCAATAAAAATGAGAAATTTGTTTGGAAATTCATGATCCTGAGCATATGCACCTATGATGAATCAAAATCAATATACACTGCATACTTTAGAACATGAAGCAAAAAAGTATATATTACATGCACAGTGAGGGATGACACGTATTCAAAACAAGTATATGCCGTGATCTTTAGAGCTACACCACCAGTTCACTAAGCTAATATTGTGCATTCATATTTTTTGGCCATTCTAAATTACTCCTGAATGCAGATAATTCAGTGAGCTTTACAGAAATAAAATTGCTTATAAAGGAAAACAATAAAAATTAATATATAGAATGAAAGTAAAGTTTAAGATGCATTTAAATAAGTTGTTAAGAAAGAAAAATAAAAGAATACAGATAAAAGTGCATTATATTTGTGCAAATTTTTCTGGTTAACTGAAGGTTTCTTTATAAAACTGGCAGCAGTTAAGGCAGATCTCCATGGTTAGTTGGTGCCAGCAGTGGGCAACATAATTACCAAACACTATTTCATCCTGTTTCATTTTTGATCAGACCACCACTAGCTGACCAGCTCCTGTCAGTCTAAGAGACCCACAAGGCATATATACATCAAACAATTCAGAGTTCTATTTAGGGCCCAAACCATTGAGTGACTTAAAAACAATGAGTAATACTTTGAACTCTTCTGTATCTAATTGGAAGCCAGTGTAAGGACCCATACCCAGCAAACTGTGATGCAGTGCAAGTTCTGACACCTTTCTGTCAAAGCCAGCATAAACTTTAATTAGCAATTTCTGTGGGCTAGAAATTGCTTCACTCCCAAGATGCATCAGAGAACCTTAGGTGCCCCTAGCACTGTCACCGGTTCACTGGTTTTTTCCTTAGAGCCACTTTTGTTGGGAACTAATCACTTTGTACTAGGACCACCTCACAACGTTTTGGAGGTGCTTTAATTTTGTCAAAAACAATTGGGCCCTTGTCAAAGTTTGATAACTGACTGCTCCTGCTGGTTAATTTATCCCACCCTTTGACAGGTGCCACCGCAAAGAGATGAATGTTATTCATTATACCTGTCAGTAGTTTTTAATGGTATGACTGATCAGTGTGTATGTTTTGTTTAATATTTGTATGAAATGTGTGTCCTAGGTGAGAAGCCCTTCCTTTGTGAAGTAGACAACTGTGGACGCTCCTTTGCAGAGTACTCTAGCCTCCACAAACACATGCTAGTGCACTCTGGTAAGTAAAAAAAAAAAAAGGGTGTTATTTAAATGTAGGGCCTTATATTAGCAATAATATAAACAACTTTACTGTTTTCTAAATTACACATTTTAAACTGTGACCTACATCATGTTTTTGTGCATATTATGTTCAGAACCACCTGCCACTGATAGTCAGGTGTTATTGGACTACTTGTTAGCTTGACAAGTTTGCACACCAGTTTGATTAATTCCCTTGTTTTGTATTGTCAGGGGAGAAGCCCCATCTGTGCTCCATATGTGGAAAGACTTTTTCTCAAAGTGGTAGCAGAAACGTCCACATGAGGAAGCGGCACGGAGAGGAAGCTTTAAGTTCTGAAAGCCGAGAAACAGGTTATCACTTCGTGCCGAGTAATATGATTGAGTCTGTAATAATATTCACAGCAGTTACAGCCGACCGTTACGAGCTAATGTGAAACTTGACACGTTGATAAATGGAGTGTAATACTATCATGCAGAGGGAGAAATGCTCTGTAACTTCACTGTATCAAATGTCTTTTTTTGATTGGCAGGAGAGGCACTAACTCACAGCAGTTTGCTAGAGGCTGATGGTGCTGCTGGTGACTCCATGGTTACTATGACGACAGTTGTGGAGCCAGTTAATCTTCACCATGCGATGCTCAGGGCACAAGGTACACAACGTCCTCCTGAACAGCCTGTCTTCCAATAACCTAAAAATATAATGTTAATATTCTTATTACCTAGGTCTTATTATTTTTCATTTCTGTGTTCCAGGTCCTGCAGACCCAGTAGTGGTTCTCTCTCCACCTCATGACCTGGTCACCATGACAGCTGGCAGTCATAGTTATGGGGAGGATGTGGTGGCTTTGCTATAGTAGTATTTGTAAATAAAGTAATTATTTAGAATAGCATTTGTGTGCATAATCTTATTGTTTTTATGCTCAAAAAAAGGCCAAAAACACTGTCAAATGTATCTTAATAATCTTCAGTCGACACAAATTAGTACAACTATCATTTGCAGAACAAGACATCACCACATAATTACAAAAGTTCAGTTGTCAGTTGAACAGTTGAGCATCATGTGTCAAGGCAGATTGATTAAAGTTTTTAACAGAAGCAACAACAGAAAGTCTTGTGCGACTAAATAATGCAACATGTTTTGTCACTGTCATGTCAACAATGAGCCCAATGAGAATTTTACTCAAAATCAGCAGCAGATTGTCCCAATTAGAACAAAACTGGCTTTCTGTAGTCAGGAAGTTAGTTGCAGTTATTCTTTCTGTGGTTCATGAACCTCGCAACAAATACAGATGAAACAAAATTAAGATCATAAGCAGGACAACATTTATTTACAGTCAGTGGCCTTGATGGACTAAGGCCAGCATTTTTACACAAACAATCTGGGACTGCAGACAATCTGTATTAGCACAATTGTATGATCCACATTTCCTCTTGTGTACAGCCACTAATACTCTACATTAATTATTAAAGAATTCATCAGAAACACTGGAGAGTTAATGCTGTCCAAATCCACTGAATGTTTCTAACTCAATACAACTGCATTTTCAGTTCTGAAGCTATAAAATATTTTCATGCTTTAAGATATTAAACTGAACCCGATGCAAACAAATGTTTCAAAAGACACCATACACCCACCAGTCTGTACAGTCCATACATGGGACCAAAGATGTAAGGCACACATCTGAGTCATAAATGCAGAAGTCATAAAAATAAATTCTTGCTTTAAGACAGGAGTTCCTAAATTGGGCCTGCAGATGGACGTTTTTCTTTTCTCCATCTTTCAAGTTGAATTTGACCAAAAAGCTGTACTGCCAGGGGACACTGAGGGCTGTACTAAAACAAGAGATGTCTACTTACATAGTTTCCATATGTTTACACATAAACAATGTTTGAGCCTGGTGTCCTGTTGTAGTATGTAAACAAATGTTAAATTTTCAAAACACACCATTCACCCACCAGTCAGGACAGTCTGTAAATGGCACCCAAGATGTAAGACATGAAATGTGATGAATAACAACTTCTTTATAGATTATTTAAATAGATTTCAAGTTTCTAGAAAAATATGACTACAAAACAAGCAGTATTTCTCTGAGGAGAGACAATATTTGTGAACAAAGAGTCAGATGGCAGCCTTATAGAATTGACAAAGAAAATATGTTTTGCAACAGACCTTCTCCAACATGGGTCAGTGAAAGGCCATGAGCAATACTGGTCTGTGCTGCGCTGGTAGACTGTGACCATCTGTGTGCCCTGCAGCACACGAGCAGACTAGAGATTGGATTAGTTTTACCTTCTAACTTCACTCCCCGGCTACTGCATAAACAACAATCATGCTGGTCTACATACAGTTAGCCGTCTGTCTGTGTGTGGTACAGTACTTCACATGCTGATGTCCTGATAAAGGCACAAACGTAAACCTGAATGATTTTTGCATAAATTAAAAATTGAAAATTGAAAATTACAGGGGTGATAATTAACAGGAGGGGTCAACATGATGTAGAAGTAAACAGCTGAAAAAAGTATCCTTTTCTCACAGAATCTTGAAAAATTGAAAGTAGTTGAGAACAGCCCCCAAAGCCCAGCTGGCTTCTCCGTTGTTCACTTTCTTGGTCAACTACAAGAAAGAAGGAACATGGAAAAAAACATCTGTGTTAGTTTGAAATCTACAACTGGTCATTCTTGATCTCTATCTAAATCCTTCAGAGTACCTTCAGAACAGTGTTTTCCTTAAAGCCATAGCCATCCCTGAGAAGGCAGGTTATGTAAGTAAGATCCATACATAGGAAGGTGTGGGCTGGATTAAACATGGCTATTTTGTTGCACACTGTGAAACAAAGGACAATATTAACATTACAGTCACGTTTTTAAGATGCACAGGTCAATGTTTAAAGTCTCTAAGGCAGTCTTGTAATTGACGGATAGTTTTTAAAAACCTCGCCTAATAATTAGGAAACAGCAAGCAACACCAGCACTGGCATTTATTTTGTTGCCCAACTTCTTCAGTTGTACTCTTACAGCCACAGAATTTCTTAAGAATGTTTAGCAATGATTTCAGCACATCACCTTCTTTAGCTCTTTTTTTGAAATGCCGAGCCAGGACCTCTCCTCCTTGTTCATCTGTAACCGATTGGAGAATGCATTTTAACAACAGTTCTACCAGTTCCAGCACAAATACAAGTTTGGGGGAAAAAAACAAAACATTTAAACAATTAAAATAATTGTGTAACACAAATGATTACATTCTGTATTCACCAAACAGACATGACATTAGAACCATTTGCCTAATACTCAGCAGTTTCCCTCAGTGCCTGAAGCATCAAGGCAAGTATTTCACAAGACCTCTGAGAGTCTGCTGAGGTATTGGACTCCAAGACATTAGCAGCAGATCCTCTAGGTCCTGTAAGATGCAAGGTGGGCCCCCCATGGATTGAAGTAGTGTGATGCTCGATCAGATTGAGAACTGGGGAATTTGGAGGCTTGAACTTTTATCATGTTCCTCAAACCATTCCTGAACAATTTATGTAGTGTGGCAGGTTTATCATCCTATACTGTGATTAGGGAATAAACAAAAGGGTGTACTTGGTCTGCAACAGTGTTTAGGTAGGTGGTATGTGCTAAAGTAACATCTAGATGCAGGGCCGTTCTTAGGCATACGCAAACTACGCAGCCATGTAGGTCTCTATCAAGCCTCTGGCATCGGAGCCGTCTGTGCCAGTCCCTCATGTCGTGTTACGATACCCTCCTCATCCTAAAATGTATCGTTCCGAATCAAATTTGGAGGGGAAGGTTAGGAGCAAGGGGCAGCAGGCATTGGTAGTGTTGCCATGGGCCTGGAAATTCATAAATAGCGATCTCTCAGTCTGGATAATCCTTTAAACAACGTGGATATATGGTCTTTTCCAGACTTTCCTGAGCCCACAACCCCACTTAGCCTGATAACCCAGTGCACATTGCTTACAGTTTTTATTTGCATTACAGTTTACAGTTTTAATTTTTAAAAAATGCAAATCTGTTGCTAATAGCTTTTTTGAAGTAAAATGTGACTCACCAATGAGGCCTGCCTCAACAGCATGGTCAAAGTAATAAGAGAAGGCATAGACGACAGAGTTTTCTTTCAGCTCAGGGGGCTGCTGTATGACCCCTTTCACAACCTTCAGAAATTCCTGGTAACATGCTTTGTATCCAGTGTAACCTAAAATAAAAGAGGAACAATCAAAACAATGCCAAACACCAGCAGGGCATGTTTGCACATTTTGGTTTTAGAATGTATTGTACCCTCTGGGTTTCCGATGACTTTGTATGTGACCCCTCCAAAGCTAAATTCCCCTTTGTAGTTCTGGGGTAGGCAGGGGGTTTTATAAACTTTCCATTCCAGACCTTAAACAAGATAACAACACCTCAAGCTTTCACCACATGATCAAGACTGAATGCATCACACTTTCTACTCTACTGATGTGTAAGCAAACACCCTCCATTAACAACAGTCAGCTGCACAGAAGTGTAATCACACTGCTGTACCTTCTGGGCCAGAAGCACCAATAGCAGCGATTCGAGCTTCTTTGATTCCACTCTTCGGGTAACTGGAAATAGAAAAAACAAATCATAAAGAGATCAACGCCGTTGTTCTTGCTCATATTTTCTACATGCAAAACAACGTGTTTGAAAATACCTGTGAGTATACAGCTCATGGGTTTTGTTAAGCATGGTGAATTTTGCTTTATAATCAGCAGGGACATGTTCCGTGGTTTTCTGAAAGGCAACAAGAGAAGGACGATAAAGTGGGTAAGTTAAAAAACACTAAACTGGACAAAAAAGATTTGTCTTAATTTAGGAGAAGAATACAAGCCCAAAACACAAAGACACAAAACTCACTTTTGACTTTGGAAGAAAGGTGATTTGAGTTGAGCCTCCACCCAAATCTAAAATTCCTACTGTCCTTTTAACATTGGGGTTCAGATGACCTAAAAGTACATTTAAAAAGGTTTGATACTCCATATGGTGATTTTTCTCAAAGGCACCGTCCCTTAAAGGGACTGTTAACTTAAACGAAAATATTAAAAATGCATCAATTATCCTAAAAATTCATGATTTGATTTATGAGTGAAATCTCATTTTTAGAAAAAGTCAAAGAAGTTGGACTGTGGTAAATGCTGTGAGAAGTTACACTTGGCCAATCATGCACTCAGTGTTAGCCACAGAGCTATACTGTGAGTAATGCTAGGGGGCCATGATAGGACATTACAGGGTCTTCTAATGCTCTCACCAAATTCAAATCAATGTAAGCAAATTAAAAAAATGCAAAACTTTCTACTGAAATGACCAAAATTGTTCTTTATTTGACAGCCAACAAATAGAGCAACTATATCTATATGCATAAGATTAACAACACAAGCCACCACTCCCTCTAAATACTGACAGTCCTGCCAGACTCACTTTTTCTGCCAAAATGTCTCAAGTTTTAATTGGACTGCCCTCCTTATAGTGAACTACTCTTGAAGTAGTTTTAGTTTTGCATTCTGCAGTGAAGACACTGAGAAAATAATTTTATTTCCTTCTACTTTAGCTCTGTGAAAAACGCATGTGCTGGTAAGTTTGCCATTTTCTCTGACAACTACATTCCACTAGAGAGAGAAAAACAATGTTGTTACCTGTCAGAAAGTTTATAGTCATCCATGCAAAGATCCCTATAAAGAAATGGACAGACATGTTTCACGTTAAACTGTGGTTTAAATCAGTTGATGCCCGTTTTAATTGCCTAATTTTTCCTAAAGGTGTAACACTGATATGTTTATGGATGTCTGAGGGCATTTTCTTCAGCTCTCCACAGAAGCCACAGCTAATCCTTCCAGACAAATAATAGCAGCTTTTTGCAGCCTGACAGGAGCCCAATGACATTCATCAATCTCGTCAAACTGCTGTCTCAACGAAACTCCTCCACAATTTAGTTAATCCACACTTATTACATCCGAGGCATTTAAATGATGTTACTGCTGATGCTGCAGTTCCTCATCCGGGCTACACATGAATGCAGACTCCCATACCAGTGATTACTTTGTTTTTGTGTTACCCAGTCGCTGCCGTTGTAATTTTCAGCTGACCTTGTTCATGTGTGGTTTGTACACAGCACTCCTAAACACCAGTCATCTTCAGCACACATTTAAAGTGGCTAACTGTGGGAAAAGTGACTGTATGTGGGGAAAAAAGTGAGCATACCTTCCTTAGTTCCATCCATCACGCTTACACCATCAGCAGGCACATAGAATGGAGATTCATCAAACACATATTGAACCTAATGAAGAGAACAGACACACACCAAGCAAAAAATGTTTAAAGAAATACATTTGAGCAACCCCTTAGAAAAAACACTTTCACAAATTGAATGCTTCTATTATAGGTTTCCTACCTGTTCTAGAAGTGCCTGGGCTTTTGCTGGAGGCAGATTTCTCAGGCCTGCTGTAGCCCTAAGCATCACTGGGGTTCGTTTCCACTCCACACGAGGCACTGTGTTCTTGGCAACCACCAGCAACTGCCTCAATGATTGTCCAGCCTTTAATCACACACATAGAAACTTTACTGTTTTTTCTTTGTCTTCTTTTTGTTTCCTCTGTATGAGAACTGAAAATTTCAAAACATGAGATAAAACAAAGGAAGGATTGTGATTCTAAAAGCTTGCTAAAAGGCTGCATGCCTAAAAATTTGATTTTATCATTGTTATTACTGGGATTAAATCTGATTTCGAGATGGTTACAAATAAACTTTCGGTGAATGTGGAGTACAATAAATAAACAAATAAACTGAAATTTTGTTTAAATCTTAACCTACAAAATGCCTGTATTTTTCTTTGAGCACTTATTTGTCTGTTGCCTTACAGTGAAACGGTCTGATGCCTGTCTGATTTGTTTTTAATCATCAGTGGACATCAAACACATTTTATTGGCAACATAAATAACATTTTTTGCTCATCAATGGCCCGATTTCGCATTTATATTCATAAATGAGAAAAGAGTTTACTTTGAAAATTAAACAACTGCACAATGTGTCATGCATAACTATGCACTAGTGCAGTTACCTTGCCAATGTTATTCATATCATAATATAGCAATACAAATGAGTCTGCCTAAATTAAAATACTAAACTGTCGTGGGCTTGTCTGAAGTTGTCAAATTACTAAAGTTGTCAAATATCTTTATGATTTGATTTTTTATATATATAAAAAAACATTAGGTTACCAGGAATTTAGTCAGTAAGAATGCAACACAAACATTAGAAAACATGTGAAAATTGGGAGGTTTACATGATGAACTCACATTTTCAGGACTGTCAACATAGGCAGACAAACCAGGCTTCACTGAACGGAACATTTCATTATCCAAAACAGGTAACCCCTCTGGAGTGCAAACACAACAGAAAGAAAGAAACCCAGAAATTCACAACAAGCTCAAAGAAAAACAAAGTCCAACAGATTCACATATCTGATTAGAAAAAAAACTGCACATGAGATAAATCATTTTGGAAACAGACACTGAAAGACCTCACCTGGGTCTTTCTGTATGAAGGTGTACACATGAATACGTGTGCCTGTGCTTCCAGCATCAAACATGATTCCATAGAAAATCCTGCTGGCATTGGCGGGACGAGTAACAGGATACAAGATGTTCCCGAAGTTGGCTGCAAAATCCAGGCTATTGCCCATGTAACCTTGGGACTCACAGTCCCTTAGCAGAATCCACAAGACGAGCAAATGTAGCAGAAGAGACATCCTCATGGACACCAAGCAGCACAATCTCCCTCTAGTTACCCTTAGGGAAGCATTGAGAAAGCAATGAGGGTTGTCAGGCGCTCACAGTGCAGCATCGCTTTTAAAAGCATGCACAAGCATAAAGGCACACCCACAGAACTGTCATTAAGGAACTGAAGGCAAACCTGAGCCCTTAAATTATATCCATGTTGTAAGCAAATTCACTAAACAGGGACAAACCCCTCAAACTTGTACTTCTAGTCACACTGTAGCAAAGCTTGCTCATCCGACATGCTGAAATTGATTTATGGCTCAGTTAGAATGAATAATGGAAGAACTCTGGCTGCCAAACACTGCAGGAAACCACTTCATCTTGTAACGGAATTGGTTTGAGCATATTGAAACAACATATGTTGGTTTCTGGACTACTATTTATGGGAAAGAACATTCTATAAAGTGTTGAGTTTAACTTTTGATTAGGTTTTATAAATGGCCACAATGCTTACACAGTACTGTAAGCAATGGAAGTGCTTACAGGCCACTGCTGGGGCATACGGTTTGTCTATTTACCCATTTTTCAATTTAGGGTACTAGAAAAACATTCATCAACAGAGATATCTGCTTTCAGATATAGATATCACAAATAAAGGCCATATGGAAAACAACTTAATTTTGACAGAGAGGAAATTTTGATTTATTTAGAAACTTTGAAGCAGCCAGTGTTGCTTGCCTTAGAATATTTATACAGGATATGGCTGTACGTATTGAACTTTACCAGAGTTTCTGTACAGTCAAAGAGAAGTGGCTTACCGTTGATGATTCACGTGGCCTGAACATCTGTACATAATGCACAACTGGTATCTAGTGAACATATACAGAAAAAAAACAATTTAGGCAGACTGTTAACTCTTATTGTGCTCATATGAGGGTCAAAATACAGCGACACGAAATGAAACTTAAAACATGAGTGAGATTATTTTTGGATGCATAAAATACAAAAGATACAAAACAGGAAGAGGTTTTACAACATTGCCACAGTCAATCTGTCAATTTCAACATAACATTGGACAATCAAACGGAAACATATCAAAATAAAAAGGAAATTACCAACAGGTGTCAGTGTCTGACACTATGGACATAAAAAAGAAAATCATTACATTTACATTTATGGCATTTATCAGATGCTTTTATCCAAAGCGACTTTCATTCCCTAATGTAGGATTACAAATTTAGGAAACTGTTTAAAATATACAGATATTGTGTTCTGACATAGCAGCACATTGCGTTTAGACATCAGACAGATAATTACATCAAGCATGAAGTCCCTGCCAGTTCCTGTCCTCTTATTGTAAGTCAAATGAGCCAGATCACTGCTTTTGTTGGAATGGCTCTCGCTCTCGTCTACCCAGTCTGTGGGCAGGTGTGAAGATTGGATTAGGACCGAGGTCCAAGGCGTCGGCCAGTTTCTGTCCTTGGTTACGTCTGCCCAGTGGGTAGGTGTGATGAGCTGCAGGCTGCTGGACCTGAATACTTCATTTGCATGTTTTGTTTGGGGTCACCGCTCAGGTGCTGTATATAAGCTACATGTATCTTATATATAAGCTACATTGCTTTAAGATATCCAGAAACGTCTCCTGGTCTCTAGAGAATAAATTCACAACAGTTGGTGCCGTGACCCGGATGGAGTTTTTCACCTGAATCCAGTCTGAAACTTCAAGCTCAACAAAGATCTGACTTCGTTACTGATTGAAGCTTTCTGTAACAAAGGCTGGTGAGTGACACTCTATCCAAAAGAACCATTAGAAACCAGTACATATGGTTAGCCTCTGCACCGCCAGAGAAGTGTTAACAAACCACTGCAGGGTTTGGTTAACAGACTAGTTACCCTCTGTGTCAAAACAGGGAAGCCTCTGTGTCAAAACAGGGAAGTTTAGCATTACGTGCTAAAATTGGTTATCCTCTGCGTCAAAACAGGGAAGCCTCTGTGTCAAAACAGGGAAGTTTAGCATTACGTGCTAAAATTGGTTATCCTCTGGGTCAAAACAGGGAAGCCTCTGTGTCAAAACAGGGAAGTTTAGCAGTATGTGCTAAACTTGGTTATCCTCTGAGTCAAAACAGGGAAGATTAGCATTACGTGTTAATATCTGTTGCTAGTAGTTTGTGTTGTCTTCTGTTAATTCAGGAAAGGTTAACAAAGCAGGCTGCTGGACCTGAATACTTCATTTGCATGCTTTGTTTGGGGTCACTGCTCAGGTGCTGTATATAAGCTACATGTATCTCTGTTCTAGTCAGACGACATTCTGAAGACTGCAGCTGCCAAGCAGTGAAGATCTGAATAAAGATACATTGCTTTAAGATATCCAGAAACATCTCCT
>JBBPCW010000154.1:5881229-5897186 GCA_037974425.1 Phenacogrammus interruptus
TCTATCTATCTATCTATCTATCCATCCATCCATCCATCCATCCATCCATCCATCCATCCATCCATCCATCCATCCATAAAAACGGTGTGTTTCTTTTGATTGGCTGTACTCCCGAAAGCGCCTCCCATTGGTTGAGATGTTTCTATGGTAACGGAAATAATGCAAAATGGCGTTCCTTCAGTGGAGTTGTCAGGATGTGGCTGAGTGGATCGAGTCTCTCGGATTTCCCCAATATACGGTAAAAAACTACCCCTACGGTTACTAAATTTGAGCTCGTACAACTCCTGCCGTGTTCCATATCCTAGATACATGAGTGTAGTATTAAACAGCGCGGCAGGGCCTGAGCTGTTTCCAAAACAACACACTGTCCCACTACGTAGTGTGTCAAAATAAGACATTATTAGTAGCATAGTGTATCAAAATAAAACTTTACAATTAGTAAAGCGCTCAGTCGACTTTAGTAGCGTGTGTTTTTGATGACAGCTTATCTAATTCACAGGATGGTATTCCTTTTTAGTAACAATATATGATCATTAGTAATACAATAAAAAAAAGAAATCAATATGCATAAATCTAGGATAAGGGATGTTGCACCAGAACAGATGTGAGAGCCTTTGTAAAAAAGTAACATTAAGTCATATTTTATGCTTTAGATGCCATTTAACAGAGTATTCCTCTGACCCCATTAGAGGCTAAAGACGACAATCATAATCCATAGAGTGCTTTAAAATGTAGGATAGATCACAATTCTCTGAAATAGGCTAGAGCCAGTGTCTCCCCTCTCCTTTTAAAGATGTGGTCTGGACAGCTTTTCTTTAATAATGCTTTGTCATCATTGTCCAGTTATGCTTTGCAAGCATCACGTGGGAAAGAAACTGCTCTCCTTTCCATCCACATCAGCAGTCTCTGCTTTTGCCATCTTAAAACAATGAAAAACAGAGACCTAACCCTTCGCATGTGAAGACATTAATACAGATGTGGACTATAATGCCTTTTGTGGTTCATTCTTATTTCCATTCATTCTTTTATATGGTGACTTACAGTCTGGTTTGTCGAGGCTGTTGTTACATGAAGCAGGCCTGTGTTTGCTTTGATTAACTAGTGCAATTACCTGTGCAGGAGGATGCATTTTAACTTATATTTTAATTATTTAAATTGCTCACAGGCATGCTTCACTGAGAACCTCATCACAGGCAAAAAACTGATTTATGTAAGCTGCTGTTACTTGCCACGATTGGGAATCACTGACTTTGAGCACATGAAGGTAAGAATGTAACTCTGGGCTCTGGACGTGTACGACATTTCCAGCCTTTCTGAACATGTTCTATTGATTTTCCTTTCCAACATTTTTCCTGGGGATGTTTTTCAGCCAAGGTTAAGTGAAACATGAGAACATGTAACTGCAAGAAAGCACAGCATTGCAGGTTCTACATTTAGGGTTAAATGTTTAATTGTTTTAAATGGCCTTTCATAGGCCACCATTTCTGATTTGTTAATCCCAATAAGCCTTTTCTGTTTGATCTGTGTGCTTGTGACATTTCTTGTGGTAATAAAACACATCAATCACGTTGATCGATCATATTAGGTTGACTCTGTGACATGTGTCAGCACATTTTTACTGATTTAGTAAAATTAAGATAATTTGTTAGATCACTACTTACATTTAATGGTTCATTTCACACATGTGGTGCCTTTAGCCATCATTAGGTCTAGATCAGCTAGAAGTATTATGAGAAATGGTTGTGTTTTCTGCAGGCTATCTCAGCTCATGTCCGGGAGCTGCTTGGCATCTCTGAGCCTCTGTGGAATCGCAGTATTGCAGACCCCCCACGGGATGATATGGGGATGTTTCTGGAAATGAAGAGCAGGACTGGAAACAAGGCTGATTCACTCACATACACTAAATTCATCAATGACTGGAAAAAGAAGTAAAAAGCTGTTGATCAAGCCCAACAAATAATGCAAAGACTTTAATGCATTTGAATTTTTAAAGCTTAAACAGTAACAGTGCTTTTGTATTTTAATCTTAAACAATGACAGTTAATACACATAGTGTGGCAATTGAGTTTCCTTGTTCTAACTCAAAAATTCCTCCTTACTAAGTAAGAATGCGTTTTAGACCAAAGGTTGACTAATATCTTTCAATTATTTCAGAAAATTTGATGAGTATATCGACACACAGACCGGTTATAGTATAAAATCTTCAGAGAAAAAATGTCATGCTTTTATTTTGAGGGTCCCTGGTACATTATTGTTGATGATACTTTAATTATATACTGGTGAATAATCAACATTATATTACTATAATATTGTATTAGGTTCAAGGTTCAATATTATATTAGGTTTGAGTGGGGGATCAGATTTAATACAATTTAATACAAGTTCAGTTACATTTAATAGAATGTCAATTAAAAACAAGCCCATTGTTTACAAGGCATCTACAGTAGACCATCTAATTAAAGTCTTGACAAAAACTGTCCTGGAGTGCTTTTATGCTTATGTTCCACTTTTTCCTTCTGAAAACATAATGCCACATTGCATTTGTCAGTGAGAGTGATGCTGCCATTGGAGTTGTTTTGCCAGGCAGCAGCAGCGCAATGCATGGATTAATGAAGTTCCCCTTGATAGTACCATTTAATCTCCACCCTCCTGAGCTGATCGAGTTTAATGTAGATGCTTAAGTGGTCCCATTAGCGTTCAGAGCCATGTAGAAGAACACGGGCCCTGCTGCAGACGCCCTTCCAGGTTCTCCTGATGGAGGAGTGAACAAAAAAGAGAGAAGTGGAGAATCAAAGGCATTTTTTGTGCAAAGCTCTCCAAAGCCATGCACGTCCACCTGCAGTGTGTTCTGTGCTGCTGCAGCAGCAGAGGAGGGGTGTGAAGTAGGTGCCCTACGGATGGGACACCTGCTCCATCCTCCAAAGCCTGACACCACTGGAGGCCATATTTGGGGCGGGTGAGTGGTGGAGTGATGTAGGGGCAGACATGTGCTCGCTGGGATGAAGTGAGAGCCGGCGTTCCTTCAGAGAGAGAGAGAAAGAGAGAGAGACGAAAGAGAAGCTTGGATCAGCTGCGAAGACACGGAGGGCGTCTTGAAGGCGCACAAACACGTTGTTCTCATTGGGATCGGTTAGAGAGGCAGAGAGATAGGGTTCCTTTTTTTTTTTTTCCAGCGGAGCCTCCTTCCTCTCGTCTCTCCTCGTCTCTCTCCCTCCTCTCCCGAAGCGATGCGCCTCTTGAAGGACGTGCTCGGATGTCGTCTGCGCTTTGTTTGACCATCTTTATCTATCTGGGTCAGCTTCTGGGTCTGCAGGTGGATGGATGGACTGGACGAAAAAATGCAGTGAGGCGAAGGCTGTGAAGCAAGGCTGATTCCACACGCCCCCCACCACCCTTACCCCCCACCTTAAGGTACATTTTTATAACACGTTAGATTCCCTCTGTTGTCGTGTTGCTATATCGTCTTTTGTTACAGGAATCGTTAAGAATGAGATTTGTTTGTTTTGCTTTCCTCATGCATCGATGGTTTCAGGTTTTAGGTGATCAAAATCTTGTATCCGCCTATATAAAGATCCTACTCTTGCATAGGTAGCTGCGCTGCAAGGTCACAAAATTGCCTTCACCTCATGTGAAGCTCGATTGAAATGTAGGATAGCCCACCGTGGCTTGCATGCCAAGTGGTCCCCAACCCCACATCTTCGACTCCTGACTTTGCATGCACTAATCCCGTGGCATCAAATTACACTTTAATGCTCTATTCATCCAGTTGTGGACCTTAATCAGATGTGTTTAGGTCTATTCAGTAACAGCTGGCTTGTACCTTCTGCATAGCAAAGATAAAGTGGGCTATGGCTCCAGCCTAACCTTGGTCTTCAGCTGCAGGCTGAATCTCTTGTTCTGTTCTCTCAAGGCTCTGTGGATGGGATGACTTGACTTCCTCATTTAGCCCCATCAATATTTTATGCACAGATGTGGTGTTTGTTTTGGGTTTTTTTTGCATTACTTTGCATAGATTAGAGATTTTTTGTTCTGGCCAACAAACCGAGCCGGTGTAATTGTATGAGATTCTGCATCGAATGGTGGTCGTACAGATGTTGCTGCTGTGAAAGAGGATGCTGCTGGAGAGAGCAGAGATGTGAGACGTGGTGAAAGCATAGAGAGAGCGAGATATTGTGTCGATTGCACTTCAGCTCTCCAGTTGCACGGGTCATGTAAGCGGTGAAACCTCTTTAGAGAATGCACATTAGGTACATCACCAGGCTCACCTGATAATGCTCCTGCATTCAGTCATCTGCAGGTGGGTTATATCCACATCCATGTTCTTAACGTTTAGGGAGACTGCATCATAACTGACGTTAGTGCATATTAGATGTTCAGCAAAATAAAAAAAAAAACAACCCTCAAATGGGGTGTGATAGACCATGACTTGAAGGGAGATTGTTGCCCCCTTTTGCAGACAAATAAGCTGCCAAAAAGGAACAAATGAATATGAATTTAGTGGCCTGATAGTGGTCACCAGTGCTCCATTATCCATAAACTCTCACTGCCTCAACGACCAGACGATTCATGAAAATGCCCTTTAAATAAGAAGCTTGGCAGCAATCCATTTTTCTAACAACCGTCCCCTGAAAGGCCCAGTGGCATGTGTGTCTGCAGCTTCCCATTGAACCTTTTATGGTTAATTTGCTGGCTGGGGGCTGGATGTGGTCAGTCAATCCAGATAAATTTGTACTCGAATCTTCCGCTCTTTTGGAATACAAGGCTCACATAGTAGGAAATCATCTTTTACAGCCTGATAACCCAACGCATCTGACTGCTGCAGTCTAAAACCTGATCCCAGATGACCCTGATACATGACAGCAAAGTGCAGGGCAGAGGCTGTCTGAAGGGAGGATGCTATCTAAAAGGAGGGGTCAGAATGAATAGCCATGAACTTGTGAGAATGTTTCTGTGGCTGATTTGATGTTTATCAGGTTTTATCTTCGATCTGATAAGCTTATCCCAAATACCAAAGCGGTAAAAAAAGATTAAATAGTTTGCTAAATATTAAATAGTATACAAAGGATTTAAAAATATACAAAGGTTTAAATAGTAGGCAAAGATTTCTGTCTGTTTAGATAGTTGCATTTCCTTTCTCCTCCTTTTTTCAAACAGCACTCATGCTCCGAGTCCTATGCTTCCAAAAAAAGAAGGGGAAAAAAATCCTGAGCGATGCCTTCATGCTGTCCTTTTCACGTTTGACTGAATCTTGTATGAGAAACAAAAAATCTCCTTTGCTCTGAACGAATCGATGCAGTGGGGGGAAGTAGCAGGTCCGCTTAAGCCCAGTGAACATCCAAAAGATATGCCAGCTAAAGCAACCAGCTGGTTGGCACACAGCATTAACGGCAGTTGCTCAATAAAGTGGCACGATCTGGAGAACCATTTGACATGCTAAAAGGGCGTCATAATCAGCTCGTTAAACAATTACATGACGGGTCAGTTTCTCACATCTTAGAGCCAATGATATCATCTGGTCTTTGCTTCAAAGAAACAGGTCCTCTGCTTTTCCAGTATCAGTACAGAATGCTTCTAAATTTAAACAGGCTTTTATAAAAGGAACCAGGTGGCCTGAGTTGTTGAGCTGCAGAGAAAGATTCTAATGTACATATGGTTGTTTTTGTTTTTTTAATGCAAGCATGTGCTTTTCCATATTAATCTTGACATGTGTGTGCACTCCATTATTTCTCGTTATATCACTGGGCAATATGTACAACAGTTACTGTTACATGACAGTGTTAATACCTTTCCTGCATGGCCTAGTTTGCCTATAGCCTGTTGTCATTCCAGTTAGTTGCATTGCTTCTCTGGGCAGTAAAACAGCCTCTCATGATCATTATCGTGATACATGACAATTATTATTTTATAAGCCTTGAGTCAAGTTGAGACGCTTTGAGCATTTGTAACGACAGTGAAAGAGTTATTTCCCTTGATGGCACTTGACATACTTAGATATTCAGATTTAAAAGATGTGACTCTCTGAAGATTCAAATACCAGGAGTAGCAAAAACTGATGTGCTGAAAAATTAATGCATTCAGTGTATTTGTACAGAACAGTTGGGAATAGGAGGATTCTCCACCTCGGAAAAAAGGGAGCAAGATAAAAAAGAAAAGGCAAGCAGTCACGCATATGTATATGTATGTGCTCAGGAGCGTGTGTATTTTGTACCAAAAATATATTCCAAGTGTTTCAGATATATAAGCCCTCTTCAGCCTTATAAATATTTACACACCATTCTAAATCATAGGTTATAGTAAATGTTATACCCTTGTCAAGGTTATATCTCTGCAAGTGGCTGAATTTATCATCCCCACTTTGCTATTTCATAGTAAGTAACTTGAGCAGCAGTGAAACACTATGGAAAATCAATAGAAACAGAATGACGTGGCATCTGCGCTGATCCCTTCCCTTTGTCTCCACATGATCTTTGGAGACATCAGCCTAATTTTGATGAGTAACTAGATGGCCAGTCGAGTCTTTCATCCCTTTATATACCATGATGAAAGGCTAAGCATTATCATATCAAAACCCTGCATCAGTGGAGCAGGGGCTTTAGTAAATCTGCCCCCAGACAGCTTTTTGTGCATCCTTTAATTCAGATTTCTTGACACTCTGTAAGTTATGACAAAAGGACTTTACTGTACTTAAGAATGGTGTGGAACATAAAGTAAGCCCTCACAAAGAATGGCATGCGCTTCACCAGAACTGTAGCCCTGTCATAAGAGATTAAGAAATAATCTTTTGCGCTTCAGAGTTGTTTTCATAGCCCTGCCATGCTCTATTTGTTTGAAAGGCTTGAAATCCACACTGAGAAATATATGGCTTCTTTTTCTCTTCACAGGTGTGTTATCACAACAGTAAATCCAGATGGAGACTCTATTTGTTTACTTGGTGGTCATTATCATGGCAGTTAAGGCCCAGAAGATCCAAATATGCCCCAAACGTTGCATTTGCCAGGTGCTGTCTCCTAATTTGGCCACCTTATGTGACAAAAAGGGTCTGCTTTTTGTGCCCCCGAACATTGACAGACACACAGTTGAACTACGGCTGGGTGACAATTTTATAACAACCATCAAACGGAGGGACTTTGCCAACATGACCAAACTTGTAGACCTGACCCTCTCCAGGAACACAATAGGCTCTGTTGCACCTCATGCTTTCAATGACTTGGAGAACCTGAGAGCCTTGCACTTAGACAGCAATCGTCTGACACGGATCACAAATGACACCTTTAGCGGCATGTCAAAGCTTCACCACCTTATTCTGAACAACAACCAGCTCACTTACATCCACATAGGAGCCTTTAACGACCTCCTGGCCCTTGAAGAGCTTGATCTGTCCTATAACAATCTAGAGAGTGCTCCGTGGGTGGCCATCCAGCGCATGATCAGTCTCCACACCTTAAGTGTGGACCACAACATGATTGACTATATACCTGAGGGAACGTTTTCAGGACTCCTGAAACTCAAGCGGTTAGATGTCACGTCCAACAAGCTTCAGAAGCTTCCACCTGATCCAGTCTTCCAACGTGCAGGTGTTTTGGTCACCTCAGGCATTTTGGGTCCAACGTCTTTCGCTCTGAGTTTTGGAGGGAACCCGTTGCGCTGTAACTGCGAGCTGCTGTGGTTGAGGAGGTTGCGGCGAGAGGATGACCTTGAGACCTGTGCGGCTCCCCAGCACCTCTCTGGACGGTACTTCTGGACCGTGTCTGAGGAGGAGTTTCTGTGTGAGCCTCCCCTCATTACACGTCACTCACAGGAGACCAGGGCACTGGAAGGCCAACATGTTACTCTGCGCTGCAAGGCTAAGGGTGATCCGGATCCCATTATTCACTGGATCGCCCCTGATGGTAGGCTAGTGTCCAACTCAAGCAGAACGGTGGTCCACAGTGATGGGACGTTAGATATCCTCATCAGCACAGTGAAGGATTCAGGGTCTTTCACCTGTGTAGCGTCAAATCCGTCTGGAGAGGCTCAGCAGTCTCTTGAGTTGCTTATTACCAAACTCCCACATTTCACAAATGACACAAGCGTAGTACAGGAGCCTGACCCTGGCTCTTCAGACATTGCTACCTCCACCAGGATGGGAGGAGATAGCAGCCCTGCCATTAGCAACACCAAAACTGGGCAAGAAAAGCGGGTGCTCATCTCTGATATCACATCCTCCTCAGCACTGGTGAAGTTTACCCTGCAACGGAATATTCCAGGAATTCGGATGTTTCAAATCCAGTACAATGGGAGTTATGACGACTCTCTGGTGTACAGGTAAGATATTTTTTATGATCTATTCTATAGTAAGACATTTGCAGGTTTGAAGTAGCATGTTGTTAATCACATTGCTTGGTTATTTTTTTTGTATTGTCAAAAAAGCATCTCACCATGTTTCTGTTTGAAAAGAGCAGCTACATTTTGCAATGTTACATGATTAATAGATCAAAAAATGCTCCAATATTATTTGGAATTAAGTACCATTACATTATCTAATGTTAAACGTTATGAATGATTTTGTTTCTCTCTGTAGTTGTCATTTTGGAGATGCATGGGTATTTTTTTGGACAGTGACAATATAAAACAATTAGGTTGCGAGTGCGTCCTTCATTGGAGCTGCCGGCATTTTTTAAAAGCAGTATGTAGTTTGTGGGCGTTGGGGTACCCAGAACAAAGTGATATTAACAAGATTCTGACTAAAATGTAGCATAGGATACCTGACAAACTTGCTTGAAATAGATCCAAAAGCACTAAACAGAAACCGGAAACTCAATTCTTATCTATTAAAATAGTTTCTGAAGTATTGTTTATTAAATACCTTTGAGGTTTTACAGTGTATAAAAATGATGGTGGAAGAAGGGAGGAACAAGAACTAAGTCAGCAACAGTACTCTTAACAGACTGCTGAGGTTAAGTGGCTCATGAAAAGGGACTAGGCAGCAAAAAGGCCTTGGGTTTTATCTACACCAGCGGGGAACTGTTGGGCTATAGACCAAAGGCATTTGATTAGTAGTCTGATGTGTTTTAAGCTTTGCAGAACTTCAGAAAAACCTCGTAGGGAGCCTGCTCTTTCAGGGTAGTGTGAAATCTTTGTGAGAGGCAACATTCATGGAGAGTACACTAATGACTCCTTAACCCTTTACTGCATAGGTAATGTAATACAACATATATTTTTATTATTGAAAATGATGTAATTAATAGAAATACTTTTTAAAAAGATGTTTGAGCATACAAAGCATGGATAATTAATAATATAAAAACTTCAACTCGACAAAACCATGATGTGTATATTGTAGTGTCCAATGCATCTGAAGGCATCTTCACTCTTACTATGTGCATAGCAGATTAGTAGTGATTTTCATTTGTAGTTGTATTGTATTTTAGCATTTAACATAAAAGCTTATAGCATATAATCAGATTTTGTTTATGAAGAACAAATTGTAATTTCCTATCTTCCTATCTTTCTTAGTTATTGTGCATGATAACATTGATTTACACACACTGAGAGAGCTTCAGAATCTGGGCCTCAGCCAGCCATGTGTGAAAAAGAAGACTGCAAAAGGAAGGCACATTTTCCGAAAAAGTATGCCATTTAGTATATGCCATAAGCTTTCAGTTTCCTAAAAAAAAAAGACTAATCACTTTTATGTCTGCAATGGAATGCAGTAAAGGTTAAACTCCTGGCCCTTTTATTCAGTCATTGATCTTATTACTGTAGTAACTACTACAAATTATTCATCTGCTACTATGGAACTATTATGTAAGGTATGTAATTATAAGATTGAGAACTGTACCTACTGGCAGGTCTTTAGAGAGCGAGGGGATAACCTTTTGAGCCTTACACATTATTCTCCTATGCAGTTACTACAAATGAATTACTATAAACTCTTTAACAGACTAAAAAGTGTTTAACAGCCGTCGAGTACAGCTCATTTCCTGATGTGTCTTTTCAGAATGATTCCCCCGACAAGTAAAACCATCTTGGTCAACAACTTAGCAGCTGGGACATTGTATGATCTGTGCGTTCTTGCAATTTACGATGATGCGGTCACCGCCCTGACAGCTACCCGCGTGGTGGGGTGTGTTCACTTCTCCACTGAGCCTCAGTATCTCCGCTGCCACTTCATGCAGTCCCAGTTCCTTGGAGGCACCATTGTCGTCATCATTGGGGGCATCATTGTGGCCTCAGTTTTGTCTTTCATTATTTTCCTCATTGTGCGCTATCGGGTTTGCAATCAAGAGGGAGTCGATAAGGGTGTGGAGCTTGGAGATGTGCGCTCTCAGTCCAGGAGTGAGCAGTTACAAGGCTGTGGGATCATCAAGTCTATGTCCAAACAAGTCCTGGGTGCTGAGAGGGACTCTTGCCGGAAAGTGTCGCCACAGATGGAGTCAGTTCCAGCATCTTCAGCCCCAGCCCCAGCACCAGCTCCAGCTCCAGCTCCAGCTCCAGCGCCCCCACCTGTGCCTCGGCCGCCCCCCAAACCCAGCCTTCCCGACTGCACCGTCACTACCTCTGCTGCCAGCCACAGCTGGCATCCCGCCTCTCCCAGCACCCGACGCCCAGCACATGCCGCCTCCTCCAAAGCCTCCGTGCCGCACAAGCAGGATGCACAAGTCAGCATGGAGCTCGACAACAGCAACAAAAACAACTCGACCAAGGCCCGGCCCAAATCCGGCCAAATCCGGGCCTACTCCACCATGGTGACCCCGGCATCCCGGAGAGCACAGCTAGAGTCCTTGCACAACTATATGACTGTTCCAGTGGGGTGTGCGAGAGTGAGCCGTAGGCACTCTCTGAATGTAGACTCCTGTAAACAGCAGAGTTACATGACTTACCAGCAGCAGACCGGCAGCTTGCGCTCCAAACGCAGTCTGTCCATGAGCGGTGGAGATCTGCCCCAGCTGGACACTGCAGGCAGACTCCGCGGGAAAGACTCGCTGTCCAGATCAGAGTGGGTTATAGAAAGCACACTGTAATGAGTTTTTGGTGGACTTACAGATCCTATTATGATCTGATGTCTTATAGCTCAGACTGCAAACCTTTTAAAAAAAAAAAAACAAAGTCTTCGGTATCCGTCTTGGACGTGGCACTCTTATATTATGTGAAAAAAGGTAACGTTAAGGACTGGTCAATGCCAATGTTTTTTAAGCACAAGCAAAATACCATTTTCTGCATAACCTAAAATAATCCCATCGACATGTATATTAATTTGTTATATGGAATAATACATATGGTACATCGTGTACAAACATGTTATATTGTGTAAAATAAAATGTGAAAATCCCCCAGTTCTTTTCACTTAAATTATTACTCTTATCAATGTAATTTATTTAACATTGTTCATGCGAATTTTAGATATGCAGTATATTACCTATTGAATATTCACAGTAATTTGCAAACACTATAGACTGACCCTGTATTCGGTATCACTCGATAATCAGGCATGCTTGATCATGACTTGGTCAGGGCTCATTCAGCAAATCCATATGTCACAGAAGGACCAATGACATGACTATTACGATTATTATTTCATGATGACTGTATTGATTGTATTGACATTTTGAGGGCAAGAAATTGTTTTCTGAGGTACACTGGCATGGTTCGTTTCTGTGCATTTTCAGTCAGCAGCAGGTTAATCTCCGTATTTACAGTTTGGGTGTCCTCTTCAGGGGTTTGAGTTATTGAACTGTGTCTGTCACATGAGATCCATTGCCAAGTCCTGAGGTTGCAGACTACATGACAGACATCGATACATCAGAGCATGTTACAAAGGTCTGATCACAAAGCTGCAGAGAGAGCCAATGCTCTTTAATTCTGATGTTATCTCCAGGGGTGGGCTCATGCGCTCTCCCTCTGACTGGGAGGAGGTAATATATTTCATGAAGTGGAATATCTCATGGCTGAATAAGCCTGCAGCAGTGAACGTTGTGCAGTAATTATTTTTAGAAGTGTTAATCCTCGTCTCCCTTGGAGGCACAGAGTAGGAGACGGGATCTCTTGCAAACCTTGGCTTCTCCGAGCTGCTCTGTTTGTTCAAAGGAATGGCAAGAAGGCAATGAAAGAGGCCATTCTAGTCCCAGGAGCTTCTGCTTCCCTCCCCTTCCCTTCAGCCTTCGTACTTACACAACCAGCTGCCCTTAAATTTCAAACCAGAAAGAGAGCCCGCATCCACCAAAGTGCAGATAGCCTTCATCAGTGGACCCTCCATGAGATATGGCACCTTTGTTGAAGGTGGGTAATAAAGATAGTGACAATTTTTTTTTGTTTTTTTTTTTTTGTTTTATTTCTTGATTCTGTGGTTATTTAACTTCTGAATCATGATTTTGGATTACTATCCTGCTGGAAGGCAGAGACAGACAGATTTTCATTTAAAATCTTTTGGTATCCTAACAAGGTTCTCAGGGCTTTGGAGAAAGAATGGCTCCAAATCATCACAAATCTTACACCATTCTTACCAGCGGGGATTATGTCTTTTTCTGTGAAAATAACTTTTTGTGCTAAGTTCCAGTTATGTTTTTGTGAATCCAAAATGTTACCACCTTCTGCAACTTTCCAATAATGATCCTTGGAGAATTGTTTCTTCTTGCTGTGAGTGAAAGCACCCATATCCTCTTCTTGCCAGGTTTATTACAGCTGTCATTTAAACTCCTTAATAGCTATAATAGCCATTGCATGATTGTGGAATGTCACAGAAGTTGGTTCCCATATTTATGATGGATTTTTTTTTCTTCAGTGTCACCTCGTATTTTTACCGCAGTGAAACAAAAAGCCACGAGTGACTACTTAAGAGTTCCCAAACACTTAAGAGTTCCCAATTTTAAGTGAACTTAAAATATTAATTTTACATGCGTTATGTTCATATAAATTCATAGGGTTGTTAATAATTGACACGTGGTTTTGTTAAAGTTAGATTGCTCTTATATTTTCGTTGTGAGATTAACCACAAATACATTTGTCATGACCACTTTACTAAAAGATGCTGATAATTATGTAGCTGACTGCATATCATTTAAATAATAGTAACTGCCCATTTGTATCTATACTATTGACTTTCATTGTTAATTTCTGTTTTAGTTTAGGTGACTGATGCCTTATGGACAGATAGATGCACCCATGCTATGTGGTGTCAATTGGGATATTTAAATGAGATGTTGATAGATGTGTTGTCAATTAATGATTGATTAATTCATGCACACTATGAGAGCAAGCTTGTCGTTCTTTCTGCTCATTATCGATAGAGTAAAGCTCCAAAGTTTTGCACGCTGTGTGGCGGTCCCGAGTGGGTCCCATAAGGGCACATAAATTAAAGATGAGTATCTATGGCAAGCATCTCTTGAAATGTGACGAGGAGCTCCTTAGCTCTTAGGCTACGCTTCAGTCAGCTGTGGATAAACAGAGCTGGCCGTGTTTGGAAAGGGTCAGTAATGATTACTCCTGCCATATGGTGTGTTGCTACTTCACACTGATCTGCTGAGGCCAAGATAATAAGAACTTTGGGTTTAATTCCCTTATATAGGAGAAGAGTCAACCACTTCAGATCCTCTTGAAGCTCTACAAGGTTTTTCTGCCATCTTCGTTTCCGTTCTCCCACACTGCAGCTGAGGCTGTTGCAGTAGTAAGGTTCTCTTCACCCTTTAACCAGGTACAGTTGGCAGCTGCCAAGCGTTTATATGAATCATCATAATAACATGCTTGTCACGTGGTTTCAACCATCTGGATTTTTGGATAACGTTGCAAACATGAATGGATATTTTCTGTATAGCGCAGCCATTCATCTCCCTCACATCAGTAAGGTATTAGCAGACTAAGCTGTTAAAAATAAAGATGCCAATTTATTTTTGTTTTTGGAGGGATGCCTTAGCAGACTCACGTTTGATTCCCTAAAACAGTGTTTCCCAACATAAGACCCACGGTCCTTCTAATTGTAGTGCTTTCCCTGCTTTAGCACTCGCATGAAACTAAAAACTCTTTCAGTTAAGATGTTTTTGTAAACTTGACCTTGATTAGTTTGCTTGCCTCTAGAATGTTTCTTTAGCAAACTCCTTCTGTAATAAAGGTATAAGCATAAAGTCTAAAGAACATAATAGAAAGGCTCTGTATAGATTTGTATATGTTCTTCTGTATGTCCAAGCCACGAACCATAGATGAATCTTTGCCCCAGTAGGAAATCTACACCACACCATGATTTTTTTTTTAGCATTTTAATTACTTTCCTAAAGAGGGTTTAAAACTGTAAAGTACATTATATGTCCAAAGGTTTACAACCACCTGCATCCAATGTTTCTTTTAAAAATGAGGGTATTAATGTGGATTTTGTTCCTCTTTTCATGCAGTAATAGCCACTGTTCCTAGGAAAGCTTTACACTAGATGCTGGAACACTGCTGTGAGTAGCTGTTTGCATTTAGCCTTTGTGAACATATGTGAGGTAATTCTGATGTTAGATGATTCATTCTGGATCACATACTCCACTTTAACTCGTTCTGCCATGCTATAGTCCAATGCTGGGGGGCTTTTTTCGCCTCTGCCCAGTGCTTGGCATTGAGTTATGTACAGCTGCTCCAGAGCATCCGATTCCACTGGTAATGATTTTCTGTGGGAATATAAGCTGTGTGTGTGCAAATGAATGCCTGTGTCAGCAACAGGTACACCTTATAGAAGCTGAACACATTAATTAGAAGGGGTATTTTCTCATATTCTGTATGTTACAACAGAATTTTGAAACAACGTGCACGTAAAAAAACATGAAGAACCCAGACTTTGTCTTTGTTTTATTATTCATCATCCAATTAAATGTCCACAATGAGAGCAAAAAATAAATGCGTTTGAAATGACTGACGCTACAGCAAATAACTGGACTCTGCATACCTGTGGAGGGAGATTATAAACAGAATTATAATATAATATATGCACAGGCAATTTCAAGCGTATACATTATTAATGCGGGAAAATGTGCTCTGAATGAACATCCTTGTTAATATTGAATGTGATTACTCCTTCTGGGAAAGTGCTGTCTAGAATACAGTGGCATAATTGAAACAGTAAAGCCTAAACAAAACTTAAGGACAGATCAACATGGCCTGCAACTGAGGTCCGGTGATGCCAACCGAGTGCAGCGTCTTATCTAATAAAGGGGCAATTTGTGAAAAACATTCATCCTCTGGGCATTATGAAGGCAATAATGGGCTTGGTGGTGCCCTAGCTTAGTAGACTGCCATCTGCTGAGGACCTTAAATACCATTTTGGTTATTTGTCTATTAAATTGCTAAAAACAGTCATCAGTTCAGTCATCAGATTGTTCAGTCGTCAATGTCAATTGAGGAGCATAATGTGATATTTAATTCCACTGTACAGCCCATGCCTGGCTCACTAATGTAGCAGGGTGTTTTGGAATTTTACACTGACATTTGGATGCTTGATGTGCAGTTGCTCAGAACCTAGTAATAAAACGTTTGACAAATAATGCATTTTTATAGGCTTGACGTTAGAATGAAACCAGCAGAATATACTCGCACTCATCTATTCAGTGCAGGTTCAAGGGCTAAAGGACCCACAGTAATCCTCTTATCAATGCGATGATCAATCAGGGTTGTACACAGTTTTTTTTTTTGCTGCTTGCTTTTTTCCTCTCTCTCTCTCTCTCTCTCTCTCTCTCTCTCCCACCTCCATGGAATTCAAGGGTATCTGCACACAGCCCTTCATGACTCAGTTACCTTGGCAACATATTTCTGCATGAATATATGTGAAATACAGGCTTTGCTCGCTGCAAAGACACACAGGCTTCATCTGTATCAGAAACGGTTTTGAATTGACTTTGAATCTCCTGCTATCTCATAGCTACGTACAGGTCTGCAAACCGACACACACACACACACACACACACACACACACACACACACACACACACACACACACACACACACACACACACA